>JAHRHZ010000030.1:7814321-7880958 GCA_024137785.1 Ginglymostoma cirratum
TTCCACCCCAACCTGAAGTTCACCTGGACCATCTCCAACACTTCTCTCTCCTTCCTGGACCTCTCTGTCTCCATCTCGGGCAACCACCTAGAGACAGATGTCCATTTCAAGCCCACTGACTCCCACAGCTACCTGGAATACACCTCCTCCCACCCACCCTCCTGCAAAAATGCCATCCCCTATTCCCAATTCCTTCGCCTCCGCCGCATCTGCTCCCAGGATGAGACATTCCAATCCCGCACACCTCAAATGTCCTCATTCTTCAAGGACCGCCACTTTCCCCCCACAGTGGTCGAGAACGCCCTCGACCGTGTCTCCCGTATTTCCCGGAACACATCCCTCACGCCCCGTCCCCGCAACAATAACCAAAAAAGAATCCCCCTCGTCCTCACATACCACCCCACCAACCTCCGGATCCAACACATCATCCTCCGACACTTCCGCCATCTGCAGTCAGACCCCACCACCAAAGACATCTTTCCCTCCCCACCCTTATCTGCCTTCCGGAGGGACCACTCCCTCCGAGACTCCCTTGTCCGCTCCACACTCCCCTCCAGCCCCACCACACCCGGCACTTTTCCTTGTAACCGCAGGAAGTGCTACACCTGCCCCCACACCTCCTCCCTCACCCCAATCCCAGGCCCTAAGAAGACTTTCCACATCAGGCAGAGGTTCACCTGCACATCTGCCAATGTGGTATACTGCATCCGCTGTACCCGTTGTGGCTTCCTCTACATCGGGGAAACCAAGCGGAGGCTTGGGGACCGCTTTGCAGAACACCTGCGCTCAGTTCGCAACAAACAACTGCACCTCCCAGTCGTGAACCATTTCAACTCCCCCTCCCATTCCTCAGATGACATGTCCATCCTTGGCCTCCTACAATGCCACAGTGATGCCACCCGAAGGCTGCAGGAACAGCAAATCATATTCAGCCTGGGAACCCTGCAGCCCAATGGCATCAATGTGGATTTCACAAGCTTCAAAATCTCCCCTCCCCCAACCGCATCCCAAAACCAGCCCAGCTCATCTCCACCTCCCTAACCTGTTTTTCCTCTCACCCCAAGCCACACCCCCATCTCCTATCTACTAACATCATCCCGCCCCCATGACCTGTCCGTCCTCCCTGGACTGACCTATCTCCTCCCTACCCCACTACCTACACTCACCTTTACTGGCTCCATCCCCGCCTCTTCGACTTGTCTGCCTCCTCTCCACCTATCCTCTCCTCTATCCATCTTCTATCCACCTCCCCCTCTCTCCCTATTTATTTCAGAACCCTCTTCCCCTCCCCCATTTCTGATGAAGGGTTTAGGCCCGAAACGTCGAGTTTTCCTGCTCCTATGATGCTGCTTGACCTGCTGTGTTCATCCAGCCCCATGCTTGTTATCTCTTGAATTTAATTAAATTAGCCTTGCTTCTGCACGTGTGCAAGCTCAACCAAACTTGGTTGCTTTTCCTCCAGCTCATACGTGAATACTTTTGTATCTTTCCAGTTCATCTCTCTCTTTTTATTTTGAGAGTTAGGAACAATGTTCAAAATTTCTTTTGCACTGTGAAAATGAAGAATCCCTGAAGAAAATGGAAATGCAAAAAAGCTTTGAAATCATACACTCTTCAATGAATAAAATCTGCTTGTATTGTTTAGATTCACCATTCTGACACCAAAAGTATAACCATATTAGAAACCAAAATATTGTACTTTCTGAGAATCTGAAAGAAAAATAGAAAATACAGGACATGTGCAGCTGATTAGTCAGCATTTGTAAAATTGTAATGCAGCCAGTTCTACAGGTTTGTACTCTTCACAACTGAACTTAGTTATGGTTAAGCAAACATTTTAAAAGAAGAAAAATTAACATACAGTGATTTCATCAAATGATTATTGAATATAGTATCAGACCATTGCCATTAAATAGTGGAAAGAAACATTAAGAATTTAAAGAAACAAAGCACATATAGATGAATGAGAGGTGGTTGTTCTTCAATGCAGACAGGGAGAAATTCTGAGTGAAGATCACTGTTACATTTTTGCTATCTCTACTTTTATTACTGAAAATGTGCCTTTTGACTTCTGTATTCCAGGTTATTTTTCTAGGTGTGTGATAATTCTCTGTTTAGATGCCCAGTACATTTCTAGTATATATAGGGAATGGAAGGAGAATCCTCTTCACTTTGTTTCATTTACTAGTTTTAGCCTGTAAATTGAAGTGATCTTCCTAAGAAGATGGAAAAGTAATACTTAAGCTTTTAACTGTCAAATTTATTGAACTTCCATATTGCCTTTGTGCCACCAGTGTGAATTGGTATCATCATTATCATCTACAGGATGATGATATACCACATCCTGATCTTTATATTTAAAGAGGATCTTGGCAGGTTTAGGATAGATGTCATTGAAGTATGTTAAGACCCTAACTTCAAGTTATCTACCCTCACTGCCTTGTTTTCCTAGTTTGGAGACTGAAATGCTGCAAAAGAATTGATGAGAGTCTCACACTTGACTAGATACATTAACACTGCATCGTTATGAAGCGGAGGTTGACCCCCCCCCCCTCCCAAAATAAAACTAAAATACCCAAAGAGGAGAACCTCACCCTATAATCTGTAAGAGGAGTGTGAAAAGTGGTGTAACTTGCCTTTCAGCAACTTCTAAATAAAATAAATCCCTGACATTCACTTTACAATCAACAAGTAACAATTTATTTATCTAACAGTGAACAAATTAACTAAACTATTAACAAACCGAATAAAGCCCTTCCAACTACTAACTTTTCCCAAATAAAGCAATATTCTAATGGTATGTTGTACCAATAAATACAAGCCCCACTCATATAAAATTAAGAAAGTAGAATTTAGTCTCTCAAAATTACAGCCAGGTTACGTGTCTTCTCAAATGCTATGTGCCTTCTCCGTCAATTCTTCTGTCAGGAATATTCACTAGTTGTGTGGTGGGTACCTTTGTTCCTTAGACTTTCTCTAAGACTTAGAGGAGTCTGTGAGAGCCAACGATTCTCTCCTGAGAGCTGAGGGTTGTTAACTCTGGCAGTTGGCTGTTAGTTCTCCTGCCCCTTCTTTATGCCCTTGATGACATATCAATTTCTTCAGTAGGACTGGCCCCATGCTGTTAAAACCATCATATTTAAATTTAATTGGTTTTTGGTATCTAAGTGCCTGGTTCACATTGATTGGCTAAATTCAAAACCCTGTTGTCATGGTTAAAAACTGTTGCTTGGCCTGTCATCTCTATGACTTTTTGATACAAATGTTTCAATTCAGGTTCTGTCTGTGTACTTGCAAACTTTAAAACTTCTGCTCATGCATTTTTTTAAAATCTCTAAGCGTTGGAAAAAGCACATCATCTTTTAAAGGGACCACACAATGCTTCCTCCACCCCCCAACCCCAGCATTTTACAAACACCAAATTCTAACTTCTGGTCTCCCAAGCGACAAGTACTCTACCCAACTTCATAACACTCGGGCTGAAGTGAAGAAAGATAGAACCAGACTAATGGAAACACCTTGAACAGGTGTCTGTGCAGGGTTTTGCTGAGGTCGTAAACACTAAAAGTGCAGATGAGATATTGGTTGACCAAATCAACAACTACAGAAGCATCATGGTAAATGAATGGTTTAAGAGTACCATTTGATGAAAGGATATAGGTCAGGGAGTTTAGAAGGAAAGGTTTAGAGAGTACAGTGAGGTAGTGAATTTAAAGATGAGAACACAAGTAGAGCTGAGGTGAAGGGGGTGAGATCCATAATTTAACCAACCCTTTGGTGATGAGCTTGGATGCAGGAAGACAGACAAATTGAATCAGAGGAGGGGGTGGGCCATCATCATTGATAGGATGATTTAATTGGCCGTTATGTGGTAAAAATCTGCGGAACTTGATAACGTCACTTAGCACGTCTTGCCATTCAGAGAATAAATTTTATATCCCTCCTCTCTGTCTCCCACATCCCATCAAATTATTATGCTGAATGACCACCTAATCTTCAATTCCGTTGTCTCTCATTTCCTCACAATCTCTTATGAAGAAGGTTATCAAAAGCCTTCCCAGTCAATGTCCATCAATACTTTCCTACCCATCACATGAGTTACTTACCCAAATGTATTGAGCCAGATTAGTCAGATGTGGCCTACCCTGGGAATTCACTGGGAATATGCCTCCCAGGGTCCTTTGGCTGGCCTCAGCAGGGTCACCTCTTGCTTTCAGCCCAGACGATGAGATTTCTGTACTTTTGTCAAATTTAACCAAATTCATCTCTTGATGCCAAAGTTAAGAGGGGAAGAGTGGGAAGATCTTGGAGAGATGATGGACAATGGGTTCAGATAAACTAAGAGAATGGGATAAGGTAAGATGGTCGAAGGAGTTGTTGTTAGAATGGTTTAGATTTGGATATTCCATCATCCTAGTGTTTTGAGCTGGACAAACTCTAGAGTTAAATCAGGTGGGAATATTCGATCAAGGGTGAAATCAGCAACCTCTGATGAGAAAACTAAGAGAAGGTATTTAATGATTTTGTTTCAGATTTCCAGCATCTGTAATATTTTGCTTTTGTATCCAGCTGCCTAAATGTCAAATGAAGTGCAGCTTCAGAAGCACTGTAAGTATTCAATGCCATCCAGAACAAAACAAGCCAACTTATCAGCAATCATCCAACACCTTAAACATTCACTGTCAAGTGGACCTGACCAGAGAGACTACTAGTTCTTGGGGATGGGGGAAGCAATGTTAGAGGACAGCAGGTGGGTAATTGTTTGGTGAGAAAAAGATTTTATTTTAAAACTAGGAGAGTGGTTTAAACTAGGACAGGAAAACTAAAGTGTATTAAATTTATAGCCTAAGTAATTTATTATTAGTAAATTGTCTTCATATGGTTTGACGGAAGATGGCCACACGATGGTGCTGTGGTTGTGTCAGTAATTTTTGATAGCATATGACAACCAATTACAGGATCATATGAGTGTGATTGTACACTCATATTTTCAATTTTGTATATCAAAATTAAGGTTTACAGACTGTGAATAAGATACAAGATCTATATTTATTTCTGATTAATATTGATATGAACATACCATAAAGGTAAACAGGAACTCTCCCTTTTCAAATCCTTTAACCTTAATCCTAACGCTTCAGTTCTCCTCAGCCATTTTACTCTCTGTTATTGTACTAGACCTGCCTAATGGCTTTCTTCTGTGCCTTGTTTGGCATTCTCTAAAGGGAACTCATTACAAGCAGCGACCCCCAACTCCCCCATCCTACAGTCCTCAAAACTTTCTCACCTAGACAGTCTGCTGCAGGCTAATTTTAAACATTGAAGCCAAGAGCATGAATAGTATTCAGCCCTTTGAGACTGCTGTCCCATTCAAAGATGCCAGTAGCAGACCAGAACTTCAAAAGTCAGGGGCAGAGGTGAGTGCAACAGCCATCGCTAAGGAGAAGTGCTGAGGAATCTGAAGGTGGATGAATCACCCAGACCAGATGGATACACACCGGGGTTCTGAAGGAGAGAACCGAGGAGATTGTGGAGGCATAGGTGGTGATCTTTCAGGAATCATTGGGGTCACGGAGGATCCCAGAGGACTGGAAATTGGCTAATGTAACATCCCTGTTTAAGAAGGGAGGGATGCAGAAAGCAGGAAATTATAGGCCACTTAGATTGATCTTGGCTGTTAGTAACATTTTAGAATCTATTATTAAGGCTGAGATTGCAGAGTACTTGGAACTGCATGGTAAAATGGGGCTCAGTCAGCACAGCTTCATCAAGAGAGGTCATGCCTGATAAATCTGTTTGAATTCTTTGAAGAGGTAACGAGCAAGTTAGACAAAGGAAAGCTAATGGACATCATCTATTTGGATTTTCAGAAGACCTTTGACAAGGTGTCGCACAGGAGGCTGCTAAACAAGATAGGAGCCCACGGTCTTAGGGGCAAGGTACTGACATGGATAGAAGATTGGCTGACTGAAAGAATGCTGAGAGTGGGAATAAAGGTGTCTTTTTCAGGATGGCAGCCAGTGAATAGTGGAATTCTGCATGGATCTATGTTGGGACCAAACTATTCATGTTATACGTTAACGATCTGGATGAAGGAGCTGAGGGCATTATTGCTAAGTTACAGCTGACACAAAGATAGGTGGAGGGAGAGTTAGTGTAGAGGAAGCAGGGAGGCTGCAAATGGACTTGGGTAGGCTATGAGAGTGGGCAAAGAAGTGGCAGATGGAATATGAGAAACTGTGAAGCTATGCACTTTGTTAGGAAGAATAGAAGTGTAGGCTATTTTCTAAATCGGGAAAGGCTTCAGAAAGCACTGAGGAGGTCCTAGTTCAGGATTTTCTTAAGGTTAACGTGCAGGTTCAGTTGGCAGTCAGGAAGGCAAATGCAATGTTAGCATTCATTTCAAGAGGGCTAGAATGCCAGAGGAGAGGAGTTCTGCTGACTGCATTTGGAATATTGTGAGTAGTTTGGGCCCTGCATCGAAGGAAAGATGTGTACGCATTGGAGGGATTCAGAAGAGGTTTACAAGAATGATCCTGAGGATGAAGGGCTTGCCATATGAGGAACAATTGAGGAATCCGAGTCTGTTGTTGATGGAGTTTAGAAGGATGAGGAGGGATTTCATTGAAACTTTCAGAATAGTGAGAGGCCTGGTTAGAGTGGATGAGGAGAAGATGTTCCCACTACAGGGAGAAGGTAGGAGAATAGGGTTGAAAAGCATTTCAGCCATGATCAAATGTTGGAGCAGATTTAATGGTCTGAATGGCCTATTTATGCTCCTATATCTTGTGGTCTGATGGTGTTATGCAATGTTATGTTGGGATAGCATCCTTTTTACGAGGTGAACCACATGAGCACTGGTGAGTCATCAGCCAGGTATCATTGTCACATCAGATGTAATCAAAATCTCCAGATTTGGCATGACATATTTGTAATCTCTTCCATATTCAATAAATTCAGTGGTTTGTGATCAGTTTCAGTCTTAAATTATAGGTTAAGATATGGTTGCATAATTGCAAAACCAACCAAGTCACAGTGTGTCTGTCATTTTCTATTACTGTACTGTTCAGTGTCAGTTGGGAACCTTAAAGCATAATTGGGAGGTCGTCTTCTCCTGTAATGCTGAACCTGGAATAAGATACTGTCTTATCTACTGTACAGTAGGAAGTTCTGGATCATAGTGTACTAGGACTTGCAAAGATATCAGCACCTTTTTTTGATTTGCTTCAATGTTTAGCCACCACATTCCATTAGCCTCAAATCATCCTCCAGCATCCTGAACAGCTCAAATGTCAGGATGTAGACTGGTAGCAGTCTTTATTGACACTGGTGCTGCGACATCTCTGTGAAACAGAACCTTTATCAGTAAACCCTTTCAGCTGCCTAGTGCCTCTGTGAGTATGAGTGTGCATTTGCAGTACTCCTCGAGCCTTAATTCTGTGTGCCTTGACTCTATCAGGAGCCTACTTTTCTGGGCATTGCAGCTCTCTGCTCCCTTGTGATGCAACTGACTGTTACTCTTTCACTCTCCTCCTCACTGGAGAGCTCAAAATTAAAGCTTCATTAATAATAGAAGCATTCAATGCCTCTCAATCCTCTAATCTGAATGCATGATTTGGATCTTGTAGACATTTTCCAATAATTTATCTCTGATTTGTACTCCCACTTTGCAATATCTTCAGTATCTTCCTAAATTAAAACAGTGTTGAAGAAACTCAACAGGTTTGGCAGCATCTGTGGAGAGAGAAACAAAGTTAATGTTTTGAGTCTGATATGACTCCACCAGTTACTTTGTCCTGCAGTTTAATGCTTCTCACCTTTCCTGTGTTGACACTCAATGCTTTCGGCCTCCTGGCACCAAACACCTGCTGTTAAGCTCTTGTCTCCTTAAAACTGGAACCCCAAAAACAATTGACAATCATGAAGTAGAAGTCAATTGGCTTCTTAACGATTCTTGGCACACCCATCCCTGGGTGACATCATTATCTTACTGTCCAAATACCTTGGAAATACATATCAGGATTTTACTGTAATGGGCCCCCTAACGTTTTACTACCCACCACACCCTCCTGCCATGTCTCGAAGCCTGTTACCTTAGGGTTGGTAAGATTCCCCATTCATCTGATTCTCTCTTCACAAGTTCTGTCCATCTGCTGAGTATTTCCGACATTGTGTGCTACTACTACTGGAGTGATATATGTTGGTCATCTTGGAGAGTTAAGAGTTACTAATTATAAACAATCCAACTTCCTTGCAGTTTTTCAATTAAAAGTTGGCTTCACAGTGTCATCAGAAGAAAACACAGCTAATCATCTACTTTTAATGTCAAAGTAATAATTGCAGGAAATGCTTGTACTATTAATTATGGGATAGCTATGACATCATTTAGGAGAGAATAATACATAACTTTAGTGACTCGTGGTCAACATGTTTGAAGGATCCAATAACTATAATGTGAAAAGTTAACAGTCAATATGCTTCTCTAAAGATTTGAGAATATATTATTCAGGAGTCTTATTTGAGCGAAGGACATTAAGTTGGCAAGTTTACTTCTGAACAGTGTTTGGGTGCATGACTCTATGCTAGAGATACAGTTAGACACTTGGACTTTTTGCAAGTAATTGCTTATGTGAACAATGGTAAATATATTGTGCACAACTCCACACAAGGTCTAAGCTTTTTGTGTGGGTGGTCTGTTGCTGGAGATGCTGTTTGCTTGACATTTGTGGGGTACAACTGTCATTTGCTACTCATTAACTATTTGTACGCTGTGTTTGTGGTTTTGTACATACTTGGTGTTGTAGCTTCAGCAATTGGCCACATAATGTTAGCAATCCTCCAGCTCTCTGACACCACCTGTAACCAAGAGAGGATTGGAAAATGATGATCAGAACTACTTCTATTTCTTTCTAGATCTGGTGATTTACCAATTTCATGTTAAGTACTAACATATGTGTTCCCTCCCCTCCCTTGTTTGCCTTCCGCAGGGACGGTTCCCTCCAGGACACCCTGGTCCACTCTTTCTTCACCTCCAACACACACCCACAGTCCAACGGCACCTTCCCCTGCAACTAGTGAGGGTGCAACACCTGCCCATTTACCTCTCCCTATCCACTATCCAAGGGCTGAAAAATACCTTACAGGTGAAGTAACACTTCACCTGCACTTCACACTATCTAGTTTACTGCATTTGCTGCTCCCAATGTGGACTCCTCTACATTGGAGAAACGAAGCATGGACTGGGTGACTGCTTAGCAGAACATCTACATTCTGCTCACATAAAAGACCCTGATCTCTACCTGTTGCTTGCCACTTTAACACACCACTCTGTTCCCTGGCAAACATCTCTGTATCTGGCTTGCTGCAGTGTTCCAGCGAAGCTCAATGCAAGCTGGAAAAACAACCCTCATTTTCTGCTTGGGAACCCTGCAGCCCTCCCAACTCAATATCAAGTTCAATAATTTTAGGGCCTAAACTCTCCCATGTCGGAGCTCCCTACCCCACACCCCAGGCCTCATTATTTCACAGCCTGCTATTACACACCACCTAGTCATTAATAGTCTCCATTAACAACTATCCACAGTCTTAGATCGTTATTAAGTCCTTTGTCTATTCAACTACTCTTCTCTGTCTTCAGGCTTTATCCTATCATTTACTCCCTACCCCATCCTCCTCCCTATTTTCTGCATATAAACCAACGCTTTCCCAGATACCATCAGTTCTGAGGAAGGGTCACTGGACCCTTTACAGACCACATTAACTCTGATTTTTATTTCTTCACAGATGCTGCCAGACCTGCTGAGCTTTTCTAGCAACTTCTGTTTTTGTTCCTGTGTATGTTGCTGAGAAAGTTGCAGGGCATCTTGAAGGGGGATGGTGACAAGCCAGAGGTTATTGTATAGCAGTGTTAACAGCTGTATAGGCAGAATGAGGTATGAGGTTCTGCATCAAGAATTTAGGGACCTATGCAGTGGATTAAAGAGCAGGACCTCAAAGGTTGTAATTGCTGGCTTATTCTCAGTGCTATATCCTAGCAAGTACAAAAAATAGGAGAACAGGGCAGATAAATTTGTAGCTCAAGAGTTGATATAGAAGAGAGGGTTTTAAATTTGTGGATCACTGGGACCATTTCTGGAGAAGGTGTACAAGTGGACAGTCTGCAATTGAACCAGAATGGGATCAACATCCTTACCAGTGGGTTTGCTAGTGCTGTTGGGAGAAGTTTAAACTAAGTAAGCATGGGAGAGGGACACATGTTAGTACAATAGGGACATGGCATACTCTTGTAAAGGAACTAAGGCAAAGGGAGTTCAACCATGTTGGGTTTCAAGAAGTAAGGTGAGGCTGGGTGGTCTCTATTTTAATGCTAAAAGTATTTTAGGTTAACAGATGAGTTTTAAAATAAAAAGGCTGTTTGTGTGACTGGATGCTGGTGTCTCGTGGCATACCACAGGGATCAGTGCTAGGAGCCTTATTGTTCATGATATAGATGAGAATGTCGGGCTATGGTAAGTAAAAATATGAATAACACCAAGGTTGGCCAGGTGGTGACAGTGAGGAAGTAGGTATTAGGTTACACAACGATATAGATGGGTTGGTGGGTTGGGCAGATCACTGGCAGATGTATTTAACCCTGATAAATGTGAGGTGGTGCACTTTGGAAGAAGTAACAAGACGAGGGAGAATGCCATGAATGGCTGGACAAGTTAATAGATATTTAACAAGGCATATGGGACACTTGCCTTTATCAGTTGTGTCATAGATTGTAAGAGCAAGAAGGTTATGTTGGAACTCTACAAGACTTTGGTTGGGCCACAGCCGAAGTAATGTGTGCAGTTCTGGATGAACTAGAGCATATGCTTAGGAGATTTGCCAGGGTATGGTCTTGGATGGAGCAGTTTAGCTATGAAGAGGGACTGTATAAGCTGAGGTTGTTTTCTTTAGGGTAGAGAAGGCTGAGAGGTGTATAAGATAATGAGGGGCATGGACAGAGTGGATAAGGAGCAGCTGTTCTCCTTAATTCAAAGGTCAATAAGAAGGGGGCATAATTTTAAGATGAAATGCAGGAGGTTTAGAGGGGATTTGAGGGGAAAAAAACAATCATCCAGAGTCGTCGTAATCTGATCTGCACTGCCTGGGAGGTAGTTGAGGTAGGAAACCTCAACTTGAACTGCCATAACATTGAAAGCTATGGGACAAGTGGGAGGACATCAGTGCGGGACTATTTTAATGACAGTGGCCACAACTCAGTTAAGTTTACAGTACGTTATGTAAAAAGATAAAAATAGATGAAGAGTATTTTTCTAAGCTGAGGTGTAATTTGGCAAAATTGGACTGGAAGCAGCTACTTGAAGTCCATCAGTATTAAAGCAGCAGGAGACATTCAAGAAGAAACAGAATTCAGAACAAAAGTATTCCCATAAAGAAAAAGAGCGGGACTCACAAACCTCACCACCTCAGTTCTCCACAGTTCACCATCCCCCACCCGACCCCCACCCACATAGCAAAGATTGTACAGAATAAGAAGAGGCAAAAATAGAGAAAACTTAGCTCAGAAGCTCCATACTTCATAAAGTCTAGATGACTTATCAAAAGTACAAGGGTAAAATTAAACAGGAAATTCAGAAAGTAAAGAGCACATGAAGAAATATTGGCAAGTAAAACAAGCAAACCCAAAGATGTTTTATGAATATGTAAAGTACAAGAGGATAACTAGGGGAAGAGAAAGATCAATGAGGGATTAAGGAAACAGCTTGGATGTGGAGGCAGAAAATGTGAGCACGGTCCTTAACAAATACTTTTAGAATCTCTTCACAAAAGCGGAAACAATATAGTCATTGCACGAGAGGATGAATGTGAATAATTGAATGGGATACCAATATAGCAAGGGAGGAAATGTTAGGGTTGAACATGAAATTGGTAACTCACCAGATCTAGAAAGAAATAGAAATAGTTCTGACCATCATTTTCCAATCCTCTCTTGGTTACAGGTGGTGCCAGGGCGCTGGAGGATTGCTAACATTACGAAGTTATTTAAAAAAAGAAGGAAGGATAGACTAATTAATAACACACTAAGCAACCTAACCTGAGTGGGCAAATTACTAGCTAAAACTCTGACAGCATAAATTGTCACTTGGAAAGACAGATTAATTAAGTCAAATGAGCATGGATTTGAGAAAACGAGGCCATGTCTGATTAAGTGGTCAAATGTTTTGAGGACGTAACAAGCTTTGATGAAGGAAGTATATTTCGTGTAGGCTACACATTTTATGCAAAGATTTTCACAAGGACATGGAAGACTCAACAAAAAAAAAACACTTATGGACTCCAAGGGAAGGTAGCAAGTTGGATCCAAAATTGGTTCAGTGCCAGGAAGCAAAGTTTTTTAATGAACAGAAGGTTTTATGACAGGTTGTTTCCAGTGAAGTTCCACAGGGCCTCAGCATTGAATCCCTCGATTGTTGTGGGTGTAGACCAAGGAGGCAGATCTAAAAGTAGGGGACTCAATTGCGATGTTTGCAGGTGATTCAAAAAGTGGCCATGTGCTTGATAGTGAGTGAAAAAGCTGTAGACTACATGAAGAGATCAACTGAGTTGTTAGGTGAGCTGTAAAATGACAAAAGGAATTCAGTCCGCTGAAGTGAGAACCAATACTTTGGGGGAGAACAAAAAGGCAGGGGAATACTCAATGAATAGTAACATAGAAGTGTGGAGGAACGAAGGGACCTTGGAGCACATCTCCACAGATCCCTGAAGGTAACAGGACAAGTAGACAGTGATCAAAAAGGCATGCAGATGCTTCCCTTTATTGACCATGTCTCAGAATGTAACAGCAGTAAGGGTTTGCTGAATCTATGTAAAACAGTAGATGGACACAGGAAATCTATAGGAATGTTGCCAATAATGTACAATTTTAACTGATACAAAATGAGATAGGTGTTTTCTTTAGAATGGTGAAGTATAAAACATATAAAATTATAAGGGAACTAGATAGATGTATAGAAAGAACCGAGAAATTAGTAATAAGATGCACATTAAAATAATCAATAGAAGTATTAGAACAGGTTTCAACTTCTATCACTATGCATGGCTGAGACCTAAAATTCAATTTCTGAAAGGCAGTAAACCTCAAAACATTTAAAAAAAACTTTGAGATGCACTCAAGGTGCAGTAACCTATAGAATTTAGGGCCAAGAGATTGAAGATGGGTTGGACTGGATAATTCTTTTCCTGCTGGGATAGATACAATAGGCTGAATGGCCTTCTGGGCTGTAAGTCTTTGTTTCCTTGAGCTGAATTCAGCAGTAAATTGTGAATGATTGTTCTCAACATCAAGGCAGCATTTGACTGAATGTGGTATCAAGGATCACTAGCAAAATTGAAGTCAACTTGAATTAGGGAGAAGGCTCTCCACTGACTGTAGTCATACCTCACAGAAAGCACAATGACTGTGGTTGTATGAGGTTCAGTCCTAATGTGTCACTGCAGAGTTTCTCAGGATAGTGTCCTAGGCCCAACTATCTTCAGCTGTTTGATCAATAACCTTACCTCAGTCATAAGATCAAATATGGTGATTGCTGATGAATACACAGTGTTCAGCACTATTTGCAGGTTCTGAGATACTGAGCCAATCTGCGCCTGCAGGCAGCAAGACCTAGAGAGTATTCAGGTTTAGGCTGATGAGCAGCAATTAAGAGTTGTACCCCACAAGTATCAGGCAATGATCATCTCCAACAAGAGAAAATCTAACCATCCCCCACCAAGTAACATCAACAGTAACATCACAGAATCCTCCACCACTAACAAAAATTAACTGGAATTAAAGCACATGGGATTATTCTGACATGGATAGAGAACAGGTTGGCATACAGGAAATTAAGAGGAGCAATATGTGGGTCATTTTCCAAGTGACAGCCAGTGACTAATGGGTTCCCCAGGAATCAGTGCTTTAATCCCAACTGTTAACTATATATATATACATATATATGTTGTTTAGATAAAGGGACTACATATAATATTTCCAAGTTTGTGGAAGACACAAAAGCTGGGTGGTAGGGTGAGCTGTGAGGAAGATTTACTATGAATTAGACAAGTTGAGTGACTGAGCCAGTGCGTGGTACACCAAGTCTAATGTGGATACATGTAAGGTTATCCAAGGGTAGCAAAAATACAAAGATGGTTTATTATGTGAATGGTGATAGCTTTGGAAAGAGGGAGGTGCAATGAGACTGGATGTCCTCATTCAACCTTTCACTGAAAGTAAGCATGCAGGTGCAGCAGATGTGAAGAAGACAGATTGGATGTTGGCCTTCATAGCAGGATAATTTGAGTACAGAAGCAGGGAAATCTTGCTGCAATTGTACAGGGCCTTGGTGGCACCATAACTGGAGTATTGTGTGCAGCTTTGGACTCATTATCTGAGGAAGCATGTTCTGGCTATAGAGGGAGTGCAGCAGAGGTTTGCAGACTGATTCCTGGGAAGATAGAAATGACAATGAAGAGATACTGCATCAGTTAGGACTATATTCATTGGAGTTTAGAAAAATGAGGGTTCTCATAGAACTTTATATATTTCAAACAGGGCTAGACAGGTAAATGCAGGATGGGTTTTTGCACTGAAAAGGGGAGTCCAAACCCAGGGATCACAGCCTTAAGGATACAGGGAAGGTCATTTAGTACTGACATGAGGAGAAAGTTCTTCAACCAGAGAACTTGGTGAGCTTGTAAAATTGTCTGCCACTTGAGGGCAAGTCATTGATCGTTTTCAAGAATGAGACAGATATCGTTCTTAGGGCTAAAGGGATCAAAAGTTATGGGGCAAAAGCGGTAAAAGGATACTGAGTTGGATGATCATCTATGATCATATTGAATGGTGGAGCAGGAAAGAAGGGCCAAATGTTTCTTTATTTCCATCAGCAATACTGATACTGAACTGCAGCTACAGTAGCAGATCTGAGCCTGGGAATTTTGTGGTGTGTTACTCATCCCCTCATTTCCTCCCCAAAAGGCATAAGGATGGAAGACTCTCTATATTCCTCATGAGTAAATCTCCAGCAATACACAACAGATTCAACACCATCCCACGTCAAAATGGTCCACTGATTGGCATCTGATCTAACTTGCACTCCCTGTTTTACTGGTGCATGTAAGAGCCTTTGTGATGCAGTGGTAGTGTCCTTTATCTCTTGGCCAGGGCACCCAGGTTCAAGTCCTATCTGCTCCTAAAGTGTGTGTAGTGATTGTAATGAGTCAGCCTGGTGGACTTCATAGAATATATCAGTTTCCTGATTGGGGCTGTTAATCTGGTCTAATCAGGAAGCCCTGGCTGACAGATAAAAACAGGAATATCAGAGGTTCTATTGATTCTGAGAACTGACTCTGAGAAAGCTGGATCATTGTCAAGGACTTGACAATAAAGGGTGACTTGGTGACGGGTTACTGGCCTCTGTGGAGTTATTTCAGTAGTGATGAGAGTAAAGCATGCTCCTGAAGAAATTCACTCGCAACAATCATCTTTGAGTTGGGGTAAGAATCTCTGGTATCATGCCATTATTTGGGAAGCTTGACTTGTTTGATCCTGCTGTCAAAGACTGTGCGCCTAAAACGTGGAAAGAATGCTTTAGTTTTTCCGGGTAAATGACACTTGGGCAGATGAAAAGCAACAAGTAATTCCCCTGACAGCTTGTGGACCCAAAGCTTTTTTGGTTATGAGGAGTGTAACTTCCCTGAGGCACCAAATACTAAAATCTTTCAAAAGTTGATGGATTTAGTTAAGGAATAGTATAACCTCAAGCTGCCTCTAATTCTGAGAAGCTATCAGTTTTACTTGGCATTTCAAGAACCAGGGAGTCCGTATCGGGATTTTTGACTAGGTTAAGACAATTGGCAGAGACATGCAACTTTGGTTTGACCTTTAATGAGATGCTGAGAGACTGTTTTGTTTATGTAGGATTAATGATGTGACCATGCAAAAGCGCCTAATAGCTAAAGCCCAACTGAACTTCAAACAGGCACTACAATTGGCTTTATCATTGGAAAATGCAGTAAATGATGCATATGAGTTGCAGGGTATTCCAATGGAAGTGGACAATCTTGCCAGTCTGACTGAACTTGAGGGACACCGCTTAAGTGAAGGCAATTGCATAGTCTCACTGAGGCCATATCCTGAGTAGAGGGACTCTAGGTCAGCCCACAGCAAAAGCCCAAAACAAAGCCAAGCCTCAGCCAAACAGTTAACATTTGCTTCAGATCTGGGGCAGCAAGTCATTGTAGTTACTGCCAGTATGCAGACTTGAAACAGCAGAAAAGTCCCATTAGAACTAAATTGAGTAAGAAAACTCATAGACCGGTATCTAGGCGAGTGCACATCCTGGAAAGTCCACCTACATCTGGTTTGGAACAATTAAATCGCTTAGCAATGTCCAAATCAGAAACAATCAAAATAAATGTCTGGTTAAATGGTCACCTGGTTCAAATCCTGGCGTGGCCTTTTCAGTGATTGTAGAACAAACCTTTAACAAAATTTGGTCTGCAAAAGACCTCAGTTAGATTGTTAACCTCTACAGGGGACTTTTACAGATTCAGGGTACAACTTTGGTTCTGGTTTCTTATGAGAAGCAGTTGGCTCAGTTACCACTAATTATAGTAAAAGCCTCAGGTCCAAGTTAGATAGGTTGGAATTGGTTGAGAAAGATTCACCTAGATTGGCTCAACGTTTTTCAATTAGAAAATGGTTGCCTGAGTGAGGTTCTAATTAAATACCCAGACATTTTTCAGGAAGATCCAGGAACTATCAAAGGACCCAAGGCCACTTTGCATGTTGACTAGGAAGTAATTCCATGATTCTGTAAGACAAATGCACTGGATGGGCATTACGGCCAAAAGTAGAGGCAGAAAGCAGGAGGCTGGAAAGTGAAGGAATCACCAAACCAGTCCAGTTTGTGGAATGGGCAGCACCGGTTGTACTGATTGTGAAACCGGACTGGTTGGTTCGCCTTTGTGGGGGTTTTAAACAAATGGTAAACCATTTTTCACAGCTGGATAAATAACCAATCCCTTGCATAGAGGATTTATATGTAAAGCTGGCAAGGGGGACTGTCCTTCATGAAGCTGGACATGAACCATGTATACATGCAATTGCAGTTAGATTGAGGATTCCCAGAAATATGCTACAATTAATACCCATGAGAGTTTGTAACAATATATGAGACTGCCATCTGGGGTATTGTCAGCCTGTGTAATCTTTCAGAGAACATAATACAAGGTCTACCCCAGGCCGCCATTTATCTAGATGATGGGCTAAAAGCAGTGAAGACCAATAAGGAGTACTTAAAGAACTTGGATATAGTCCTTAGATGTTTATCCCAGGCAAGCATATGCCTCAAAAGGGAAAAATTTGTGTTCCAGGCATCCCAAGTGATTTACTTTGGCTATAGAGTTGACAAGACTGGATTACACCCATTAGAAGATAAAGTGAGGACTATCAAAGGTGCCCCGGCTACCATGTCTGTACCAGAACTTGGGTCTTTCCTTGGTCTGGTGAATTACTATGGAAAGTTCATACATAACCTGACCTCCATTCTGGCATCTTCTGCATCAACTCTTAAAAAAGGGTCAGCCTCGGAAATGGTCACATAGCCAAACCATAGCTTTCAGGGAAATGAAAGAAATAGCTATCATCCTCTAAAATGTTGGCACACTATGTTCCGAAGTGAGATCTGATAGGTGGAGAAGGATGCTTTGGTGGTCATATCTGGAGTCATTAAATTTCACCAATACCTTTTATGCACCTAAATTTATTTTAGTAACAGACCACAAACCCCTGCTACGTCTACTTCAAGGGGACAAGGCAGTGTCCCCACATAGCTTAAGGTGAATTCAGCAGTGGGCTGTAGTTCTAAGTGTGTATAATTACAAGATGGAACACTGTCCGGAATGCCAAGTAGCAAATGCAGATGCATTGAGCTGCTCCTGCTGGCAGAAACACCACCGGTAGTACCAACACTACAAGAACCTGTAATGGTTTTTAATTTTCTACACACATTTCCAGTCACAGATGACAATATCAGACTTTGGTTGCAGAAAGATCTGATCCTGGCAAAACTGAAACAGCTGGTGGTGATGGGGGAAACTAAAGGGCTGTCACAACCAGAACTGATGCATCTCAGGAAGTGGAGAGACCAGATCACAAGTAGAGGATAGCATATTTTGGGGAGCGAGAATGACTGTCCCGAGCGAAGGTTGCCACCAGGTACTGACTGATTTCTACCAGGTGTCATCTAGGGATTTCTAAAATGAACATGTTGGTGAAAAGTTATGTCCAGTGGCCAGGATTAGATGCGCACATAGATGTGTTGGTGGGGCAGTGCCCAGAACGCCACCAAGGACAAAATTTGCTGCTAGCAGCCCCCACACTTTCATGGGAATGGCTGGATATACCCTGGACTTGGTTATATGTCGACTATGCAGGTCCTTTCACGAGCACATTATTCTTAGTCATGTGGACACCCACTCAAAGTGGCTGGACCTGCAAAGAATTCATTCGTCAAACGTTCTGACAATGATAGAAAAACTGCACACATCTTTTGCAGTGCACGGATTCCTGGAAGTGTTAGTCGCAGATAAGAGACCATAATTTACCATTTTGAGTATTTCCTAGAGACAAACGGTATTAGACACATAAGGACAGCTCCATACCACCCATCATCCAATGGTTTGGCATAAAGCGCAATCCAAACTTTGAAGGCAGGCTTAAAGAAACAGCCTCCAGCTTCACTCTGTGATACCAAACTGTCCTGGTTCCTATTTGATTACAGGACCACCCCTTGTACAACAATAGGGATTGCTCCAACAGAGTTGCTAATGGGGAGAAGACTCTGTAGTAGATTAAATCTGATCTTCCCAGACTGGGGGCAGGGTGAAATGGCATCGAGAACACCAATGCCAGACACAAGCCTCTACTAAGCAAGAAAGACAATGTACTTCAAGGGACAAAGTTTAGTGTAGGAACCACAGGTATGGCTCTGCATGGTCGATGCTAGGTCAGGTCCAGTGATGTAGAATGTTCAGGCAGGTGCAACGGTCCTGAACAAGCACATGGACCATATGTAAGGTGCACACTCGCAAATGGTGCAGGAGCAAAATGTGCTCAGCTCCTCGACAGCCTTTCCAGTTGTCCTGGAATCCATAGGTTCTCCCTGTCAGTCAAGGGTTGAAGATACCTTGGCAACTGAGATAAACATGGCAGATGTCACTGCCTTGATGCCTTTGCTCCCTGAACAAGAGAAAAAATTACTTCCGAAATGCTCTGGAAGCAAGGGGTCAGCATGTGTTACATGCTGACCATATCAGAGGAAGAGTTGAAGGAACCTGACCTGGTGTTAAAATGCCCTGGGAGAAGCTACAAAAGAAAGAACTGGTCTGTGTCCTCGGACTGAGAGGGGGAGGGATGTAGTAATTGTAACAAAGTCAGCCAGGTGGCCCTCGTAGAATATGAGTTCGGTGTTTGAGGCTGTTAATCTTGGCCAATCAGTGACCCCTGGCTGATAGCTATAAAAGGAGTGTCAAAGGTGTTGTGTGTTCTGAGAGCTGGCTCTGAGGGATTTGGATCAGTGTTAAGGACTCTCCACGTGTAAATAAAGGATGATTTGGTGACAGTACACCAGCCTCTGTGAAGTTATTTCACTGTTTAATACTATCTCTGAGCAGATTGACTGACTGGAAAATATCTACTGATGCATGTCTGCCTGCTGTCTGTACCAACTATAAGATGCACTACAGTAATTCAATAAGGCTTCCTTGCAGCACTTTCCAACCCGTAAGAAACAAGGACATTGGACTCGTGGGAATACCACCTACAGGCTTTTCTCCATGCCACACACCGTCTGATGGATGATTGTATCTCTTTTCTTTCATTTTTGTGCAACTTCAAATCTAACACCTTTTGATATGTGGTTCTGTTGCACTTTTGAATAATATTTGGGTGTTTTCTTGTGTAACTTGTGGCCTAATATATATTAAGAAAGTGTCCCTCAATCTGAAAGTGACGGTGGTCTGCACTGGTAGATTTTTGCAAAACTTTATTATTTACACTACAGTGCACTTGACATGTATGGTAAGTTCTCTACTCTCTGGTCCAGGCTTTGCTTCTCTCTTCTCAGACTCTAGCACGTGACTGTCAATATCACTGTTAAATCACATATTTTAACAGGGACTGCAGCAGTTAAAGAAGGTGACCCATCATCGTTTTCTCAAGGATAGTTGGGGGCTGGGCAATAAATGTTGACCTTTCCAGCAATGCCAATCCCCTGTAAATATATATTTTAAAAAGCTGTTGGTAAATATAAAGGAAGTGCTAATTACAGCAATAAATAAATAAGCATGCGTTGAAGAGTACCAGGATGTGTTCGCTTTCTTATGCAAGAAAATTGTAATTGCTCTTCAAATCTATTTTCTTCCTTTCATTTTCATCTGCAATGGCTTCATTGTACATCTTGCTGCAGCCTGTACTTATGTATCAAACAGGTGGCATACTCTTTGAACAGTTATTCCTCTCTTGATTATAACCAATCTGTGACTTGTGGGCCCAAATAGTGGCTGAAATCTATAGCCTATACATGGTAAGAGATATAACATTGGCAATATCTTTAACTTAGGGCTGAGACTCCTCAATAGAGAAAACTCTTGCAGAGAACATTGTTAGCTGTTTCCGTGCTGTACAACTCTATGACTCCATAAATATCATTATCACGCAAAGTCTACTTCTTTTATGTAATTTATACTATCCTTTTTATCTACTATGTTTCAGCATTAAATCTCCAGCTGTTACTTACAACCTGTTGACTGGAGTTCTGTGAGCTGTGATACAGGATTGACTGATTTATGGATTTGAAACTTCACCCAATCAAATTAAAGTGCAACACAAATTTGATTCAAGACCGCATGATGTCTTAATTTCAGCTGGCACAATGCCCACTATTCATTTGGTAATTGGAATGTTAGTTCACAGAATGCAATCCTGCAAAAAAAATTTAATTGGATTAACTTGAGTAATAAGGGAGCAGCAGAACTAATTTTTCCCATTTGTCTTACAGTTGGTAACATTGTGTATTACAGTCTTGAGAGGGAAAGGACTCCATTGTTTCAGCAGGGATTACGTTTGGAAATATCTATCCAGTGTATTATCTTGCCTATATCAGAAAGAGAAATAGTTCTTAAAAGTCATAATTGCAGTATGAACTTAGGTGATGTAAAGGCTGCATTTTTAAGTGGAACTATTCACCAATGATTGCACAGTGCTCAGGATCATTCGCATCTTCTGTCCTCAAATAGGGATATCTGGAGGAGGTTGAGTGGAGACGAGACTGCAGAATGATGAATGGGTCATGGCATCTGTCTGGATATTCAGCCCAGATATGTATAATGTTCTTGTGATTACAGACAAACTGCATATTAAAAGAGTAGAACTCCTTAATAAAGGATTAATTCATAACCCTAGTCATAAAACATGATTGATCTGATGGACTTCTGGTGGCACATCAGTTTGTGTAAACATCTGCTAGATCTTTCGAAATCCTGCAAGTGAAGCAAAGCAGACAGCAATCTGGTTTGACTACCCTCATTCCTGTCAAAATGGATATAGTTGGTGGCCTTGATTTTAAAAAAAGGGATTAGTAAACCTGGGTGACACAATTGTGAGCTGCAGACTGTAAGATCTGCAGATGTCCTCAGCAGATTCCCCCAAAAGACCTAGAGATGAAATAATTGAGTGCTGTGGCCACCTTGACAGCCATGAGCAGTGTCTGTGCACCGGCCCCTCCTTGGACAGAGATCAACTTCCTTAGGGCTACAGAGCTTATATATCTGCCTGAGAGCCTGAGCCATCTGAGACGCTGTTGTTTAGATTTGTTGAGGAAGCTGATCTTTGGTTTTAACCCGAATCTACACTTGAACGTATCACCTCCTTCAAGATGCATCTCTGTGTCCATCTCTTCTAACCCGTGTAGTTGCATGTGGTTTTGGAGAAAGCTGCTACTTTTGATGGAGTTCTAATTTCTGTTGCTGTGGCTTTTGGGCTAGATCAATCTGCTGCTGCTGCCTGCTACTGTAGCATTGATAGCTCCTACACTGCAGGGAAGGCTTGAATTTTACTTTCAAAACATATAATTATTCATAAAGCTAGTAAAATACATAAAACATTTGGCTCAAATTGCAGAAAGTGCAACAAAATTTAACTTTGTCTTTGTACAGCATATTCTATTCTTAGGTTTCTCAATGCAATTGCAATAACCTTAATGCAGACAATAAACGATGAATGTTAGACAGGTAGCCCATGGGCAAAACGTTTCAAATTAAAGCATTTATCCACGTTCCACTCTGGGGTTCCCTTAATAAAAGAAATTGAGCAGCAAAGATACTATTCTCAGAAAAAGTGGGGAATTTAAGCTGAAAGAACCATTCCTGTCAGTGCTACCTTTCACTGTAGCTAACCACAAGTTCCCTGATCTCCGAAACAAAAACAAAGCGCTAGAGGAACTCAGCAGGTCTGGCAGCATCTGTTTGAAGAAAAACTGAGCTAAAGTTCCAAGTCCAGTAACTCTTCGTCAGTACAGAAAGCAGTTGGGAAAGGGGGTATTTATGCTGATGTTTTGGGAGGGGGACACAAGGAGGAGTAAGTTAACTGGGTAGCGATAGTGCTCACAGAGACTCAGAGGAAAAGGGAAGAAAGGGGATAGGCGATAACAGGAATTGAATAGTTAAAAATGGGTTGGCACACTGGGATAAACCCATACAGAACAGGACCTGGATGTGTGGAGGTAATGAACATGAAGGGAAGTGTTCACGTTGTGAAATCTGAAACCCAATGTTCAGTCCTGGAGGCATAAAGGCACCTCAGCAGAATCGTAGAATCACAGAATCCCTACAGTGTGGAAACAGGCCATTCAGCCCAATAAGTCCACACTGACCGTCCGAGGAGATCCCACCCAGACCCATCCCTACCCCTTTTCCCTGTAACCTACCTAATCTACACATTCCTGAACACTATGGGCAATTTGGCATGGCCAATCAACCTAACCTGCATATCTTTGGACTGTGGGAGGAAACTGGAACGTCCGGTGGAAACCCACGCAGACACAGGGAAAACGTGCAAATTCCACACAGACAGTTGCCAAAGGTGAGAATTGAAAATCGGTCCCTGGCGCTGTGAGGTAGCATTGCTAACCACTGAGCCACTGTGCTGCCCCATGATGAGGTGTTGTTCCTCCAGTTTGTGTTAAGCTTTGGTAGAGCACTTAGGCAGGCCTGAGACACACGTTTTGTCATGCTAACACAGTGATGTGTTGAAGTGGCAGGCAACTGGACGCTCAGGGTCATTTTTATAGATAGAGTAGAGGTGTTTGGTAAACTACTTCAGCAGACCCCCACCCACTCTCACCCAATCAAGAACATAAATAACACCTATTCCCAATTGTTTTCAGTTCTGATGAAAGGTCACTTGATTCAAATCATTATCATTGTTTTTCTGTCCATAGATGCTGCCAGACCTGCTGAGTTTCTCCAGTAGTCTCTGTTTTGCTTCAGATCTCCAACATCTGCAGTTCTTTAAGAACATAAGACATAGGAGCAGAAATTAGGCCATTCGGCCCATTGATTCTGGTCCGCCATTCAATCATGGCTGATAAGTTTCTCAACCCCATTGTCCTGCTTTCTCCCTGTAACCCTTGATAATCAAGAACCTATCTATCTCAGTCTTAAATGTACTCAATGACCTGGCCTCCACAGTCTTCTTTGGCAGTGAATTCCATAGATTCACCACTCTCTGGCTGAAAAAGTTTCTCCCTATTACCGTTCTAAAAGGTCTTCCCTTTACTCTAAGGCTGTGCCCTTGGGTCCTAGACTCTCCTACCAATGGAAGCATCTTTCCAACATCCACTTTGTCCAGGCCAATTCAGTATTTTGAAAGTTTCAATTAGATCCCTCCCCATCCTTCTAAACTCCAATGAGTATAGTCCCAGAGTCCTCAAACGTTCCTCATATGTTAAGCTTTCCATTCCTGGAATCATTCTCGTCAACCTCCTCTGAACCCCCTCCAGGGCCAGTAGATCTTTCCTGAGATATGGGGCCCAAAACTGCACGCAATACTCCAAATGTGGCCTGACCAGAGTCTTATAAAGCCTCAGTAGTACATCCCTGCTTTTATATTCACTCCTCTCAAAATAAATGCCAACATTGCATTTGCCTTCCTGACTACTGACTCAATCTGCAAGTTTACCTTGAGAGAATCCTGCACTAGAACTCCCAAGTCTCTTTGCACTTCAGAGTTCTGAATTTTCGCCCCATTTAGAAAATAGTCCATGCTTTTATTCTTCTTACCAAAGTGCATGATCTCCCAGTTTCCCACGTTGCACTCCATCTGCCACTTCTTTGCCCACTCTCCTAACCTGTCCAAGTCCTTCTGCAGCCTCACCACCTCCTCAATACTACCTGTCCCTCCACCTATCTTTGTATCGTCTGCAAACTTAGCCAGAATGCCCACAGTTCCTTCATCTAGATTATTAATGTACAAAGTGAAGAGCTGTGGTCCCAGCACTGTCCCTTGTGGAACACCAGTTACCATCCCGAGAAAGACCCCTTAAACCTTACTCTCTGCTTTCTGCCAGACAGCCAATCTTCTTTCCATGCTAGCACCTTGCCTCTAACGCTGTGCGCCCTTATCTTACTCAGCAGCCTCCTGTGTGGCACCTTATCAAATGCTTTCTTGAAGTCCAGGTAGATAACATCCATTGGGTCTCCTTGGTCTACCCTGCTCATTACATTCTCAAAGAATTCAAGCAGATTTATCAGGCATGACCTCCCCTTGACGAAACCATGCTGACTTTGCCCTATTTTACTATACACTTCTAAATATTCAGAAATCTCATCCTTTACAATGGACTCCAAAATCTTACCCACGACCAAGGTTAGGCTAATCGGCCTGTATTTCTTTGTCATTTGTCTTACTCCCTTTCTAAACAGGGCTGTCATGTTAGTGATTTTCCAGTCCTCTGGGACCCTCTCTGACTCGAGTGATTCCTGAAAGATCACCATTAACACTTCCACTATCTCTTTAGCTATCCCCTTTAGAGCTCCGGGGTGTAGTCCATCTGGTCCAGGTGATTTATCCACCTTCAGGCCAATTACTTTTACTAGCACCTTTTCCTTGGTGATGGCCACCATGCTCAGCTCTCCGACTCTCGAATTTTTGGGATATTACTCGTGTTTTCCACCGTGAAGACTGACGCAAAGTAATTATTTAGTTCCTCAGCTATTTCCTTGTTCCCCACTACTGTCTCTCCACCGTCATTTTCCAGTGGTCCAATGTCCACTTTTGCCTCTCTTTTGGCTTTATATATCTAAAGAAACTCTTACAGTCTTCATTTATATTACTGGCTAGCTTACCCTCATATTTAATCTTCTCCCTCCTTATTTCTTTTTTTGTTGCCCTCTGTTGGTCTCTGTATGCTTCCCAGTCCTCTGGTTTCCCGCTGCCCTTCGCCACATTTTTTGCTTTCTCTTTTGCTTTTATGCTATCCCTGACTTCCTGAGTCAGCCATGGTTGCCTCATCCTCCCTGAGCCATGCTTCTGTTTCCTAGGGATGAATTTTTGCTGCGTCTCCTGACTTACTCCCAGAAACTCCTGCCATTGCTGTTCCACTGTCTTTCCTGCAGGTTCCTCTTCCAGTCAATTCTGCCCAGCTCCTCCTTCATACCTCTGTAGCCACCTTTATTCAGCTGTAATACAGTTACCTCTGATTCTATCTTCTCCCTCTCAAATTGCAGAGTAAATTCTATCATCTTATGAACACTGCCTCCTAAGGGTTCCTTTACCTTAAGCTCCCTTATCAAGTCTGCCTCATTGCACAACACTAAATCCAGTATTGCCTGTTCCCTTGTGGGTTCCACCACAAGCTGCTCCAAAAAGCCATCTCGTAGACATTCCACAAACTCTTTTTCTTGTAATCCACTACCAACATGATTTTCCCAGTCCACCTGCATATTGAAATCCCCCACGATCATTGTGACTTGGCCCTTCTTACACATCTTTTCTATCTCCTGGTGTATCTTGCGCCTCAGCTCCTGAATACTGTTTGGAGGCCTGTACACAATCCCAACTATGGCTTTTATTTACCTTTGCGGTTCATCACTTCTACCCACACAGATTCTACACCATCTGATCCTACTTTGTTTCATCCTATTGATTTAATTTCATTTCTCAGTAATAAGGCAACCCCATCCCCTTGACTCACCTGCCTATCTTTTCAATAGGGTGTATATCCTTGGATCTTTAGTTCCCAATCCTGATCCCCTTGCAGCCACGTCTCTGTGATGCCTACCACGTCATACCTGCCAGTTGCGATCTCTGCCACAAGCTCATTTACCTTATTCCTTATACTGTGTGCATTCATGGCACCTTCAGTCCTGTATTAACCCTCCCTCTTCTCATTTTCATTTTTTTTTTCAGTGTTTGATTGCTAGCCTTTTCCAAACACTCTTCTGTTTGTGTCTGTGCTGGAGACTTTAATAACCTCTCCTGAATTTTCCTTCCCTGTTATTTCTTTCATATTTTCCCACTTAGTTGAATCCACCATTACCGACGTTAACCTGCTGCTTTGTTTCCCACCGGGCAAATTTCACCATCCCCTCCCCCCACCTTTCCAGTTTAAAGTCCTGTTGACCAGCCTATTTACCCTTTTCGCTAGAACATTGGTCCTACTACTGATGCCAGTGCCCCATGAAAAGGAACCACTCTTTCCCGTGCCACTCTTTTAGCCACTTGCTTAACTTCTTTGTTTTATTTTGCAGATTTCAGTCTTTATGCTGTTTTAGTGGGTCAGAATCATTCACCAATGACTTCCCATTGTAAACTTTTCATCCTCCAATCTGATGAGACATAGGAGCAGCATGAAACCCAATGACTGGCTGTGAAAGTCAGCATGGCGAGTTGAAGAAGAATTTAATTGGCTTAATTGTTTTCCTAACCAATGGGGTGCGGTGCTGCCTGCTGCTTGAGTGCAATTGAAAGAGCTCAGGATAATGCTGGGATCCTGACCCGATGTCACTTCTGGGGATCTCACTCCCCATGTGCACCCAAATCTAGATCCTTTTGATTGTGGGAATGATTGGGCCCTATGGGCTGAACCTTGCCAGTTTAGGAGATTGTTGGATATTGGGACTGAACATGATTCCAGAATCCAGTGGTATCCAGGTCCTACCCACTTGAATATTCTTCTTGGAAGTGGCCAACTAACAGGCCACTTAGTGCATCCCCCCCCCCCCCCCGCTCAAATGGGTGCTGCTGATATAGGTGGGAGACCATGATAGCACCTCAAGTTGGAGTCACCTCTAAGACTTCAGTAAACAGTTCGACTAAGTGTGGTCACAATTGGCAAGCCTTCAGTCTGAAGACGGAACTCTAAAGTAGGCTTGCAGTTGCATCTGTGGCCCTCAAATATCCCTGCCTTTAAACTCGCCACCAGGGGGTATTACATTGAGCCCGGTGTCTCTAATATTTTTAACTCGGTTAGGTCACTTGTTTTTCTTAATGTTTCCAGAGATCCTAACAACTATGATAGACAGAGTGCAGGCCTGTCAATTTCAGTTAGGCTAGAAGCGATGTCAGGACATGAGCAGAGACTGTTAGTTACCCCAATTGTTTCTGCTCGACCTTGGAAATGATTATTCCATAGCAGAAAGACATGCAATGTGCACTTCATTCATTCTACAAACGCCGATTGTGAGAGACTTTTTAGAATATTGCCCGGGATTGATTTTTTTCCCCACCCTCCCATGCATTTCGAGTTCTGGGTCATCGCTGTGTGGCAATTTAGTTTCTTGTGCAAACAAGAAGAGAAATATCACGCAAGGATACTACTTTCCCTACTCGGCTGCTGTTATTATTCCAAGCAGCCTTTCAATGCAGACTTCTCTCCATGACCTTAACAAGTGAGTGCTTTGGAAGCTGATCAATAGGATGCTGAGATGGGAGGAGCTGGAGCTCGTCAGGGCTCCCTGGAGGCTGTTGGCTCTTGGCTGTTGGCTCGTTGGGGAGAGTGAGCTTTGTATTTCAGTGGACTTGCCTTTATCCTGGGAGTGAGAAACGACCTTTGCCCATTCCTGAATTCCGGATCTCTCCTGTTAACTGCGGCAAAGAAGCTCGCCAGCAATTCGAAACTTTTTCCTTCACTCGGCAGCACCATGGACAGCCCGGGCTTCGACAACCTGGATGCCGTCGGTTTCCTTCAGATTTGGCAACGCTTTGACGCTGATGGTAATTTAAAATTTTTACCTTATCATATCCAGTGCTAAATGGGGAGAGACTTAAGTTCTTGTCTGTATGTGGACACTATGCAAGGAATGCGTGACTATATTTAAAAATCCGCCTGTAAAATATAAATGATTTTCCTTTTGTCATATTTCGGAAACTTTTGAGAACAAATTGAGACATGAAATATTCAGTAGATCTGAAAGGACAACACAAATTAATTTGAACAAGATTTACATAAAGCAGGTGGCTGTACAGTACAAACGCAGAAATTGCTGGATAAGCTCAGCAGGTCTAAGCAGCGTCTGTGGAGAGAAATCAGTGTTAACTTTTCGGGTCTGGTGACCTTTATTCAGAACCTAAAGTGTATAGTACACTTTCCCACGTTTCTTTATGTGGGTTTGATTGTCCCTAGGGTTGTGTCCTGTTCTCGACACTACGTTGGCGTTATGCTTCATTTTTTTGTACTGCATGAATGAACTCAACTAATTTATTCCACGATTGCAGCCTGAGACTTTTACCAATGATTCACTTCCGTAGTTTTCCTGTCTCTTGAACCAACATTGTTTCTATTTCCTACATAATTATTTGAACAGACCCCACCCTTGTATGAAGGATCTGGTTCTTTCTTTTTGGTATGTTTATGTTATCTCTTAGCAGCTGCATCCGTTTGGAGCTTTCGATTTTTATTTTGTTAATGATTGAGCCAGGTCAAGTGAAATCTTCAATTTTGCCACCTTTAAATGCTGCTGTTGAGAGCTTCAGTAAAGAGTTTGTACAATGGGCAAGAGTTAGAATTGATATCGATTACTTGATCCATAATCACTGATTTCAATATTTGTTTCCTGTGGAAAGGTTACAAACATGGAGGTAATGGCCTAGTGGGATTATCACTAGACTATTATTTCAGAAACTCGGCTAATGTTCAGGGCATTCATTTTTTTTATCAAATTCAAATTCCCCTATTTGCAATGGTGTAATTCGAACCATTTGTGACTCCTCAGATATTGAAGTAGTCCTTGTCCAAGTGCTGCAAGACCTGGATTATCTCCAGGCTTGGGCTGACAAGTAGTAAGTAACATTTGTGCCACAAAAATGCCGGGCAATGCCCATCTCCAAAAAAAGACAATATAACCACCACCCCTTGGCATTCAATGGTGTTACCATCACTAAATCCCCCATCATCAACATCCTTGGGGTTACCATTGACCAGAATCTCAACTGGACTCATCACATAAACACTGGTGACAAGAACGAGTCAGAGGCTAGGAACACTTTTTGGCAAGTAATTCACTACCTGACTCTCCAAAGCCGCCTTCAGCAGTTCACCATATAGAAGGCACAAGAGAGGAGTGTGTTGGAATACCCCCCACTTGCCTGGATGGGTGCTGCTCCAACACTCAAAAGACTCACCATCCAGGACAAAGCAGCCCACTTGATTAGCACTACATCCACAAACATCCACTCCTAACACTCAGTAATAGCAGTGTGTACTATCTACAAGATGCACTGCAGAAATTCGCTAAAATTTCTTAGACAACGCCTTGCAAACCTACGAACACTTCTATTTAGAAGTAGAAGGGCAGCAGATATATGGTCACCATATGGTCCCATCACCACCTGCAAGTTGCTCTTGAAGTCACTCACCATTCTGATTTGGAAATGTATTGCCATTCCTTCACTGTCACAGGGTCAAAATCCTGGAATTCCATCCCTAACTACATTGAGGGTCAATTTACAGCAAGTGGACTGCAACAGTTGAAGAAGGCAGCTCACCATCACCTTCTCAAGGGCAACTAGGGATGGACAACAAAGGCTGGCCAGACAGTGATGCTCACATCCCAACAATGAATTTTTAAAAAACTGCTAGTCAAGAATCATTCCAGTTTGCTTTGACTTAGTGGCCACTATTGTACTTTCTTTTTGCATTTTGGAATGAATTGTGCCAGCACAACATTGGTGATGATCAAGGAAGTTTTCCTCATTAGAGAACCAAATGTATCAGCACCACTGGGGAGCCACAGATTCCAAAGATGCAGGCCAAAGCTGCTGAGTATTTACTGTATTTTCTGTTTTATTTCAGATTTCCAGCATCTTCAGTTTTTTCTTTTTATGTTTACGTCAGGGCCATTATTGTGGAGTTCCAGAGTAAGGATGCTGCATCTATTGCACACTTACTATTTCAGAAATGTGGAGCTGTGAAAGTTCTCATTTCAAGTGTGCTCATCATTTTGTGAAGTAAAAGTGTTCTTTCAGCCTTTCCTTGGTTTTTAAGAAGATGTGAACCTGTACTATTATAGTCAATGAAGAAATATTCTGTTTTAATTTTATGAATTCCTCACTCCATTCGAGGAACATATAATATGGTGGGACCTGGTCTTTAGACAGTACTCACTGAGAGCAGTAGTTCTTCACTGCAACATCTGTGCATTCTTTTGAAGCAGCAGCTACCAAGCAAAATCATTGTATTGCTGAGGCTGACTAACATCTTAAAACTGCAGCTCTTGAATAACTTTCGGGTTAAAAAGCCGTAGTCACTATAAAAGCGTCCCAGTCAGCCATCCTAGCATACAGTTTCTGTTGTGTTTTCAGCAGTTGTGTACCTAGACCTATTCAGAGAAAGTTTGAATACAGCACTTATTACATGTGAGTAATGAAGTCAACTTGCTGAAATCAACCTACTGTGAAATACCTCAGATTGTGGCTAATCATGTTGGTCTCAGTACCAATTTGAGCCTGGGTATGTGGGATTTTGGCACTGACAATTTTGTTTAATAAGTTCAGCCCTATTTACTGTGCTGTATTACATTCATGCTGTTCATTCAGTACCAAAAGGTCTTCAGACAGGATTTTCAGCATGTTTTCATTTTTATTTTATTCAATACTTCAAATGATTTTATTGAAATGGTTATGCTATTTGTTGAAATCTCTTCTAGATAATGGCTACATTGAAGGCAAAGAACTGGATGACTTTTTCCGTCACCTTATGAAGAAACTTGGTACCGAAGTGAGTACACATTCTACTTTAGCTTGTTAAATTGACTTCATTGTAAACATTTCCAAGGCAACAAATTTAGTTCCCTTCTGACAGCTGCTTACCAAATGCATGTATGCAGTAATGGAAAGGACTTACATAAAAACTAAATACATAGCAACAAAGATAACAAGGTGTAGAGCTGGATGAACACAGCAGGCCACGCAGCATCAGAGGAGCAGGAAGGCTGACATTTCGGGCCTAGACCCTACTTCAGAAATCTACATTCAGAACATTGATACCACTGCAACTCCACGCAGCAACAAGGTCAGTTATGCCCGAGAATAACAATGTATTCTAAAGAAGGGTTACTGGGTCTGAAACATTAATGCCCACTTCTGTCCACAGATTCTGCCAGACCCACAGAGTTTTTCCAGCACTTTTGTTTTGTTTTTAATAACCAATGTATTGTTCAAATAAAAGCAAAAAAGTATGAATGCTATAATTCCAAAACAAACAGACAATGTAAGAATTTTTTTAAATGGAGGACAAACATCATGAGGTTACATTCTGAAGTCAATGTCAAGTCCTAGACCTTTTAAAGTGTCAAAGCAGAAAATTGAGGTGGCATTCCCTGAGCTTCATTGGAACATTGCAGCAGGCCCAGGACAGAAAAGTTAGCATGAGAGCAAGGTAGGTTATTGAAATGGAAAGCAGCTGGGAGTTCTGGGTTATTGCTACGGACAGAATGGAGGTGTTCCACAAAGTGGTTTTTTTGTCTGCTTTGGTCTCGTCAACATAAAAGAGTCAGCGTTATGAGCAGCAAATATGGTAGACTGAATAGAATGAAGTACAAGTAAAATGCTTCTTCACCTGGAAGATGAGTTTGGAGCCTTGGACAGTGAGGAAGGAGCTGGTGAAAGGAACAAAAGTAAAGTAAAAGGAGGGAAGGGAAGAATCAGAGATGAACCAGGTAAAGTGAGAGAAGGATGGAAATTGGAAGCAAAATTGATTAATTTTCCAAATTCAGAAGTATTGTGGAGAGGACCAGAGAAGGTCTCGAACAAGAAATGTTCCACTCTCCATGTTTCATTTTCCTTTGAGCCCTGTTATGAAGAAGGGTCACCCAATCTGAAAGGTAAACTCTGATTTCTCTCCACAGATGCCACCAGACCTGCTGAGCTTTTCAGTAATTTCTGTTTTTGTTTCTGATCTACAGCATTTGCAGTTCTTTCGGTTTTTATTCCTCTACATCATCTGTTCCTCTTGTTTCTGTGTCCACAGATGCTGCCAGATCTACTGACTTTCTCCAGCATTTTCACTGAATATATTGTTCAAATTCTGTTTGCATTTGCAAAGACAGAAAATAGTTAACTGAAAAGATTGTATGAAGTTTTCATGGCATTCACTCTAAAGGTTCAACAATCTAATCATTTCCATGAATAAACTACTTTTTTTTAATTGATTTGTTCTAGACTTCAAATTGTAATTGTCAAAATCTTGAGTTCAATAGTTCTGTCACAGTTACTGTTTTCAGCAGGTTAACTCTCTGACTGGGTGTTTTTTTAAGCTTTTAATTTTGTACAATTTTAATTTTGTTACTTTCAATCAACAAAAACTCTTCAGCACTGAATATTATATAAAGTAGAATTCGATATATATGGTACTGATGAAAAAAGCAAGCAAACTGCAACTGTTTGAAAATGTGAAACAAAAGAATTGCTGAAACACAGCACATTAACTAGTCTTTATGATGAGAACTGACAGGTCATTATGTTAGGCTGCTGCATTCTTGAGGACTGGAAAATAATAGAGGCTAGCCTTTACAATCAGAAAAAAAGGGAGGCACAAACAGACAAATCAACAAGCAATACCACAAGGAAAAAAAGTGAAGTATCTTTTGAATAACCAGTAACCTGAACACATTGTGAATCTAAGAGATCACCTTAGTCAGACAATAAGAGGTTCTGAGGAAGGGTCACCGGACCCAAAACGTTAACTCTGATTTCTCCTCACAGATGCTGTCAGACCTGCTGAGCTTTTCCAGCAATTTCTGTTTTACTACAGAAACAAAGAATAGCAAAATAGTTAGTGACCGTCAAACACGTGTGCACACAGCTCCTGCCCCCACCCACCCCCAAACGAACACACATACACATCAAGAAGCTAGAAGAACATATCAAATAATTTACTCAATTTGTGAGCATTTGTTTTAATAAGTTATTGTTTCAAGGTGGGCTTCATTCTGGTACAACAATATTCAGTAGCTATCAACCTTTGTTTAGTGCCAGCATTGTTGCCTCTGAGTCAAAGGGTTGTGGGTTCAAGCCCTACTGAAGTGGATAAGTGCATATTTTTAGCTACATGCCAGTGCAATTTCGAAAGATCACTACAATGTTAGCAGTGCCATCATTCAGATGAAATGTTAAGACAAGGTACTGTCTGCCCTCTCGGATGGTGTAAAAGTTCTCTCCTGTCATACTCAATGTTGGTCCCTTAACCAGCAACACTATAACAGTTTAATTGGTCAATTTTTTTCATTGATTTTTGAGGAACCTTGCTGTGTGAAAATTGGTTGCATTATTTTCCTAGGTGACAGCAATGATCATGCTTCTGAAGTAATTCACTGGCTGAGACGTGCTTTAAGACATTCTAAGATTGGGAATGATACCATTCAAATGCATGTCTCTGTCTGTATGGATTATACACAAGTAAAAAAACTAAATTAAACCATTTGTTAAAAGTCAACAATTATTACAAACATTTCAGAATTTTAAGTGAAAAAGTAAAGTTTCTTCTTGATTGATTTTTTGGACTGAAAGAAAACCTTGGCAGTAGATTCAGAAATGCAACAAAAGTTCAGTGTCACCATTCAGCCACAAGTGAAATGTTTGCAGATTGTACTTTTACCAGTTTTTCTACATTATAAGGCATCTGATCGGAGTCAAATTTTCAGCATTGAGATAAAAGAAATTCCATGATGCAAATGTATTCTGGTCTCCAGAAGATGAAAACTATATGAAGTTGGGTGCAATAAACTGTTCACCTGTCTCTTTTTGGTCACATTGAAATTCAAAAAAGACATTTCAGAGGTTGAAGATTTGAAATTAGAGCTTTCAGGAAGGCATTGCTGTAGAAAGAGTAAGGTTGTATTCTAAAATATTCTGCACGATTGCTACTGAACCTTACTGAATTTGTTATATTATCAAGTTATTAAGTCAAACTTATGGCCTTTAGACAAAAAGCTTTTCTGTGTTGGAGAATAATCTGATTTAAAGAGCTAATGTCTATTCAGAATTGCTTTATTTGTCAGTGCATGGAACAAAAGTTTGACATTGATGAATGGATAGTGTATGGAAAATTGTGTTTTAAGGAGATTTGGACTTAGTTAATGGATAGAGTGTTTGTTTTTTTTCCCCAAGGTTCAATGCTACTTCAACAATAAATATCAGGGTCACCTGTTGGAGAACTCCTAAGTTGTCATTGGGAAAATGCTAGAATCTATTATTAAGGAGTTAATAGCAAGAAATTTGGAAAGCCATAATAAATCCGACAAAGTCAGCATAATTTTTGAGAAAAGCAGCCCCACATTTGACAAATTTATTAAAGTTTTTTTGAGATGTAACGGGAAGATTGATAAAGGGGAACCAGTAAATGTAGTGTATTTGGATTTTGAAGAGGCATTTGATAAGGTGTATCAACTTGTGATCAATTTTGTGACATGGATCAATATATGTTTAATATTGAACTGATACTGCCTGCATTGATTTAATCCACGGTATTAATGTCTAACATGTAGATGGAGGCTTCTAATGATCAATTTACATGAATTTCATATAATTACTAGAAAAATTGCCATATTTGAATAGGGTAATCCAAGAAGAAGCCATGTTAATTTTCCATGGATTGCTTAGATCCTCAAGTCAGAAAGGAATTATTCAGACTTTTTTTTCCTTTATTGGATTTTTCTTTTATCTCACCAGTACATGGCAAAAAGGTAGGAGAATTTGGAGTGATATTGGGATGGGTGATGGGTGTCATATGTACAAAAAGAAGTGTCTTGTCATTGTGCACTGACCATTCAGGAGTTCGTACAACCAGAAGTGCTTCATTGCGAATTCAGATGCACTCAAACTCATCTTGGCATCTGAATTCCTAATACTGACCCCTATTGTTTTCCGTTCCTTCACTATTGTTGGGTCAAAATTATGAAACTCCCATTCTAACAACACTGTGGTGTATCATTATCCCCATGGACTGCAGCAGTTCAAGGAGGTAATTCAGCATCACCTTCTCAAGGACAAGCTTGATGGAACCAACTATCTATGTTCTAGTCATTTTCCTCTTGTTTGATTAGGGCTAGAGTTGAGTTCAGAGTCAAATGGCAGAGAGAGTTTATGGTGACTGAAGATGTATTACTTGGTGGGAAACATTTGCAAATATTGAATGATCCCTACAGCTTTGAATTCTTTTTTCCCCCTGTTTTAGTAAGTTTGTTAAATTACTTCGAGTTAATGCCTTCAGTGAGAAAAAAAGGGAGCAGAATTTACAGACAAATAACACTTTGCCTGAAACCCCACAAAACAATATCAAGGCTTACATTTTTGGTTCACTTCACTAAAGATGATAATAAACTGAAAGCGACTGTTCAATATAAACTAAGTCTATGAAAAATAAACTTTATTGCATTTGTGGTAAAGCAAATGTGTACAAACCATAGTACAACAATGGTAGCATATTTGTAGATATAAATATTATGTTTACATACATTCACAAATTTAAGGGCTTCGGCTGTCAGTATCTATCCTCACATACTATTTGCAAGCAAAACGTCCCTTTAGAGTATATGGCTGGTTTCTGTTAGGCACACAGTTAAAAATGAAACACAGGCGTACCAGATGCTTTTCAGTTGAACTACCACTGCTAATGTCAAATCTGGCTTGTGTCAATAGATCCACTGTGTTTCTTCCTTGTGATTAGCATATCTGCCTCAGGCCAAATTAAGTTAAATTATGTTATCTTGTGCAATTGCATACTCAAAGTTGACAGTCTGTGTTTTCATGAAGGCTTAAAGTGGATTTTCCTCCCCGATTGGCTCTTGCTTATCTCAGAAGGTGCAGGACTTTGTAAAAGAGCAATGTGCAGAAACTGGTTGCTAATAAATACCTTGCCCAGTGGCGATTTTTTGTTTTTGTTGTTTGTGTGCGTGTGTAACTGAATGGAGCACTGTCATCATGATGAGGTAGGGAAAGCCAGGCAATCACCTCTGTTTAATATCCCACTCAAAAAACAGAAACTCATGAAATTTCAGCATGAATTATCTGTGACATGCAAAAATCAAAATGTTAATACTTAAATAATTTGGTCACAAGCACAGGTGCATATAAAAGATCAATTGCATTATTGGAACAACAGATCTTTCTCCACAACTATCTCATCCCTCAGCTAAAACTATCAAAAAATAAATTAATAGGTCATTAACCGTTTGTAGTACATTACTGTGTTGAAATTGACAGCCACTTTTGCCTTCGTAAAAACAGTGGCTATCATTCAAAAATAATTATTTACTTCTGAAACAATTAAGTGTACAAAATAATTGTAACATCCTCCTGCTAATGTATTTAATGATATAGATTAGCTGCTGTTAACAATGTATAAAAACATTTGCCTCCAGACATTACTTCATTCATAGCCCTTATTTTACTGGTCATGCAATATTATTTCAGACTTATTAAACAAAGAAAATGATTAAAAGCATTTTAACATTAAAAAGTAGCTGCCGTACCAGTATTGTGAAACCTTCAATCTAATGACACACACCTTCAAGAAAAACATGACTAGTGCAAAGGGGTCAGTGCACTGACTTTATACTTCCACCAGGGAACCACCCCAAAGGCAGCACGAGTCTGAGATGCAACTGGAGCAGTGCAGTTCCGGTTTTGTGATCGGTTCTTTCCAAGTATGTCTTCCTCTTGGAGATGCTGAATTTTTAAATTGCCAATTCTGCAGAACGTAATATACTCTTCTTGTGGTGGTTCAAAGGGAAAGACCCAACGTTCTCTTACATGACCTCTGAGTCATGTTTGAAATGAACCCCAGCTGTCTGCTGTCAAGCTGTGTTGTCATGTGAATAGACTCAATGAAGTGTACAATTTTTTGTAAGAGAGTTTAGCATGATTTTGAAATGCTCAGGGATAATTTTGTAACTAATGTTCAAAGCCATTAATTTTTTGCCAATTCAAATGCATGCTATGTTGTCAGGGAAGTCAAAACTTGCAAAATTAGTGTTTGATCACATGTAATGTAATCCAATCATTAACTATCCAAGTAGATATCCAAGTTTCAACCAACCAGAAACATTCATTGCAAATTTGATGTACCCATACACACTTTGGCATCTGAATTCCTCATATTGGCCCCCCATTGTTTGCTGTTCCTTCACTATCACTGGGTCAAAATCCTGGAATTCCCAGTCTAACAACACTGTGGCATACCATTATCCCTATGGACCATAACAGTTCAAGAAGGCAACTTACTACCACCTTCTCAAGGACAGTTATGGATGGGCAAAAACAAAGGATAGAATATCCTTAATTGCCAGTGATACACCCATCCTGCGAATCAGTTTTAAAATCTTACATGTAACTTGGTGTCTAGAAGTCAAATTTATCAAAATTACTTGCCCGCAGAGCAGTATCCCAGCTGACATAATCAAGATGCTAGACCTGTTGACAACTGTGCACCACACTACAGCAATAGTCTATGCTTTCAGGAGAAATGAGCACTTAATTTGATTTGGCAAGCATCATGAGTAAGACATAATATGACTTCAAATTCCAATTCAATTATCCTGAAATCTGCTGTCACACTTGTATGCAGTATTGCTAGAAACAGAATTTCCTATTACATTAGCCGACATTAAAGTTGATCTCCCTCAACTATATTAAGTTAGGGATGTTCAACCTTCATGAATGGAAGGGAAGCGGCATATTTCAATCATTCTCTAACTCGAGGACCAGGGAGCAAATTTAAAAAAGGGAAGGCTTGGGACAATGGTAAGCATGAGTTTCAAAATAAAAACAATTCCAGCCAATAAATTTATTATAAATGATTAATAACCAATTTATCAGAGTTCTATGAAGAATTTCCATATACTGCGGAGAAAGAGTACCAACGGATGCACTGTAATTAAGTTTTCAATAGACATCTGGACAGGTGCCACATCAAAGATTATTGTGGAAAATAAAAGCTCATGGCATATGAAGTAATATATTGATATGGTTAGAGGATTGGCTGGCTGACAGAAATAATAGCCATAAATGTATCAGCTTCTGGTTGGCATATGATGAATGATGTGCCATGGGAATTAGTTCTGGGCTTCAACCTTTTACAATAATATAAAAGAATTATATGAAGGGTATGGTAGCTAAATTTACAGATGAGACAAAGGTAAGTAAGAAAGTTCAGTTGTGAAAAGGACACAAGGAAGCTACAAATGATATAGATCGGTTAAGTGAATGGGAAAAGATCTGGCATACAGACTATAATGTAAAAAAAATGTGAAATTGTTCATTTTGGCAGGAACAATAAAAGTAAGTATTTTGTCCACGTGAAAGAATATAGAGTTTCGAGATATAAAGAAATCTGCATGTCCTGGTACATGAATCACAAATGGTAAAGTATGCAGGTACATAAAGTAATCAGGAAAGCCAACAGAACGTTAATGTTTACTGTGAGGGAAATTGAATGCAGAAGTAGTGAGGTTACATTGTTATACACGGTATTGGGGAGACCACATCAGGAGTACCATGGACAGTATTTCATTATTTATTTTAATGAAGGAGAAGGTTTACTAAACTAACATCTGGGATGGGTGGATCATGAGGGGACTTGACCGGTGGATGTGGAAAGGATATTTCCTCTTGTGGGAAATCCTAGAATGAGGAATCAATGTTTAATGAATGAGAATTTAAGACAGAGGTGGGAATTATTTATCTTGCAGAGTGTTGTGTATCTTTAGAACGGTCCTCCTCAAAAGGCATTGGAAGCAAAGTTTTTGCTGAAGTAGATAGATTATTGATAAGCAAATTGATGATAAGTTATTGGGCGTAAGTGGAAATGTGGAATAATCAAATCAACCATGATCTTAATAAACAATGAGGAGACTCATCATTTGGGGAATATTTTGTCCTGTTTGGTCAATTGGAGATCTCATAGCAACCCCACTGTCTCTACACTAGACATGTACACTTGCACTTTCCAACAGATCACAGCAGCTAAAGAGAACTTGAAGGACTTGTACCTTCTCCCTAGCTGAGCAATATTGAGGTCAACTGCAATGTTTATATTGCAACCTTGATCCTGATCAGATAACTCAGCACAGACTCATGTCTGCTGTCTCCTACTCATGTTCTTAATTTATATGCTGATATGTTTGTACATCTGTGCCATGTCTGCTGACTGTTTAGTCAGTTCAAGTGCACCCACTTCATTGTTTAATGTTAAATGTCTGTATTTCATTATGTATGATTTATGTATTTGCGTATATCTATATATACAGTTCTGTGTGTACAAATATGAGCACAGTGGCTCAATGGTCAGCACTGCTGCCTCACAAAGCCAAGGCCCCAGGTTCCATTCCATCCTCAGGGGACTGCCTGCATGGAGTTTGCACATTCTCTCCATGTCTGCGTGGTTTTCTGCTGGGTGCTCTGGTTTGGCCATGCTATATTGCCCATAGTATCCAGGGATGTGTGGGTTAGGTGGATTAGCCATGGGGAATGCAAGTTTACAGGAATAGGGTGGAGGTGGGTCTGGATAGGATACTCTTCAGAGGGTCGGTTTGGACTCGATGGGTCGAATGACCTGCTTCCACACTAGGGATTCTAACTGGGCTATTTTACTTTGATGTTATTGAGCAATGAAAAAATGATTGCAATGCAGCTTAACATTTAACCAACTTTGATCCCAATCCCTATCCCTGAGCATCTCTGTTTTCAGAAATGTACCAACATCCCCAAGATTTTTGGGAAAGCAAGTTCCAGATTTCATTACACTTCTGAGTATTACTGTCAATCAAATGGGTAGATAAATTGTTGAGGAAATTTTACAACTTAGTACTCTAGGAAGGGCATTCTTTAAAATAACCAAGTTTCTAACAACTCCCTGCTGGCAAAACTTAGTACCAGAAGTGTAAATCCTAAAATTTTAACATTCAGGATTTGCATCTTTCCACGCAAGTGCCAAGAGAGGCTATACAGCAGTTATGTATTTCATTCAGAAGAATTTGAGAAGCTGATTTTATTTTCAGTAGCATTAAAGTAACAGATTTGGCCCTAATTCTGACAGAAAATGGTTGTGCCTGCTGTTACAAATGTAAAATACTGCCATGAAGCTACAAGTCCTTCATCCAGTTTGTTATCATTATTCAATTATTGTTATAGTGTTTCCACAGTTTCATCTACTTTTGGGATTTATTAGCTGTTTAGTACTTGCTTCTGTTGCTGTAGATAATGTTTTTGACAATATTAGCATTGTTTACTTATGGGGAACTGATACTGTCCTTATGATGGTAAGATAACCAGATTACAAGCAATATTTTCAGAGAAGGCAGAATTGTGACCCTCATATCTCTTTTTCAGTGTTCATGTGTATCACTGGCTAGGTCAGCATTCATTGTCTATCCCTTCCTGGTGCAACATTTTTATTTCTGGAATGAAACGACAGAACAGATTTGTTTTGTTTCTCCTGTGGCCACTTGAAGATTAAAATGTAGACTATTATTATAAATTTTAAACTTACTTTAATTGCCATTTTACATATGCTGATTTTCAATAATATTCAAACCACTTATTGAAAGTAAATATTACCATCTACTATGGTGGCATTTTAACCCATGTCCCAAACATCAACCTAAGGTTCTGGATTACTAACTGGCATTACCATTACACTGCCACCCCATTCTTCATCTGTGGAGAGAATAGTGGTAGTAACATTTCAACTTTCATTAGTGATGTGTCTCAGTGCCTATGCTTTTGTTAACAAGTCAAGCTTGTATTTTTTATTGTGGGGGAGAGACATGGATAAGGAATTGGGACTTTTGCTCAAGATATGGAAGTACGTGGTGCTTTTCTGCAGATGTACGTTTTTATTCTTATGAATATGAATAGTGTGTAACATTAAGTAAGCAAAGTGCTTCCTACCACAATTTCGTGCTTGTTTTTCTCAACTGATCCACAATGAATGTTCCAGTCATGGAGAAATTCATGTGATCGTAAAGGCAAAGTTACCAGCAACAACAGAAAGCAGTAACGTTTCAAAAGCAAAGAAGAGCAATGAATAAAGTTAAAGTAGACTCCAAAAGTAGTTATGTTTTGGACAACTGTAAAGTTTCTTTCATGGTTTATAGCAATAGAATGTTTCGCATAACATCCTAAACAAATACAAGATCACAGGCTTTCACCGATGGCTCAACCGGAAAACTCACTGCCCAATGAGGCTGTCAGTTGAGAAAGTGTTTTATTTTCAGGAGCGTTAGATTAAGAAGTTTGGACCTAAGTCTGCTAGAGTTAAAATGAAATCTGCTTCATAACTGAAATTATGATTTACGTATCCCTGGTACAAAGTCATAGAAGAGGCCATGTAAAATTATGTGCCAATTTATCTGATCAGGATCAAGGTTACAATATAAACATTGCAGTTCACCTCAATATTCCTCAGCTAGGGAGAAGGTACAAGTCTTCAATTACTCTTTAGCTGCTGTCACCTGCTGGAAAGTGCAAGTGTATACGTTTGATGTAGAAAGTGGGCTTGCTATGAGATCTCCCATTGACCAAATGAGGAAAAAAAATCCCCAATCTATGACACTCTTTTATAATTTGTTGTTTGTGAATGCTAACTTCAAATAAGACATATTCTCATCAGTCACCAAAGAACTCATGTCAAAATATCAGATGATGGCCTGGCTGTCGTCGTCAATACAAAGGATGAATGAATAAATAATATTTGATGCAGGAAAGGTCTAAATTGAAAATCACTATAAATCCATCAGACAGTAATAAAAAGCCTATTGATTCATTAATGTCCTTTAGGGAAGGATATTGTGCTTGTTAGTGTAGTACAGCCATTCAAGTGGTCAGGCTGTAGCTGGTGGCTAGATTACACTAAAATACATAAAAAGGTTATGGTGACCTACTCGGTCACGTTGTTTATAGAGAGAGTTTTGCATAATTCCCTGCATGACTTGGAACTGAGGATTCCTGAATCTGCTGTAATTTCAGTTCTGAAGCAGATTTCATTTTTACTCTATCAGAATTAGGACCAGATTTGTTATTCTAATGCTACTGACAATAATGCACTTCCTCAAAATCTTCTGAATAAAATATATAGCTGCTGTTCAGTCTCATGGCACATGCATGGAAAGATGCAGATCCTAAATATTAAACTTTATTGATTTACCCTCTGGTACTAAGTTTCACCAGGGGAGAGTTTGTGTTAGAAAGTTGGTTATGTAGATTAATGCCCTTCCAGGAGTACAAAGTTGTAAAATTCCTCTAATTTAACTGTCCTTTTCATCAACAATAATACTCATTGCATAATACTCAAGGTATAATGAATTTAGATCAGAGGTAAAGGCATTAACTCATAAACTTAAGGATTTATGTCGTAACTAACATACACATATAAATGTATGCATATGTACTTATTGCTCAAGAGGCAGTTAAGAGTGAACTACAAGTCATGTTTAGGCCAGACTAGGTAAGACAGCAGATTTCCTTGCTTACAGACTTAAGCAGACGGGTTTTTATGATAGATTTTTATTCTAGATTTTTAAAAATGAATTCTGATTTCACGATCTGCCTGGTGGAATTTGACCCAATGTCTCCAGAGGCTAAGGTTCTAGATCGCTAGCCTAGTGACATTACCATTACACCGCTGCCTCACCATGCATATGCAGGGAGCAAAAAAGGTGGCATTAACATTTCAGGTTGCTAACCTTTAATCAATTGGTGATGTGCAATGGGTTTGAAGCAAATGCAGAGACTCAAAGCAGGAACTAGGGCTTAGGCCTGCAAAAGGGCAGAGGACAGTGGAGATGAAATAGTGTAATATTCCCACAGAGGATAAACCCTGATGAAGCTTTTACCTGGTAGCTTTGTTACTTGACCTAGATGGAGGCAGGCAACTGATGGCCAAGATGCTGTTGCCATGACCCTCAATTTTATACTCTCCTACACATGCTGGCCTGCTTCCAGGGAGCAAGCGTAAAATGCATACAACTCCAATCATAGTCATAGTTTCATGTATTGCAGTAACCCTTTTCCTCCTCCTCAGAATTGAAGTTGACTTGTTTCCACTCCAATTCAATGGGTTCTGAGATAAGTGCTAAATCTGATGCGGACCTGTAGAGACTGTGCAGGTCTATTGGTATCTGAAGGATTGGCAGATAAGGTGTTGAACAATTGTGCCCTGTCTCTGACACTTCAACTCTACTCCCAATGAAAATGTGTTTGTTGCCTTTCAAATGAACCTTCTCCATTTTGGTGGCCTCAAGTCAGGAACTCTCATGGGTTGATGGGGATTCTTTATTTCTTCAGAGATGTTTTGAAGACAACCCTTAACGTATCACACTGTTATTCTGGGAGTCTCCTGCCATGGCCAAGTCTAAAGTAGATCAGTTCCTTCAGGAGTCTGGTGTCAGGTGCATGAACGATTACGACTCGACCAGCGAAGCTGATTTCGTGTGATTCTAACCTCAATACTTGGCATGTTAGAGTCTGCAGGGAAGCAGCTGTTGGACTGATTTTCTTCCAAATGGGTTTGCAGCATTCTGTGAAGGAACTGCTGATGGTACTTCTGTGTGTTGCAAGTTTTCCAAGTCTTTGAAGCATATCAGAGCATAGGGATCTCTTGTGACCTTAGTATTAGGTTTGACATTCTTGACCCAAAATACTCTCTTCTTCACTCAGCCAAACTGTTAGCAGGACACTTGAGGCAGTGGTGAGTTTTATTGTCTGTCTACCTTCATCAAGGGGAGACTCCCCAAAAATGTGAATTAGTGCAGGATCTCACTGTTCATCCTAATCCATTTTGGTGTCATTTGCAATTCTTCAAAATGTCCTCTCCAGCAAGCACTGACTGCCTTGATGTTGAGTTTCCCTCCATGGTTAGGCTGTCAGTGGGGTTGGCACTTGAATGCTTGGCCCACAGATCATCTTGACAGAAGCAAGCACACGTGTATTTCTTTGGTATTTGCGAATTGTTGGATTTCCCGTGGTCTTTCTACATATCATTTGTTCTGTGTGCCATGAGGTTTATGCCGTATTACTGCCTTCAGCGGCTTACAGGACTGTTCCTTCTATCTTGACTATTGTAAAATTTCCAGTCCGTGAAAACTTTACATTTGTATTTGATTATGTCCTGTATCGCTTGGCCCTTTTTGACAGAGAGCACTGATTCTTATGCCAATGCTTGTTATGGTGGACATTTGGGTCAACCAGGGACTATGCATACTCTAGCTCCTGATGACCGGCAATGTGGTATTGACAGTGATGGGCCCCTTTGAGGGCTTTGATGTTAATTTTTTTGTGTGGCACTAATCTTGCTGCTTCCTTTGTTTCACCAGGCTGATTGAATGGTAGATTAGACAAGGTGATAATTGGTTCAGCACCAGTTGTAGTGCAATTGAAATGTACCTCTCTGCAGTCCCTTGTTGGATTCCTTGATGTAGTTGAGCAAGTGCTAGTGTTTGACAGTGGGTGGTGCCACGGGATTTTGTGCTTGTCTCACTTGCGGAACAGTTGTTGGTTATGACAAGAGTGAGTTCTCAATATTTTGTCAGGAGGAGGACTCTGTTAGAGATGGCATTCCCTATCCTGCCTTGCCAGAATTCTTCTCGAATATGCGTTGAAATCCCCAAGGAGGATCAGTTTGACACCTGCCCGGACCAGGACTAGAGATTGCTCAAATTCAGTGTAGAACCCCTCCTGGGTCTCGTCTATAGCTTCAAGTGTAGCAACATGTGCAGTAATGGAATTTAGGATATCGGTCGGCATGGACGAATTGGACCAAAGGGTCTGTTTCCATGCACCACATCTCTGACACTGACTGACAATGACATGCTAATTCCTCATTAGGGTGAACTGGGCAGTCACAAAACATTATTTATCTTACTGAGGTCCCAGACAAGGTCATTTTTGATGTTGAAGCTCACCCCATTGAGGCATGATTCGCTTTGGAAAACTCCACTGGAAAATGGACATCCTCTGCCTTACTAATACACATTGGTCTTCTCCTGAACATTTTGTCTCATTCAAGACGGCAACATCGATGTTGAGGGATTTCCAAGTAATGACGATGGTGTAATGCTCAGGTCTGATACAGTTTGGATTATCCGTGAACATATTGACATCCCAGATCCCGAGCTGAATTTTGATGAGTGGTACCTGATTGTTCATGGTTTTATTTTCATGTGGAGCAGTCAATGCACATCAGTCACTGTATAGTTTCAGTAGGATATTCTGAGATGACAAACAAGCATGGTGTGAGACGTTAACATAATAAGTTCATTGTACACTGGTGTGTGTATGTAACTCTATGAGCAGGACAGACAGCAGCTGAAAAATCAGTAGTCATACCCAGACTCAGCAGGAGACTGATTACAGTCTCTCAATCATTTCAGTGCAGGGTTGGGGAAGGACAGTACATTGACCTGAGATACTTTAAATATCATACTTTTATCAGATACCTGCACAAGCTAATGCTCAAGGAGAATTCACTATATGACAGCAATGCAATGAAACTGCTATCCAGTTTGTGGCAAAATTCAACGTAATTTCAGTCATGAATGTCACTTTAATTGCGACATATTGCAAACTAAATAATTCTATCAGTGTGATGGGGGCTGATATTAATGTGTTGCCAAAAATGGTAATCTGAAGAATTAGGCATGCTGACACTGAAATGCATGGTGATAGGGTTGAGAAAAGTTGTGTGATATCTACAGGACCTTCATCGAATTATCAGCCAGTTGGCAAATCATGTATGATTGAGTTGGATATCAATTGTATTTTAATATGTGTCAATCAAACCTTGGCTTTCACAGGATGACCTCAGTGCTGGAAAGGTCCAGAAAATGAAAGAGCGATTTATGTCAGCTTATGATGTCACTGCTGATGGAAGGCTGCAAATCCAGGAGGTAATTGCATGTTAGTAACTTTAAGTTTGTGTCTGTACAATGCATGTCTTGCAGCTAAGTTATGAGGATTTCGTTTGTATTTCCTTGAGTACAGAGCATGCTATTATGATTTGGTTTAGGATGATTAAAGCAGCCGGTAGAGTAAATAGTAAGAAATTACTTCCTCCTGTGGTGAAGTCAGCACAAAAAGGCAGAACCTTAAAACTGGAGTGAAGCCATTGAGGGCTGATGCCAGGAAGCATTTTTTCCACCCAAAAATCCATGGGAATCTGGTGTGATCTCACTCACAAGCCTGTTGAGGCTTGGTCAATTCAATATTTCAAAGCTTGGACTGAGATTTCTCAGACCAAGAATTCTTTAGGATTTTGATCCAAAGTAGGTAAATAGTCATTGATTAATGGAACAGGTGTGAGATGCTGAATGGCTTATATATTTTCTTCTGTTGCTAAAAACAAGTTTCACTATCATCAGCCACTGTACAAAATTAAATCATTGTAAAGAAACTTGAGAAATTTCCATGTCTTTTGTCTTTGCTGTACTATTTGAACATGTTTTATAGGACTTGAATGCTGAGAGTTCATGATAGGATAACAAATTTATTGAGGAATTACTTGATCCTTACTTGAAAGAGTTAAATTAACATCAATAATGCAGTCATTCCCCTTGAGTTGTTTTCCATTTTAATCTTGAATGTGTTCATCACATCAGTTCAGAGTGTGGTAGAATACAGTTCTGCTGATGCAGATGGTCTAAGTGCCTCATGGATGCCCACTCTTGAGTTGCGAGATCTTTTCAAAATCTATCCCATTTAACTCAGTGACCGTGCCACTCAACTCAATAGAAGTAATCCTCACTGTGAAGGCAGGACTTCAGCTATACAAGGACTGTGCAGTGGTTGTTCTTACCAACACTGTCATGGACAGATGCATCTACTACAGGTAGATTGGTGAAGCTCAAGTATGTTTTTCCCTCTTGGATTTCCTCACTAAAAGCTATAGGCCCAAACCATGACCTACGTCCTTGAGGCCTTGCTCGGTTTTGTCAGCATTAATGCTACCAAGCCACATAATGCAATGGATTCTGAAATCCCCCAACCTAGAGTATGTTTTGTGCCCTCACCACCTCAATGGTGTTCAACATGGAGGTGTACGATTTAATCAGCTGAAGGGGGTCACTAGGTGGTAATCAGTAGGAGGTTTACTTGCCCATGTTTGATGTAATGTGACTTCAGTGGTTCCAGAGTCAATGTTGAGGACTGCAGGGGCAACTCCTTCCCAACTGTATTCCTCTGGTGGATCTGTTTTTGTTGGTGGTTTAGGACATACTCAGGAATGGTGGTGCTAGTCTCTGGGACATTGATCTTGTGAAAATGACTACGTCAGACTGTTGCTTTAACAGTGTGGAACAGATCTTTCCATTTTGGCACACACCACCGACTGTTACTGAGGAGGATTTTATCGGGTCAACAGGGCTGCGTGTGCCATGGTCCTATCTGGTACTTTAGTCGATGCTAGATGATCTATCTGGTTTCATTTCTTTTATCAGATTTTGTGCAAGTTAGATACAACTGAGTGGTTTGCTAGGCCATTTCAGAGAAAACTTAAGAGTCATGTGTAAGCCAGCTAAGGTGAGTATGGCAAACATTAGTGAACTTCACTCAATCTAGTCCACTGCATTCACTGCTCACAACGTGGCCTCCTCTACATTGGGGAAATGAAGCATATGCTGGGTGACCGCTTCGCAGAACATCTACGTTCTGTCCACGAAAAAGACCGAGCTTCGAGTTCCCTGCCACTTCAACACACTACAAAGGTCTCAGGCTTGCTGCATTGTTCCAGTGAAACTCAGTGCAAGCATGGTCACCATAAAACTAGATATTAATTTCAGATTTATTAATTTACTTCAAATCTTGAGAGGATTTGAACCCATATCCCCAGAGTTCGAGCCTGGATCTCTGGATTACTAGCCCAGTAGTAACAACCCAGCACCACCACTAATGTTCCCTCAAATTTTCTTTCTGGCTGCATGAACCTCTGAGGTCTGTGTGCTGTAGTATCTTCTAGAACTGGAAGTCAGTGTTGTTACTGGCGTACTGACACTGCTGTTCATGCAACCTTGGAGTGGCTGCACAAGTGCAAAGCTTACAGCAAATGTTGACCCATCTCCGTATGTCATTAAATTGGTGTCTTTTTACTTTATGGGCTGGCAGGGCTATCATGTTACAGAAAGGTAAATGAGCTTTTACCACAGATTGAAATTGACAGGTACATTTTTGTGGCTATCACAGGGACATGGCTGCAAGAGGATCAAGGCTTAGAATTAAATATCCAAGGATACAAAAGCTATTGAAAAGGCAGGCAGATGGGCAGAAGGGGCTGGCTTTGTTAGTAAGAAGTGATGTACAGTAGGAAGGTGTAGAATCTATGTGGGTAGAATTGAGGTATCATGAAGCTGTAAAGACCCTGATGGGAATTGTGTACAGGCCTCCTAGCAATAGTCCAGATGTGCGGAAGAAAATAAATCAGGTGATAGAAAAAAAAAATAAGGAATACACTATTATAATAATCATTGGGGACTCCAATATGCAGGTGGACTGGGAAAATCAGGTTGGTAGCAGACCTCAAGAAGAGGAATTCGTAGAATGTCTATGAGATTGCTTTTTGGTGCAGCTTGTGGTAGAGCCCACTAGGGAACAGACAATTCTAGATTTGGTCACGTATAATGAGGCAAACTTGATTATGGAGCATAAGGTGAAGGAACCCTTCAGGGACAGTGACCATAATATGGTAGTTTTCACCTTGCAGTTTGAGAGGGAGAAGCTGGAATCAGATGTAATGGTATTGGCCAGGGTTGATTGGAAGGGCAGCAGAGCAGTAGTGGTAGAATTTTCTGGGGTTCATTCAGGTAGCACAGCAGAAGTTCATCCCAGGGAAGAAGAAATATATTAAGAGACGAGGCAACCATGGCTGATTAGGGAAGTTGGCAATAGCAATGAAAGCAAAAGAAGTAGCTTATAGTGTGAAGATTTATGGGAAGCCAGAGGATTGGGAAACCTTTAAAAACTAGCAGAGGAGAAATAAAAAAAAAAGCAGTAATGGGGAAGATGATGAAATATGAGTGTAAACTAGCCACTAATATAAAAGAAGTTTGCAAGAGTATTTTCAGATACATAAAAGGTAGGGGAGAGGCAAGAGTGATCATTGGACCACTGGAAAATGAGGTTGGAGAAGTAGTAATGGAGTGGGGGGGGAGAGGAGAACAAACAAATGGTGGACGAATGGAGCAGTTACTTAGCATATTCACAGTGGAAGACACCAGTAGCATACCGGAACTTCAAGAGAGTCATGGGGCAGAGGTGAGTGTAGTGACCATCACCAAGGAGAAGGTACTGGCGAGGCTGAGAAGTCTGAAGATGAATAAATCACCTGAACCAGATGGACTACACCTTGGAGTTCTGAAGGAGGTGGCTGAAGAGATTGTGGAGGTATTGATGATGATTTTTCAGGAATCATTAGAGTCAGAGAGGGTCCCAGAGGATTAGAAACTTCCTAATGTAAAACTCCTGTTTAAGAAAAGAGGGAGTGGAAGACAGGAAGTAATAGGTCGGTTAGCCTGACCTGGGTTGTTGATAAGATTTTAGAGTACATTATTAAGGATGATATTATGGAATACTAGGAAGTGCACGATAAAACAGGGCTGAGTCAACATGGCTTTGTCAAGGGGAGATCAAGCCTGATAAATCTGTTCGAATTTTTTGAGGTGGTAACAAGCAAGTTAGACAAAGGAGAGTCAGTGCATGTGATCCATTTGGATTTCTAGAAAGGCTTTGACAAGGTGTTGCACAGAGGGCGGGTAAATAAGACAAGGACCCAAGGTATTGGGGCAAAGTACTTGCATGGATAGAGGATTAGTTGACTGGCAGAAAACAGAGTGGAGCAAAGGGATCATTTTAGGATGGCAGCTGGTGACTAGTGCAGTTCTGAAGAAGTCTATGTTGGGACTGCAGCTATTCATGCTATACATTAACAATCTGGATGAAGGAACTGAGGGTTTGTTGCTAAGTTTACAAATGACACAAAAACAGGTGGAGGGACAGGTAGTGATGAGGAAGCAGGGAGGATACAGAAGGACTTGGACAGACCAGGAGAGTGGGCAAAGAAGTGGCAGGTAGGATACAATGTCAGAAAATGTGAGGCTATGCACTTTGGTAGGTGGAATAAAGGCCATAGACTATTTTCAAAAAGGGAAAAAGCTTTGAAAATCTGAACCACAAAAGGACTGGGGAGTCCTAGTTCAGTATTCTCTTCAGGTTAACATGCATGTTCAATTGGCAGTTAGGAAGGCAAATGAAATGTTAATATTCAGTTCAAGAGGACTAGAATACAAGAGCAAAGATATGTACTGCTGAGGCTGGACAACTCTCTGGTCAGACTGCATTTGGAATATTATGAGTAGTTTTGAGCCCCGCATTGAAGGAAGGATGTGCTTGCATTGGAAGGGGTCTGGGGAGGCTTTCAAGATTGATTACTGGAATGAAGGAGCTGTCATTTGAGGAACAGTTGAGAACATTGGATCTGTACTCAATGGAGTTTAGAAGAATGAGGAAGTGTGGAGATTTCATTGACACTTGCAGAATACTGAGGGGCCTGGACTGAGTAGATATGGACAAGATGTTTCCACTAGAGAAACTAGGACCTGAGGGCACAGCATCAGGGTGAAGGGATAACCCTTTAGAACTGAGATGAAGAGGAATTTCTTCTGCAGAGGGTGGTAAACCTGTGGAACTGATTGTTGCTGAAGGCGGTGGAGGCCCAGTCATTGAATGTATTTAAGACAGAGATATAATTTCTTGATTAGTAAGGAGATCGAAGATTATGGGGTGAAGGCAGAAGGATGGGGTTGAAAAACAATCAGTGACGATCGAATGGTGGAGCAGACTTGATGGGCTGAATGGCCTAATACTGCTCCTATAATCTTATGGATATGATAATAATGGAGCATATTGCAGTAACATTTCCATTTTATTTCAGCGTTCGTTTTCTTTCACCTTTTCTGTGAGGAATCTTACCTGAATTTCAGGTTCAAAAACAGCCAATTACCATTTGCAGTCTATAAATATTACTGTACCTAGATGGTCACAAACGTTTCTGGGCTATATAACAATGATGTTGTAACATGTATTGCTTATGACTTGCCAGTAAAGCTGGGTTGTTGTCAGCTTGGATGAATGGTTTCAGTTGATCAAGCAGCTGCTGAAACAAAGCACCGTTGAGATGTAGGAAATTGATTTTCTTTGAGTATAGCCTCTTAATGGGTAACATTATATCCCATGACAACAACGGACAAGCAAACATAGACATCACAGCAGGTGATCTGGTTCACAGAATGCTTTGCATGGGTAAACCAATTCACGTATCGTGAAGAGCAAATAACAGGGCTTTATTGCATTCACTTTTTTTTTGTTATCTTTAATAGAGAAATTCATTGATCTCTGTCTTGAATGTACTCAATATGTAAGGGACACATGTCAATTGTACAGTGTCATTCCCCACCGCCCTTAAGGACTCTAATGCCAGACATCAATCTTGGCGTCCAATCTCCAGTCCATTTCTATATTAGTCATTCAGTATTTTGGCATCTAGATCTGCAAATGTGCACGCAGCACAAACAAACAATCTACGAATGCGAAGTGTTGCAAATGTTGGAAATCTAAGATTAAAGCAGAGTGCTGAGTTTAGCAGCAGGTCAGATGGTAGTTGTAGAGAGAAAAATGGAGTTAACATTTCAGATAGAGGATCTTCCATTAGCGGAGAGAAAGCTTAATGGCCCAAATCTTCCAAACGGTGTTGGAATTCCTATTCTCTATGTAGATCGGCCATGAAGTTATATACTTAGCCTCTAACTTCCAATGCAAGACCCTTTTTGCAGTGCAGCAATCCTCGCAGGAACCAGTGTAAAGATCTTGGTGAAAGCCATACTCCCTTTCTTGGCACCAGCTGCCATATTCTAGTAAGTAAACACCATTTATAAATCCCAGAACCTCTCTGAGAAGCAAGGGAAAGAAGGCAAGTGTGTAGTGTATGGGGATTAGAGTAGCAAGTTGGTGAATGGGGGGTGGGATGGGGGTCATTGAAGGTTCTGATTGAGGGGCATTGCAGGGTGTCCAGTAGGGAGTTGGGGCAGTACCAGGTACCCAGGAGTTAGAACTGGTTTCAGTCTATCACATTTCTTGTGTAACTATCCAGGTTATTAAGTCCAATACCTGTGACCATCTCAAAGTTGGAAACTTTCTCAAAAGGTTCCAAACACAGTAAATGTCTACCAAACATCCTAGGTAATTCCATGACATAAATGCATTGGGACCTCCAAGGGGTACCCAATGTACATCTTTCAGGATAGAACCATCCAGTCTCCAGCCATCCGGAAACTGGAGTATCTGGGCGAGTCTGTTCTACGCAGGTGAAAAGGGGAAGGGTGAGGAAAAGAACAAAAAAGGGAACTCTGATAGATTGGAAGGTAGGAGAGATGAAATGACTCTATTGGGTTGGGATGCAAGGTTTAAGGGAGTGGGACACATAAAGAAACAAAATATCTGAGGTATAAATGGCAGAATGATGAACAGCTGACATCTGTGAGTGAACAAAAGGGGAACCAAAATGTGTCAGATATTGCAGCCAGAAATTGTTGAATTCCTCATTGTCCAGAAGGCTGTAAGATGCCTGACTAAAGAGAAGCTGCTGTTCGTCAGGTTTGCACTGAGATTCAAGGGATGACTGCAGATGGCTGAAGACTGAGGTTAGCATGAGAGCTCTGTGGAGAATTGAAATGACAGGAAATTAGAAACTCTAAATGGAAGTAGTTCTGCAAGCTGGTCACCCAATAGGAGCTTGATCTCCCCAGTGTGGAGCAGACCATATTAGGCTCATTCAATACAAAAAAATCTAAATTGGAAGAAGTGCGTATAAATCACTGTCACCTGGATGGAGAGTTTGGGGCCTCGAATAGGGAGGTCTTTCACTACAGCATAAGCACACAAAGCTGCCAATATAGTTTTAACAATAAAACAAGACTTAGTGCAAAAAAGTGAATAAAATAAACCAAGCCAAACCAAGCAATCTAAACATAACTGCATGAAAGATTTCAAGCCACATGACAGAACAAGATACCATCTATTCCCCAACACCATCACTTTACAAAAATAAAAGTAAAATACAGCAGATACTGGATATCTGAAACAAAAACAGAAACTGTTGAAGAAGCTCAACTTCAGTGGAGATGAGAACGGAGTTAACGTTCAGGTTCAATGAATCATCTTTGGAATGAAGAAGAGGAGTCTTTGGACTCAAAGTTAATTTGTTTCTTCCTCAACTATCATTTACGGTTACTCAAAAATAAAAGAAATTTCCCTTCCCGGTCAAATCTGTAGGTTTGATTTAACTGCTTTTTCTCGACAAAGAACAATACAACACAAGAACAGGCCCTTCAGCCTTCTAAGCCTATGCAGACACATTTTACCCTTCCTTACTAAAACCGTCTTCACTTACAGGATCTGAATCTCTCTATTCCATTCCTGATCATGTATTTGTCCAGGTGCTTCTTGAAAGCTGCTTATTGTGTCTGCTCCCACCACCACCTCTGGCAGCATGTTCCAGGCACTCACCACCCTTTGTGTGAAAAACTTGCCTTATGCATCTCTTTTATACATGCCCCTGCCCTCACACTTTGAACCTGTGTCCCCTAGTACTTGACCCCTCCATCCTGGAGAAAAAGCCTCTTACTTTCTGCTCTATCCATGCCATTCACAATTTTACAAACTTCTATCAGGTCACTCCTCAGCTTCCTGCATTTCACTGAAAACAAACCTAGTCTATCCAGTCTTTCTTTATAGCTAAAACCCCCATACCTTTTCTGTACCATCTCCAAAATATCCACATTCTTCTGGTAGTGTGGTGACAAGAACTGCATGCAATATTCCAAGTGTGGCCTAGCTAAAGTTTTATAAAGTTGCAGCATAACGTGCCTGTCCTTATATTCAATGCCTCTTCCAATGGAGGCAAGCATGCCATAGGCCATTTTTACTACCTTATCTATCTGCACTGCCACCTTCAGTGAACTGCAGATCTGCACACCCAGATGACTCTGCATATCAATACTCCTAACAGTTCTGCCATTCACTGTATAATTTCCACCTGTCCGTAACCTTCCACAATGCATCATTTCACATTTGTCTGGATTAAACTTCATCTATCACTTTTCTGCCCATGCCTCCAACTGATCTATATCCTGCTGTATCCTCTGACAGTCCTCCTCACTGTCTGCAACTCCACCAATCTTCTATCACCTGCAAATTTACTAATTAGACCAGCCACATTTTCCTCCAAATCATTTATGTAGACCATAAACAGTAGAGGTCCCAGCATTGAACCCAAAACAACACAACTAGTCACAACCCTCCATTCCAAAAAGCATCCTTCCACTGCTATCCTCTGTTTCCTATGACTAAACCAATTCTGTAACCATCTTGCCAGCTCATCCCTGATACCATGTGACTTCACCTTTTCTACCAGTCTGCCATGAGGGACCTTGTCAGGTGCTTTACTAAAGTCCATGTAAACAATGTCAAATCACTTTCCCTCAATCATCAGTTCCTGTCCTTATGAGCTGTAGTCTTTTCCTTGAATCGACATACATCCTGAGATCCAAGACCTTCTCAGTTTTAAATAAAAAAAAATGAAGAATGTCTAATTATACACTCCTGCTTTGAAAGTTTCACAAATTATGCTCTTTTACTGACATAATGTATTTCCTTAACTACTCACAGCAATCTCCTTTATTTTGGAGACTGTGGTGACATCTGACTTAATTCAGTTCTGTCTCAACTGTCCTATAAACTAATCAATCTGAGCTTTAGTAAGTGAAAATCAATCCTTGATTATTCTAAACCCAAATGAAACCTAATTTTTTAATGTCTTCTCTCCTGTCATAAATCCTCACAATATGAACAAACTTCAATTAACATGCCAGGAAAAACATACTTATTTACAACCCAGAAAGACTGACCTAGACTGACAGTCCCATCTTTTGGCAGGATCCAGCTAGGAAAAGAACAGAGCGGAGAGAAGATACAGCATGCTAGCCATCAGGCCCAGTCTATATGGAAATATTTCTGCTCCATTTCAGCCTCCTCCCCTATTTCCTTATTTAATTGTATCACCACAATCCTTGACTCTCTTTTCCCTCATATCCTTATCTAGAGTCCCCTTAACTGCATTTCTGCTGTTTGCCTCAACTTTTGTCTCTGATGGTGAATTTCACATTTTCATCACACTCTGGGTAAATACTTCTGAATACTTACAAATTTTTATTCCTCGGTGACCACCTAATATTGATTATCTCTAGTTTTATTCCTCTTCGCAAGTGGAAATACACAATCTTGGAGAGTGCACTATTGAAACCTTTCACAACTTTAAAGACCTTTATTCGGACACCCTTCAATTTTCTCTTTTCAAGGGAAAAGAGACTGTGGTATTCATCTTACCCTTATTAGTATCACATTACACTCTTGTTTCATCCTGTAAATCCTCTTTGTATCCTCTCAGTGCCTTAATATTGTTTTATACTCTAGAGACCAAAACAGTACACACCGCTCCAAGTGTAGTCTGTCCACGATTTGAGATAAGTTTAGCATAACTCCTCCACTGTTCACTTCTATCCTGCTAGAAACACTTTGTTATACTTGGTTTCCTTTTTATATGGCCATCTTAACCTCTAAATAAAAACACTAAATTGTTGGAAAATTCTCAGTTCCCAACCTGAAACATTGCACTCAATTTTCTCACTTTTGGGAGAGTGTCTTTTTAAGTGAAATTCATGGCTGGCGGTCCGCAATAGCACATGCCAACTTTCCACAACCAGACTTCTGTTCTTCACCTCTCAATTATGGAGCACCTCTTGGGTGCTCAGCTGATGCAGTCATGTGACCAAATAGGCAGAAGTGCTTACGTACACACTCCCACCATGTGTAACCTTCAATCCCATTATGACACTTTATAATGTCAACTTGTGGATATTTAAATTTAGAATTGATTTGTATAGGTCATTATTACAATTTTGTTTGAATGATGAGAGCATTTTTTTGAAGTTCACTGGGAGTTTTTGTCAAAGGTAAAGCATAGCTTGAGTTTGCTTTCTTTATGCAAGTAAGAACAGAAACCAAAACATAGATGGAGAATATCATGATTAGAGGCAAAGGTAAAGACAATTTAGTCAGCCATGAAAGATTTGATTATAGGGGCTTAATATAATGCAAAGTAAAATTTCTAACCAACTAGACCAGTTTCTGCAATCCTTTTACTATTACTGATGTATAAGGTGATGATTCTGAAGGGGGTTCACGCTAAGGCAGCATGGTGGCTCAGTGGTTAGCACTGCTGCTTCACAGTGCCAGGGACCCGGGTTTGATTCCACCCTCGGGCAACTGTTTGTGTGGAGTTTGCACATTCTCCCCATGTGTGTGGGTTTCCTCCAAGTGTTCCGGTTTCGTCCCACAGTCCAAAGATGTGCAGGCTAGGTGGATTGGCCATACTAAATTGCCTGTAGTGTTGAGGGATGAGTAGATTAGGTGGGTTATAGGGGGAATGGGTCTGGGTGGGATGCTCTGAGGGTTGGTGTGGACTTGTTGGGTCAAAGGGCCTGTTTCCACACTGTAGGGATTCTATGATCTATGATAATGTTAACATTGGCTCCTCTATTGTACTGACATCAGACACACTTAACAGGTGGAGGCAAGATGTTCCACTCTGGTTTTCAGAAGGAGCGGGTTTGTCAGTTCTACCTCCCTAAGCTCCTAATAATTATGCTTGACCAGAAATAGGTGTACTTACTTATATCATGCAATAAACCTTTTGTTTATTTAAGAGCAGTGCCTCTTTTGTAGATATTTTATGGTCTTTCTACCACTAATCCCTGAATAGACCCAAGACAAAACAACAACAAAGGATTGGTGGCAGTGAACTATCTCAAGCAACCCTGACCCAATACCACACACTGGTAGAGGTAGCAAATGCTACACAGTACCAAGAGTGGTTATCAGGGAAAATACCATATGGTTGCAGCAATGTGGATCTGACACCCATCACAAGAAAAAATACAGAAGAAAAGGAAGAAAACCACTCTAACACTTTAAGTGCATTGCTTTTTTTTAAAAAAAATGCAGTCAGTCAGCTACTGAAATGTAATTATCAATATACAGAGTGATAGCATCAGCCAAGTATCAAAAAGACAAGCTCAACTCTCTAAAGACAAGACTTCATTCTGAAACTAGCAGGAAATACTGGGACAGAAGTCGAGATGGGCAGAAGAGAAAAAAGCCAGTCACGTTTGGGAAATACAGGGGGTTTTGCTATAACACATGTTCTGGCAATGCAAATTGGCTATACTGCAAGTGAAGAACAGGGGAATGCTACCTCTAAAACACAAACTTATGTTGGCTATAACGTGATTCTATTGATTCCACCCTTTCTTCTTTAACCCATGGACCAGGGTGCAATAGCAGCTTTCAAAGCTTATTATTTAAGGCGCACATTTAAAGAGGTTGATTGCAGGCACTGTGGGGGATAAGGACAATATTCTTCCATTTTGAAAGTGCTTTAACATCCAGAATGCAATTGAGATTATCATGGAGGCCTGAGATGATGTCAGTATGGACTGCTTGCATGTAGCTTGGCAGAAGCTTCTCCCAGATGTTTTTCAAGATCTCAAAACATTTAATCGGTCAGAGGAGCTCCCAAGAATCAAAGAACATTGTGTTGATCTTGCAAATCTTGGATTTGAAGAAGTGGAGAGCTGCTTGAGTCCCACTGTGAAGACCTCCCTACAGCTGATCTACAACATCTGGTCACTGAGGGGGAGGTAGAAGCTGGAGATGAAGAAGTAGTAGTCCAAAATGCAGCACCACAAGAGCTTTCCACTTCCGTTTTGTCTTCTGTCTGGAGGGAAATTGAAAAGCAGTTACAGCTCTTAGAGCACAACAATTAATGCGGAATTCAGTAGGGAGCAGCTTATGGAATAAGGTTTTATTTGGCACCCTATGAGCAGCTTCTTCAAGAAAGAAGAAAAAGGGCGAAGCAGCAAAAACTGGATGTCTTTTTTAAGCCAATCCCCAACAAACACAGTCAGAAGACAATGAACCACAGCCATCCACTTCTGGATTAACTACATTTTGCCATAACCCTGCAACCACAATCCTGCACCTGAAGATGATGACGATGACGACCTTCAGCCCCTGAAATGACAACAGAGCAATCTCAAAACCACCTCCCCCATCAAGGCATCTTGATTTTTTTTTCAAGATGTTAAATTTACTTTTATTTCATTATTAGATAGGAATTAAATATTTATTCAAATTGTGCTATCCTTTGTGTTAGGCCTCAGAGTGATATTTTTTATGGTGGTCTGCCCCAACCCTGCTTTTCCCAAAAGTTCTGTTACTTCTATAGCGCAATTTTATGTAACATAACGTTGAGCAGGAATGCAGCTATCACATTGAAGCAGAACTGACTGTACAGAAGCCTTGATGAAGGTGCTCTCTGAGGAGCAACCAAAGGCAAAATTAGGTGAAAAATTATACAAAGACCAGAAAGGAAAGGCAAAGAGTACAAAAACTGAGAGTTCTCACCCCTCAGAACAAGCATAGCTACCATTAACAATCGGCTCATGTGATGGTGCTGCAGCAGGGAACAGTGAAAGGACCAGAAAAGAAATTTTGTCTGGGGCTAAAGATTGGGAAAGGTCTCAAATTATTTCTGCTTAAACTAAATAAGTTCAAAGAATCTAGTGAATGTCTATCAGAAGAACAAAAGTCAGGAAAAATTTAGATTTAAAAGCACAAGAACTCATTAATTAAGCCATGATTTCAGCAGGAACATTTAAAAGATCAGGGAAGAGAATAGTTACAGCAGCAGGTAAATAAATTGTGTGTGAATTACATTCTCACTTCAAACAGTTTAAGTGCAGTGAGTACTATTCTATTTCACTGTGTTCTTAAAGTAGCTGCTCACTGGGGTCAGGCTGCAACTATGCTATAACTGAACTAAAACAAATTCTCACCAATGCCACAGACAAAATGTAAAATGTGCATAACAGAGCAGATTAATTTTGGCATGCAAACTCTGCTGTTGTGAATTATTTGTTATTGATCTTATGAATGTAAAATTATGTCACAAATGCACAAGTCCGTGCTACCACCAGCACAACTCCACTCAGTGGTCAATATTTTTAATTGATGAAGATGATAATGGCCAGTCTAACAGCCACAAGCTGTACTAAAGAATACCCAAACATTCAGATTATTCTGATCCATATTAAATTCTGAGGTCACATGTTTGGTGTCAATCAGAAAAATAGAGCATAGAAAGAGGCAATATTGCCCATCGGGCTTGTGCAACATGCAAAAAACATTTTAAGCTATTTTCGTGAGATTAGTTTTAATGTTTAGCAATGTTTAACGTTAAATATGTAAAACTGATCTTCTAGCTCAAGCACAGAATCCAATTTCTAGACTCCCTTGTTTATAAAAATATATGGAGATTCTGTGGTCTGACATTTAATCATCTAATTCCACAGTTGGCAAATATGATCCTGCCTGAAGATGAAAACTTTCTTCTTCTGTTCCGACGTGAAACTCCATTGGACAATAGTGTGGATTTCATGCGGGTATGTAACCAGCCTTTGGGTTAGAAATGGAGGCTAATAATTCATATCTCACACATCTCATAATAAACTGTGGGACAAAACTCTTATGCATAATTTATTCAGGCATTGAGCTAACAAATGCAGCAAGACTCTTCACTAATTTATTACTTTAGAGCAGAGACTAATTTTGTTTTGAACAGGCTCACCTCAGAGCCATATTTAGAACAAAGAACTAGCTTTTAGACTATGAAACATTCATGTAGTCCCATGTGAACCTTTTCCAACATCACTAAAACACCACCAAATGGATGTATCAGAGCCAGACATCATAATATACGTGTAGTCTGATCAGTCACAAAATGATGTCCCTTGATTGATATTCTACAGTTCTATTCATATATCCCACTACCTTGTTCGTTTAACTAATGTTTCGGTACATTGGTCATGATGCTCCAATGATCTGTACGAAAAGACCAAAATCCTTTTCTCAGTTGATCCATTTCAGTATTGTTCCTTATAAAATATAAATGTATTCTATGTTGATCCAACGAACATGTGTGAGACTACGTTTATTGAAGTCACATACAATAGCCCACTTCCCTAGCAAATCTTTTTGAATGTTATTGCACTCTTCTACCATGTAAAATCTTGCACAGTCATTGGTGTCATCTGCAAACTTTTTACACCTGAAACACTTCAAGCATCTGTAAAAGATAGTGAAGCATAGAAGTTTGAAGACCAATCCATGGGCAACAGCAGCAGTTAACACATCTCCAAGCTGAGCCACATTTGTCAATTGCAGCATTTTAGTAGAAGGATTAGAGTTAATTCCTCAAAATGTCTCAAAATTCCATTGATCTTACTTGTCTTGGAATGAGTATTGTCCAATCTTTGGTGACTTATGAAATCATTTAGAATTTTTAGTCTGCGATGTCTGTGTCCAAAGAATTGATGCATTTGTATCATTTGTGTCTGTTATAGTGCGACACGTATATTAATCTGCAATGTAACTTCTGCCAATCAGAAACAGCAAATAACAATGGTATCCTATATATGAGCAAAATGCAGAAAGCCCAGCAGCAAGTGAACTTACGTAGACATTGGTGAAGTCAGAATAAAGTTTGGTTCTAATGCCACTCCAACCCTGTCCCACATCCCATGCTGAACAATTAAGTTAAGTATTTGGTGTCCCTGAAGCTATTCAAACTGTGGCCTAGAAATGCAAGCACAAAATACAATACCTGTCTAAATGGCGAGATTGATTACACCCTTGATACTGGGCCACTTGTAAGTGGAAAGAGCAAACCTTACACAGATCCAGACTGAATGCAGGCTGCTGCAAGATAAGGGAAAATATTAAACACCAGGCTAGTGTCAGGGAGAATTAGGTGTGGAGATTTGGGGATCATTACATGGAGTGTGGCGGCATCAGTTAGAGAGTGAGGTTGTCATGTTGGAAGGAATCAGTGGCTGGTAGAGAGCAGGTAAGTGATCTTTCAGTGTGAGGTTATGAGAAATGTTCCTGCTCTTCCCAGCTTTACAATTGTATAAGTGTTAATTCCATCTTGCTTCTTGGAGCCACCTTATGCTGTGTGACTTAGACTCTGTAGGACTTTTTTTTTTCCCCCAAGTACACACTGGCAGTTGGGAAGTTTGCCCATTGGTTTTATATTGATCAATGGTGCAAAATATGACTGAGGCTCCTAGCTGGCAGGGTAACTTCATTAAATCAACCACTTAATTTCATATACTTATAAGGTTTGCCTTGAAGATTGATGACATTTTGAAATGGAAACATTACTCTTACGCAAAGAATTTGCAGCCCAAGTTTGCAATAAAGGGGGAGACAATTTGAAAAAGTGATTAAGGATCAATAGAAGGCAAAAAAAAAATCATTAAGCCTGAGGTAAAAGAAAGCTATTTTAGATAAATCAGGTTATCAGATAAGAACAAAAGAAGTTCTTCAAAGTTTCTACTTTAATACCCCAAATATTGGGGAACCAGTGGGAGTAGATGATAATCAAGAGTATTCTGTGCTTGGTCCTGACCGTGAACATCTCAAGGGTTACCAATGACCAGAAATTTAACTGGACCAGCCATATAAATACATTGATTAGAACAACAGGCCAGAGGCTAGGAATTCTTGATGATTCTTCATCCATAAATCAGGAGTATGATGCAGTAACTTTCATTTGTCAGGATGGGTGCAGCTATAACCATACTCTAGAAGCTCAACATCCATCCATGACAAAGAATCTTGCTTTTATAGCACCTTAGCTTCCACAAAGAACATTCACACCTTCCCATTATCAGTTCACCAATTATGCACTGCAGCAACCTGCCAAAATTTCTTCGACAAAACTGTAACTCAGCCACCTAGAATAATGGCAGCAGGTATACATGAACAGTACAACCTGCAAATAACTCTCCAAGTTGCTCAGCAGCACGACTTAGAAATACAGATTATCTTTATTCCTTCATCACTGGGTCAAAGTACTAGAACTCCCTACCTAACACAAATTTGAGTGCACCTGGCAGGGAGAGGATCGTAGGGGTTCAAGAATGTGATTGGTCCATCCCATCTTTTCTAGAAGTGAAAAGAGTGGGCAGCCAATTCTGGCTTTGCCAGTGATGTCCACATCCCATTGATGAACAAAAAAAAAAATCTCACACCAGTATTTGAAGAAGTGGAGAACATTCTCCAATACTTATCCCTGAAACAGCGTGATTATTTTCACATTGTTTTTTATGGGAACTTGCTGAACAAAAAGAGTCTGCCATTATTTTCTATATTACAACAGTAATGTTCTGTTGGATTTTGAACGTCCTCAGGTCATGAAATTGCTTTATAAAGACAAGTCTATTTTTTAAACCACCTATCATGAGTTGCATGAACTACACTTTGGTATACAAAGTTGTACTGGAAAAATCAAAACATGCAAGGTCAATGAACCCAGATTCTGATTTCTGCCATACTACAAAAGACCCAAACTAACTGAAATTGTTTTCAGGAGTGATCTGTCCAATCTTGGTTTAAGGTTGTTTCATTCAATGTTTTGTTTATTCAATCCTTTTAAGTGCTGAAGACTTACTATGTTGTTCTAATCATTTCACTTGGCTCAAATTACTAAATTTTGACAAAAAATAATTTCATTCTATCAACAGTTGTTGAGATGCATCTTGAGAAATTTGAAGATTTCAATCATACTAGTGAGTTTTGAAGTCATTGGTAGTTGAAGTAATAATTGGACCAACAATTAAGATATAATTGTGATAGAAGTCGATGCTTAATGGATGATACATGAACCCTGCTTTGTGCACTTATCGCAAGAATATAAATATGATTGGTGTTGGAGTTTCCAAAACAATTAATTCCACTGTTGTCCTTTTCAGATCTGGCGTAAATATGATGAAGACAGCAGTGGATATATTTCAGCCACTGAACTCCGAGTAAGTCACATCTTTTGAATAAGCACAGGTGTTATTCAAGTGATAGCATGATATCTGTGACATTCTCCATTGGCAATGATTTTTTTTTCATTAATTGGCTTTGGCTAGTTAGTGGCTTGAGGACAGGTTCTCAAAACTGCCTAGCCAATAGAAAGTGATTTAGGTCTGGTTAAAGAGAAGAATACCCTATCTGTCTATTTTAAAAACTTCAAATCAGAAATGGCCTCACCAGCCAGGCTAAGATGGTGATGGGGATCGTCCCCAGGGTATTTGTAGCTGTAGCCATGGCCAGTCAGGCAAGAGTCTTGTATGCTAACTCACTGGCCCTCTGCTGTGAGGCCTCCAGACAGCTAGCCTAGTTTCTGACAGCTTGGACAATCCACAACCCATCTGAAAATCCCAATCAGCCTCGACAATAGGCCTAAATACAGCATTAACCCTGCTCAATTATCTACCCGTCTTGCAGGTGGTAATGGTCTGGGGTGGGATGGTGCTAAAAAACCAGCACACCTGCCAACAGCATGTATGCTGCTTTCACACTCTCACACTGTGACCCTGACATAGCCATATCTTCCCCTCTGTCCCCAAAATTAGATAACTTGTGATTCACAAAATGTACAGAAAAAGAGCCCTTTCAACCTACTCCAGCTGTGCCTCAGTTATGGTACTTTTTTTAAAAAAAATGAGCACGTTGTGAGTTCAAGCTTCCACATTTACCCTCCTAAGCCCCTGCATTGGAGAATTTTTACACCAAATGTAATTTGATATTTCAGTACAGTCCTGAAAGAGCACTGCACCTGAGGTTCTATCTTTCAGAAGAAAAGTTAAACTGAGGCTACATCTGTTTTCAGGATGACTTAGCCCAGTTTTGACGATGACCAGAGTGTCCTCCCATTGCTGGCCAATATTTATCTCTCAAGCAACATCACATGATAATACTATGTAGCGATTTGCACATTGTTAAATTTGAGATCTTCCTGTGCACAAATTGAGTGCCATTTCTTACATTACAACAAAAAAGCAGTTCAGAATTAGTGAATTATCTGTAAGGAAATTTGGGACATTAAAGATCATTAAAACATTTGTAGTCATTGACCTTTCAGAACAAGTTTTATAATTTATGATGGCTGCTTTACTTTTTAAAATTAAAATGCCAAACAAGTAATAAATATGATTTTTTTTTCTAAAATACCAAACTCCTACTTGTTCAAATTTAGAGTTTTAAATTTGTTTCAGCAGTACTGTACTTCTGTATAATTTGTTACCGTAACACTCCTCTAATTCTCATAGTTTTATGACTATTCATTTTATAACAGTATAATATGTTGCAAAGTTAGGAACCTATTGAGTTGAATCTTGTGGTCTGTATATTATGCATCCTCTAGAATTCCCAATATCAGTCATTACATTGGATTAATAGTCAATACATAGAGTTTATGGTCAGGTTGTAGGCTTTATGCTCAATGTATTGTACTTATAATGATTGCTTAGAGTTTGTGGTCAACATACAAATTTATAGTCGATGTGGAAGTGTTACAGGTCAGTGCGCAGAGTTTATGGACAGGGCAGGAGATGTGTGACTCAGAGCATTGGGTATATGTCTCAGAGTCACAGAACTATTACAGTGCAGAAGGAAACTATTCTCTAAATGACCATTTTGTTAAGTGCAATTCTCCTGTCTTCTCCCTATAATCCTACATAGTGCTTTGTTTCAAATAGAAGGCTATTCTCACTCAAGTGCTTCAATTGAACCTGCCTCTACCACACACTCAGGCAGTGCAATCCACTTGCTATATGACCATTTCTCCTGTTAACACAGGGGCAGTGCCCTATAATTTGACCCTTGTTATTCTCAAATATTCCTCCCCCCCCAAGTTGGACGCAGTGTCCCAATTTACCTGACTTTCAGACCAAGGTTGATAGAAAGTAAGGATCAGGTTCTTACAAGAATTAGAACAAGCATTATTATGTATTACAAGTAATTAGACTATTGCTTCAGGTAAGAGATGTAAACCATTGGCATATGGCACTACTAGACTAAACTCTAATCTCCTCACATTATCCCTTTACATGCAGACACAAGACAAATAAATAAGAAAAATTGATTTTTGACAGAGTTAGAAAAACTGGGAAGTCAATTTAGTAGTCTTTGCTTTCCAGTTTTGATATTGAGGTGATCCTTAGGCTGCCTAAATACCTTGTTCAAATGTCTTTCTGTAGTTTGTAAGAAGTACAAAGTGACTGATAGATTCACTTGGAAAATGTCTCATCAATTCAAAACCTTACAGGCATTGCAGCAGGAAAAGCAACTGGGTTTTTTTTCAGGCTTAAACTGAGGATTTGATTGTGGAGAATAAGCAGCTTCTGGACTGGGAGAAGATCTGCACACTTCTTTCCTCTCTGTCTGTCTATCTGTATCTCCCTAACTTATTTCCAGTTCCCAGCTGCTCAACCACCTGAGAACCAATTACACAGTTGTCAGTAAGGAAAAGGTGAGATAACAAGCATGGGGCTGGATGAACACAGCAGGTCAAGCAGCATCATAGGAGCAGGAAAACTTGACGTTTCGGGCCTAAACCCTTCATCAGAAATGGGGGAGAGGAAGAGGGTTCTGAAATAAATAGGCAGAGAGGGGGAGGCGGATACAGGATGGATAGAGGAGAGGATAGGCGGAGAGGAGGCAGACAAGTCGAAGAGGCGGGGATGGAGCCAGTAAAGGTGAGTGTAGGTGGGGGGGTAGGGAGGAGATAGGTCAGTCCAGGGAGGACGGACAGGTCAAGGGGGTGGGATGATGATAGTAGATAGGAGATGGGGGTGTGGCTTGAGGTGAGAGGAAAAACAGGTTAGGGAGGTGAAGATGAGCTGGGCTGGTTTTGGGATGCGGTTGGGGGAGGGGAGATTTTGAAGCTTGTGAAATCCACATTGATGCCATTGGGCTGCAGGGTTCCCAGGCTGAATATGATTTGCTGTTCTTGCAGCCTTCGGGTGGCATCACTGTGGCATTGCAGGAGGCCCAGGATGGACA
>JAHRHZ010000030.1:7881358-7950845 GCA_024137785.1 Ginglymostoma cirratum
CCATCCTCTATCCGCCTCCCCCTCTCTCCCTATTTATTTCAGAACCTCTTCCCCTCCCCCATTTCTGATGAAGGGTTTCGGCCCGAAACGTCAAGTTTTCCTGCTCCTATGATGCTGCTTGACCTGCTGTGTTCATCCAGCCCCATGCTTGTTATCTCGGATTCTCCAGCATCTGCAGTACCTTTTATCTCTGATACATCTGTGGTTTAATCAAGCTTCTTTCCTGAGAATAATCAGTTCCTACAAGTACACTCACTAGTCCAACAGTTGGCCTTCACATCTATAAAAGTCCATTTTTGGGTGCTTAATCTGCCAAGCAAGACCTACCGCTTCACACTTTCAGTGGTTGACCAGACCATTCTTTCGAACTGCTGTCGTTTTCATTGTGAAGTATGTCCCTCGTGCCAATGATCTCATCCACTTTAGGAAGTCAAACAATCATGTCAGTTGTATTTATCCATTCACCTCTCAACTGGGATTATTGCAAGGTTGTTGTATTTGCCTTTGCTCCTGCTCATCTAATGACCTTCTCCCACTTTAAACCACCATTCAATATTCAAAGCTTTCTTACAAGTCTCACCTGTTATTTTGAGGTTCAGACAAAGAATAATAAATTCTTCCGAATTTTCGAGAAAGGAAAGCAATTCTTTTTAGTCCTTGTCTAACTACAGTAGCAATCATAAGCTGACCATTGTATATTTCTTCAGTCATTGTCACCTTCCTCCCTTCAGCTTCCCTTTATTCATTCCCTTCACATGGGATTGCCAAGAGTATATGAGTATAAAACCACTACAAAACACAAGCAGAAAAAACACCGGTGGTAAAAACTAATTACTATAAACATTAAGAAAAGGAATTTAAAATCTATATAAAAACAAGAAAGCGGTTGACCTTAAGATTCAATATTTATCCGATGATTTTTATTTTTTATATCCTTTTTAACAGTCCTCCCCAGTTGAGCTCCTGTCCAGATCTAAGAGCACACGACGATATAATCCAACAGTTTACAATCGGATACTATGTTATTTCAATTTAAAGGAATTGCCTGAATATTTCTGATTTAGTTGCTATACAACTGAAAGAAATTGATTTTTATCCTTTTTCTGATAAAATGGCTTAAATGTAACACAATTTACTAATTCAGCAAATTAGTCAGGAAGAGTAGTAATGTCATTGATTTGATAATCCAGAGACTAACGCTCTAGAGAGAAGTCTTTAAGTCCCACCATGGCATATGGCAAAAATTAAATTCAATGAATAAATCTTGACTACAAAGCAAGGCTTAGCAATGAGGATCATGATAACTATCATTGATAATTATTAAAAACCCATCTGGTTAATCCTTTAGGGAAGGAGATCTGCTATCTTTGCCTTATCTGGCCTACATGTGACTTCTGACCCACATCAATGTGACTGACTCTTGATTGTCCTTGAAATAGATAATTGAGGATCAGCAACAAATGCTGGCATTGCAAACAATGCTCATATCCTCTAAAAGAATAAAGAAATTGTACAGTCAATTTGACAAGCACACTGGCAATATAAAGGATGCTATGTAATTGTGATGATACTGACAACCTCCTATAAAAATTAGACATTCGTACAAAATTTTGCATTTACCAGAGTGGAATTACTTTTCTCTGCTCTACTGATCATTGAAATGCAATACTTTAAAGAATGAAGTACTATTTTAACTGGAATCTAGACAGTTAACTTTTGTTTGGTCTGTGTGATGAACAGAACTTCCTGAGAGACCTATTCCTTCAACACAAGAAAATTATATCAGATGACAAGCTGGATGAGTATACTGACACTATGGTAAGCATCCTTATAATCTGTTGCAAACTCCACCTGGTACAGACAAAGTTTGTTTGTCTTTTTAAAATCATTGTTCACTTCAATATGAGCACTATAATTCACATCCCATTTACTCTGTAATTGCTTACGTCTCAACGCTAACATTTTATCTGCAATTTCCTTAATGTTCTAAGTATTCTATTCAGTGTATTTTTAACCAATTTGGACATTACTGTTTAATTTAGTTGCATGTAATGGAAATATTGGAATGGATTTCTTGATGCCTACAGATGTTTACTTCAGCTGATAATGAATAAGTCTTTACAGTGAAAGAGTTGTCTACCTATAATTGGAAATCAGTGACATATTTTCCTTATCGTTGAAGCTAACACAAGTGGAGACTGAGCATGGTTTATTAGTTCTGGTGAAGAGTCACTGAACTTGAAATATTAACTTTGCTTTCTTCCCACAGAAAGTTCCAGATGTACTGAGTTTAACCAGCAATTTGTTTTTGTTTCATATCTCCAGCATCCACAGTTCTGTGTTTTATGGTTTATAAGGGACTGGATTTCACTAATTTGTTCCTTCATCTAGGTTAATAATTATCCCCTAATTCCTTCTCTTATAAATTCCACTTTTGGCATTTTGTGTCACAAAGGAGAGGGAAGCAAGCAGGTTCCTTTAGAATTTCCATTTCTGAGAGACTGTTGAAAGACTGAGTTACAGGGTCACCAAATTTCCTCTTTTAACTTTAGGGATGTCTGTGATTTGGGCTTTGAACCTCTAGGGCTGAGTCAATAACAATGAGGGATTGGATGTACAATATCACAGATATTAACAGATTTTTGGTTTGTTTAGCAAACAGATTATATTTCCTTCCCCTCAGAACTGAAGTCAGTTGCCACAACACTGGCTGGCATCAGGTAACACTACAAAATTGAACCTAAGACCTCCTTGGTCTGCTGCCTCAGATTTACACCAGACAGTGCATTAACCAGCTGTACTGCTAATGCAGCCGATTGATTTTGTGTCACGTAAAGCTCACATTGATGATTATTTACTAAGCAATGATAACACGTTGCTCAATATTGTCTAAAGTACGTAAATCATTTATGCTATTTACATAATAGCTTTACGAATAGCTTTAATTGTGGTTATTGTTAATATTTCATTCAGAACAGTTGCATGAGGTCTATGATAGTATTAATTTTAGAAAGTTATACTTGAGTATAATTTGACATTTTGAACAGAGGCAGAAACAGCCCCTATGCATCACCTTGTTGAACCTGTTCTCAAACTGAACCATTTCTTTAACTCCACTCATTCGTCAACCAAAAGGTGTTCCTGTGGAAATCCACCAAAACCTTTTCCTTCTCTCCCTGTAAACTGGAAAACATCATCTTTTTCAGGCTGGCAGGAATGTTATGAATGGTGTGCCTAAAAGGTCAGTGCTGGGGCCTCAACTCTACAATTTATATAAATGCTTTGGGTGAAGGGACTGAGGATATGGTAGCTAAATGTGCCAGTAAGACAAAAATGGTAGGAAGGTGAGTTAGGAAGAGGACATAAGTCCAAAGATGTGCAGGTTAGGTGGATTGGCCGTGCTAAATTGCTCATAGTGTTCAGGGCTGTGCAGGCTAGGTGAATTAGCCATGGGAAATGTAGGGTTACAGGGGTGGGATAGCAGGGTCTCTTTAGGTGGGATGCTCTTCGGAAGGGCAGTGTGGACTCGATAGGCCAAAGGACCTGCTTCCACACTGTAGGTATTCTACGATAAGGAGCCAGTAAAGGGATATAGATAGGTTAAGTGAGTATGCAAAAGTACGGCAAATGGAATACGAAGTGGACTAAGTCCAGATTTGTCCATCTAGGCAGAAAGAATAAAATAGGCACATTATCTAATTGGTGACCTGTTGTAGAGTTCTCATCTGCAGAGAGACCAGTGTCCAGGTACGTGAATCACAGAAGGTTAGTATGCAGGTAATTTGGAAAGCTAATAGAATGTTAAGTTTTATTGCAAGGGGAATTGAATGCAAAAGTACAGAGGTTATGCCCTAGGGCATTGGTGTCACTGTACTGACAGATGTTAATGTGTTGAAGCAGTTCAGAGAAAGTTCACTAGGCCAATACATGGAATAAGCACATTGCTTTATAAGGAAAAGCTAGACAGTTTGGCCTATATCCTCTGGAATTTAGAGGAATCTGAGGTGATATAATTCAAACAAAGAAGATCCTGAGGGGACTTGACCCGTGGACATTGAAAGGATGTCTCCTCTTGTAGGAGAATCTAGAGCCAAGGGTCACAGCTTAAAAATAAAGAGTCACCCATTTAAAACAGAAATGAGGAGAAAAAAGATTTCTCAGGGTTGAGAGCTTTTGGAATTCCCTTCTCCAAAAGGCAGTGGATGCAGAATCTTTAAATACTTTAAAGTCAGAGTTAGATATGTTTTTGATTACCAAAGGGATGATAGATTTTCAGGAATTCAGAGTTGAGTTTAAAATTAGATCAGCCATGACCATTTTGAATAGTGAAGCAGGCTTCAATGGCCAAGCGGCCTTCTTTTGTTCCTTGTTCGTATGTTTGTATCAATTTTGCTTCTTTCTCCTGTCTGTGTGTGTTTCTCTAATTCTTCCCCTCCTTTCCTTGAATTCTCTGTTTCCTTTCCTGGTGATAACCTATTGACTAATATCCATCATAGGCTAATTAATTCCCAAGACACTTTGACTCCACTTCCTCCCATGTCAGTTCCGTTCCCTTCTCCTAGTTTCTCTGTCTCCATTGTATTCTTTGTGAAATGCCAGCTGTGCATCCACAATGACTCTCCTTTTTCTAAATTGAGAACTGCCCCACTCTTCCATGGTTGAACTGGACCCTTGACATTTTGTTCCATTTTCCAAACTCTGCTCATATCCTTTCTCCTCCTCTGTGAATCCTGTGGGGTTCCCCTAGTGAACTTTCCATGCATCAGCTTTCACATTCAGTGGATCATCTTCTGCCATCTTGCCACCCCCAGTGTTGCCACAACCAAATATAACTTACCCTGGTCTACTCATTGTCAACCCAACACCCAATATAATAAAATCCAAATCTAAATCTACACCCCCTCCACTTCCAACAACACCTTTTTAATGCATCTGCTTTTTTATATTGTTTGTCCTCATGATCCCACGCCCAAACAATCCTTTCAAGTGAAACAGAGCTTTGCATATGCTCAGACTAATTTAGTATATTGTACTCACCACTCAAAATGCTTTGCATTGGGGAGACAAAACATAGACTGTGACCACTTGATTGAACACATCTGTGCAGTCCACAAATGTGACCCCAAGTTCCATGTCTCCTTTCATTTTAATTCTGTTTCACTCCCGCTCTGGCCTCCACTACTCCTGTGAAGTCTGATATAAGCCAGAGGAATAGTACCTCATCCTTCAGATACTTTACAGGATTTATTAGTGAGTTTAACAATTTCAGATCACAACTTCTATTCCCTATTGTTGGATAGAAGTTATTGACAATGATTCTGAAAATCCAATTTAGACAACCTCTAGACCCATCCTTGTTACTTCATATGTCTTTAAAAAGATCATCACCTCTTTTTTTTTTGGATAATCTTTCTTGATCTGTCCTGCCTACCACCAATCACAAGCCAACCTTGTTAAAGCTCTCCAACTCCTGATCACCCACTGCCTCTGTACTTGCTCAAACCTGTTGCACCTCTTGAACTGTTAGCACTTCTCATAAAAGGTCATCAAACTTTTAAAAATTAGGCTGAATTTTCATCATCTGATGTTGAGCAAGTCTGTGTCAACTGAACAAAATAGGACGAGTGGAGGGCTGCATTTTTAAACTTCGCCTCCTAACTCTTCTGCTTACTGTTTTCACCGGATCAGAAATAGGTGAGTTACAACCCAACAATCACTAAGTGATGTCAGAGTCTTAATTTAAATGTCTGCTGCAAATCCACATTGTCCCTATTTTGTTATTGCTGTGGGACTAGATGGGTGCTGAAGGCTGTGGGAACCATACCAGGTAAGCCTGTTCATGAACCTTGGGAAAGCCTGAGAAACCTTTTAACAGGTAACTTTGAAATCTTTGTCAACTTTAACTGTCATAATGTCATGATGTCTGATTTAAGCATGTTTTCAATGTATTGATTAAGCAAAGGGGTCTGACCTTAAATGATAAGAGACCATTATATTGACCAGACTGTGTAAGATTTTAGATGCATTAAGTTCATATCTCCACTGGATAAAGCCCTCTACATTAGGGAGAATCAGATATGAATGTAGGTAGATTGATTTTCAGAATGATTTAACATCCTGACTATTCACTAGTTACAGACCAATGAGTCATATAATACTGACAAGTCTTTGAAATGTCCATGTTTTGTTTTTAAGAAAGCCAATCAAATGTCTCTTAGTTAAAAAAAATTCTCTTACGTTCTCATAAAACTGCCAATCAAACACAAGTGTTGAGAATCCCACTGATAAAACATTTAATCCTCTCAGCACTGCTTAACCTTGTCCAAATAAATAACTGTTGTAAATCTAGTTCACAGAAAAATAAATTGAACAAATTGATACAAAGCTAACAGTTCTCTTCAAGCTCTCTAAATGGCCTCAGCTCAGCAGGATTTATTTATTTATCCATCCATTTATCTAGCCTGGGATCACTAATGGCCTCCTGGTCTGCACCAACTGAGATCTGTTAATTCAGCGCATGAGATGGTGTGCTGATGTCAGATTGTAACCAATCCAATGAAATATTGAGTAGGGAGAAAAGTGTTGAGTATCTTGTCATTTACTGATCAAATTGATCTGTAATACCCAACTGGGTAGGTTTACAGGATATGTTGTGTAGTGCTTTTAGTGCTCAGAAAAGATTTCTTACTTTTATGACAGTTTTATCTTGATTTTGAAAGATTTTAAAGTCATGTAATGGCATACATTGCTTTGATGTAAAATGTGAAGCTAATTTTATGGACTGGTCACTTACTAAAGGTCGTTACTGTTTTATTTCAGATGAAATTCTTTGATAAAAATAAAGATGGCCGCCTGGACCTCAATGACTTGGCAAGGTTAGATACTTACTATACTCAGCCCAAAATCTGTTACAGGGAGTTTTGCTGGAGAGGATTTCAGATTCATACCATCCTTTAAGTGAAAAATTACTTTCTGCTATCCCTGTAGAATGACCTAGTTCTGATTTTAAGATTGTGTCCCATTGTACTGGATTTCCACACCAGATAAAACAGCCTCGCAGTCCCTATTCTAGCAAATCCTTTTATAACATTAAACACTAATTTAAATAAATGTCAATTTACACTTGAGGGAGATATAATCAAATTTCTGTTTCCTGTTTTCATAATAAAATGAAACCCCTATCAGACCCAGTTTTTACTATAGTGGTATGAGAATGCCATCTGTGCAGTAGAGTCAGATTTCACGCTCACAAAAACTCCCAAAAATCGTGAGAATCATCCCTGAATGTTTTTTAACTTTGATACAGGTAGACTTTTTTTTAGTTAGGGTTGGACATTTAAGTAACTTCATGCCAAGGCCCATGGACCTTATCCACATTTCAACATCATTGACATCTACCTAAAAATTCATAACTCCCACTCTATGGGCTTGGATGCTTGCTACAGTGGAGGCAAGCACTGTTTGAACTTTGTCTTCCTTTTTTTTTCTCTATTCATTCACAGGATGAGGGTGTCACTGGCTAGGCAGCATTTATTGCCCAGAACAGATCCCTGTGGATCACTGCTGGTCACAGGCTTCCGGTCTAAAAAGCAACCCTCCAATATTACTCTCTGTCACCTGCCATTAAGCCAATTATGTATCCAATTGAAATTGTTTATTTGCTAAACAATAAGTACAGTGTGTTCAGGTGCACAGCAGGCATGATTCAATGTTGCAATTGTTATTTTCCCCAAAAAGACTGATAACTTCTAAAAAGTATATGCATTTCTCAGTGACTAATGCAACAATATTGGACTACAAGACTTTACGCTAGAAAACTTTTGTTGTAACAAACACACTAAAATTCACAGAGTTAATGTTGCCTGGAGGCATCTAATGTACTAAACATCTAATACACTAAGACATGCTCGGAATGTCCTGCTCGGAGGTAGCTGCACTGTCCTTCGCTTGATCTCCCACAGGGCTGACAGGATGGAGGTGGAAGGCCCAGCCATCTCTGGAGAGTCCTGTGAGAAGATGTCTGCAGGGCCTGTATGTAATTCCTCTTCTGGGTGAGTGCCTACTGGCACCAGCATGTCTCCTTTTGAGGAAGGAGCATCTGGTGTGAATTTGAAGTCCCTGTCCCCCAGGTTTCCTCACCACCTGTTGCAGACCCAGTCTAGCAGCTATATTCCTTAAACAACTTAATCAGTAGAGCTGCTGCTGAGCCACTCTTGGTGATGGACACTGAAATCACCCACCCAGAGTACATTTTGTGCCGTTGCCATCTCTGCTTCCTAAGGACCAGGGGCTAGAATGATGGGGTACAGTTTGTCCACCTTTCCAGCCAACATTGTGAGTGCTGGACCTGGCTCTCCAGAGCAGCCACCAACCAGTCTATGTATGGAGGCAGCCAGATACTGAGATGCCTGATTGGCAGGGTTCCACTGCATTGCTGCATTCCTGCAGCCATTGTGCCCTGATAAACCTGACTGCTGCTCCTGTGTCATCTTGTACATTTCACTGAAGTCACTCATGGTTGACACCATGGAGTCCTTTCCTGCCTGGGGCTGAGCAGGTGCCTAGTCTCTACCAGTACTCTAAAGTGCCAATGACCTGGGGCATTTTTCCCATGACCACCTGCAGAGGCATGGCAGTGATGTGCTCACCAGCATGTGTTCCTGACTCTAGTCGAGCTAAAATTTTTGCCAAGGTGTCATCATCTGAGGGTGCAGGAGACAGTCTTGCCTGTGCATAATCTGTGGCACAGGTGAAGGAGGGGCGAAGCTTGTAACACTGCCCTCTTGGCCACAAAGGCTGTGTTGATCCACTCATGCCTTCAGAAGCCAAAGGAGCATGTTAACAAAACATTCACAGTGGGGGTAATGCAACAGCACAGCAATGGACAATGCTTCCTAACTGGGTGCTGGAATATGGCTATTTCCGTGTCTGCACAACACCAGGCCTGGTCTTTACCCAGCGATGAATAAACTCCTCTCTGCATAGGGGGTAAGGAGCCATATGTAAGGCTCTCCATCACCTATCCTGGCTCTTTAGGCCCTATTATGGGCAATTTTTTCCTGGAATAAACAAAGGCAGTGGCTAAGAGAGTTGTAAGTAGCTGGTACAGATATTATTGCTGGTACAGGTGGGAGAATAGTGGTGAGGTATCGCCAGTGAGTGAATACAGAGGTATGCAGGGTTAGAATTTTGGGGGATTTGGGTGGGTGAGAACAAGCAAGAGAAGATGTTGCAGGCAACAGTGAAAACGTTAGAGCCTTGGCGGGATGTGTATGCAGTAGCAGAGATAAAGGGAGGGTGAGGTAGCAGAGAGATGATGGTGACATTTATCCTGACAGACTGGAGAAGGTCATTGACGTTTTTCCTACAGTGCTGGAAATTTCTCTGGACGGTTGAGAAATCATTGATCTGGTGGCAACCTTTTGTCTGGGTAGGTAGGGTCAAATGTCATGGCTATCACTGCCGATGCTGGGTCAAGAAAATAATCATCCTTTGCACTACCCCATCTGGCCAGGTCCTCCAGGTCCCCGTCTGCAAAGTGAGGCACTAATTGTATACTGTGTCTGGGGAAAATGTCACAAATCATACAGGGCAGTTTCAGACTTACAATGCTTGATTAGGTGCACAACAGCCTTTTAAATATGGTGCTAATGCCAAAAATCTCTCAATGTCCCAATTGTGGTGAGTATTTCTACCTGCCTTAAGTGGGAGAATCAGCCGAGGAAAGCATCGTAGCAGTATGATGCGTGGAACCTGATAAAAATTACACTTAGCTGATTTCTGATAAGATTCAGCTCATTGTCTTGTCTATAAAGTCCAAAGCACTTGCCAGCTTTAACAAGATCTGTTCTCCCTGACCCATCAAGGTGAATCTTCTAAATCTCCTTCACTTAATCTTCTGAGCATAACTGAATGGACTTCCAGTAGCAAAGTACTCTCCAGTTAATCCTTAGTTTTTAAACTTACTGCAAGTCCTTTCCCTTTGCCAGCCCTCTGTTTAGTGGTAACTCAAAGTAATCCTTTCCAGCCTGGCACTGCAGCACTTGATTTATTCTTGTCCATGCAAATCCTATAGTCTGCGAGTCTACGCAGTAGCAAAACCTACTGCATCCCTTTCACATGACTGTTTTCAAATTTGTAATTGATTTTGAATGAATTTCAATTTGCCTTTCTATCTTCTTGTTAAGCAGGACGTGTCGCTTTGTCTTCAAGTAGATTTAGTATCAGGCTCAATCCTGCACAGATTCTATTGGATTTTCCTTCTCCAAACCTATTCCAATTTAGGGACAGTTTAAAACACAGCCATTTAACAATATGCATCTGTCACACAATGAATGTAGAGCAGGCCTGTTTTGTTTTTTATAAAAACCGAAAGAACTGTGGATGCTGTAAATCAGGAACAAAAACAAAATTGCTGGAAACCTGCTGAGCCTCTCCAGCGATTTTGTTTTTGTTCCTGTTTTGTTCTTTGTCACCTGTCCCACCCACCTTAGTTTTAGTACTGTAATACAATGAGCCTTTAACCAACGGAGTAGTAACTGGTGTTTATAATTGCTTTATGATTTGGATTAACCATTTGATTTCTTTTCTCCCTTTTGAAGGATTCTGTCACTGGAAGAAAATTTCCTTCTGCAGTTCAAAATGGATGTAAGTTAAACTTTTCTTGTATTTTTGTATTACCACTCTGTGGCCTGACTGAAATGACAGAGTACCTGCACGTGAGAAATTTGTTTGCACCAGGTAGGCCCTGTTGGTGAACAAAATATACTGAGTGTGGCTTGGACTGAGTGAGAAATTGGGATTTTGGTAAACAAGAGAATCTTAAGGTTCAATCTCTTTAAAATCGAAACTGATCTGCATTTAGCACATAATGTAATTTACTGTTTGAGGTTTGTTGTAGCCTTAAGCAGGTAGATACTCCATCAACTTATTCAGAGATGTTACAATATATACCTCTGAGATGTGAATCTGGGCCTCCTGGCTCAGTGGAAGAAACAATGCCACTGCATCACAAGAACTATTTCCCTCCTCCCCCAGCCTTAGCCAGGTATAAACAAGGCCTTTATAGGAAAGTAGCTGTAATTAATTAGATATCTGGTTTCATTAGCTTTCAGAGGGTCTTCTTGTGGTGCCTACCCTGGAGTGGGAGGCCTGGGTTCAGGACCCTCTTGCTCCAGAGATATGTAATAACATCTCTGAACAGGTAGATTAGAAAGTATTTCATTTACTTTCAGTAGCTGCAACAGAGCTGACTCTCCTCTGATTCTTGGGTAGCATATATATTAGGTCCGAGTGTACCTCATCGGGAGTGCACCTTGGACTAAGTATGAAGTCAGGAGTTTCATGACTAGTGGAGTAGTTGGTTCTTACTTCCGTAAAAGGTAAGAACCTGATTGATGTATAGCTGGTAAGTTATTCTACATATAATGAATAGTTACAAAGTTTAAGTATAGCAGGGCTGCTCAGCCAGATAGAATGCCCGTTCTGTGACATACGGGAAGGCATGGACAAACACATCTGCGCAGAAGTGGCAACGGCATGAAAAGCTTAGGTTCCAAGTTTCAGATTTCGAATGACAGCCTCTATCACAGTGGTGCATCTACGAGTCGGGGTACTACGTGATTTTAGAGAGGTAACCACACCGCAGGTTAGGAGCACACAGGCAGAGAATGAATGGTGAGTCCAAGAGAACCAGGCAGGTAGTAATGGTGTTCCTGAGACGATCTTGCTTGTAAACTGATGTTCCATTTTGGATACTGGTAAAGGTAATAGTTCCTCAGAGAAGTGTAGTCATAGCCAAATGCATGGTACTATCAGTGGCTCAATTTCACAGGAGAGGGGGTCGAAGAGTAGAAGAGCAATCATGAGTTGGGAGAGGGGATTCACTAATTAGGGGAAGAGATAGACCTTTTGTGGACCACAGATGTAATTCATGTATGATCTGTTACTGTCATGGTGCCAGGTTTAATGATGTCGTAGAGTGACTGCAGGATACTCTCCTGGATGGAAGTAAGCAGCCATAAGTCGTGGTCTACATTGGTACCAATGAATTAGCAAGAGGGATGAAAAGCAGACTTTAGGGAGCTAAGGTAGGAAAGAGATTAAAATTCAGGACTTCAAAAGCGATAAAACATGATTAATCTCTGTGCCATATGATAGTGAGAATGGGAGAATTAAGTATTTGAATACACGGCTAGAGAATTGGTGCGGGAGAGAGGGCATCAGATTTCTGAGCCACTTTTGGGGCAGATGGAACTTGTATAAGATGGAGGAGTTGTACCATTGCAGTTTATTTCCAGGAGCATAAGGACCTAAGAGCGAGCTCAGATTGGAGGGAAGAAAAACTAATAACAGGAAGTAGAATAATAGTAAAAAGACAATCAAAGTGAAAGCAAGCATCAAATACGATCAAATTGTGGAGTAACGTTAAACCCAACTGAATACAATCGTATAGTTGTAAAATTTTCAAGAATAATCATTTTAATTGATAATTCAAGAATTATCAATTTAATTTTGGGTGCAAGAATTTTGGCAAATCAAGCATTTCATCTATCTTTCAAAGAAAAGATTTGATTTTTGTTTTGCCCTTGTATATAGGCCTGTAGCCTGGAGGACAGACGGAAAGATTTTGAGAAGATTTTTTCTCATTATGATGTGGTGGGTTTTATTGTCTTTCTTAAATACTTTAAAATATTTGTGTTTTATGTATGTGAGTGCATACATACACTTTCTGACAAGGTTAGAAATCAATTGAATTTTAGATGCAGAGACTCAAATGAGTTTATCTTAACACCGAACATATGACACTTGTAATCATAATTATTCAAGGGATCTTGCTATGCTTTAACTGGTTGCCACTTTTAGATTATGAAAACTTAATAAATAAGAGCAGGAGCAGGCCAATCGCCCATTGAGCTGTGTCCATCATTCAGTAAGATCATGGAGTCACAGAGATCTACATCACTGGTAAATGCCCTTTGTTCCAATGAGTCTACACCTGTCAAAAATAAGCACTTAACTATTCTAATCCCTACCCTTGGCCATAGCCTTGTTTGCCTTGACATTGTAAGTGCACATCTAAGTATTTCTTTAATGTTATGATGCTTTTGGCCACTAACACAGTTAAAGGCAGTGAGTTCCAAATTCCCACCACCTTTTCCCGAAACGTCAAGCTTTCCTGCTCCTATGATGCTGCTCGGCCTGCTGTGTTCATCCAGCTCCACACCTTGTTATCTCAGATTCTCCAGCATCTGCAGTACCTATTATCTCTGATACCTTTTGGATGAAAATAGTTTTCTCCCACATTCACTCTAAACACACCTGCCCCTTATCTTCAATCAGTGCCCCCAGTCATTGATCCCTCCACCCAAAGGGAAAAATGTCTTCCCATCTACCCTGTCTATGCTCCTCATAATTGTATACATCTCAATCATGTCAACCCTTGAGGAAAATAACTCTATTCTGTCCAAACTTTTTTCATAACTGAAATTTTCCAGACCGGGCATCATCCTGGTAAATCTCCACTGCACTCTCTCCAGTGGTATCACCTCCCTCCTATAATGTGGATTCCAGAATTGTGCATCGTACTCTAGCTGTGATCTAACCAACATTTTATATACACCCAGCATAACTCTATGTTAATAAAGGCAAGTATCCCATGTGCCTTCTTAACCATTTTATCTACTTGTCCTGCTTCCTTAAGGGACTGATGGACATGCATCAGTCTTGGGTGTTTCCCAGTGTCCTACTGCTCCTTATGTATTCCCTTGCTTTGGTTCCTGTGCACCACCTGAACAACCTGGATTGAATTCCATTTGTCACCAATCAGCCTATCAATATTCTCCTACAAGAAGAAATGGTCTTCCAGCATCCATACTGTCAATCATCTCAGTGTTTTATGTTTCAGTAAGATCACTTGGACTTTCTCTGTGGGCTGTGGAGGCTTGCAGAGATGTTATTTCCTGTAGATTGATGTAGGCCCATGCTAAAGGAAAATCTTACGAGTTCATGAAATATGATTGGTAAGCCCCTTTCGAATGTCAACCCTCAAAAACTGACTGCCCCTGCATTCTCCCATGTAGTACACCTCAGAACAACAAAACTTGCAACTTTATTTACTGTTCTCTCTTGCATCTCCAATGGCATTGTGGACCTTTGGAGAAAGGTTGGAGCAGTCTGCCTCCAACTTTAGTGACTTTAAGTCTCAAATTGACACTGATATTCATGTCCTTGGAGAATGAGATGTGACAATTAAACACATGCCTTCCCACACTCATGGCCTGCACATAGGATGGAGGAAGGACTTTCCATGGCTATTTAGCACCTCAGCAGAGTGCTCTCCAGCTCTTGAGTAGCAGGGAAGTGATGGTGGGCCATGGAGTGAAAATAGAGCAAGGGCACACAGAATTGGAGACTGTGCTCAAGTCAGCTTCATGTCTCATTCTTCAGCCTGTTTTCTCTCTTCTCCCTTACCCCTTCTCTCTTTGTCTGTCTGTCTGTCTCTCTCTCTTTCCCCCCACAAACCCCAACCACCATGTAAGATTGGCAGGTAATGATATCATTTACAATTACGACAAAATCTCTATTGGTACAAGGTAGGATGCAGCCTTCCCATGTGATACTTTTAATCTGTACATGTTGAAACTCTAGAATGTAGCTACATCTACTCTTGCTAGAATCCCTTTAAATTTAAATATTTCCATTGACAGGAGTGAGCCATCAACGTGCCTAAACTATACAACTGGCTGGGAGACTTGGGAATGAGACTAAACAGTCACAGCAAAACCCACTTCTCTCAGGTTACTACCCTACATTCTACACCAGCTATGTCACCCTACAGGCTACATTCTCACCACCCCCAATCCTTCAAGTGAGTCCATCTGATTAAAATTGTGCCCAATGGGTCAGCAGAGACGAAAATAGGACAAAATCAGTCTGGTGATTTACTGACATCCAAGAGGTAGATGTCTGACTGTTTCCCTAAAGGAACTATGATTCAACGGTGATCATCACCATAGCAGAGTGCAAGTGTTTGTTAAAACTCTCTCACCTGAATTGAGAGAAGACCCAGGACAGGCTTTTGGCTTAAGTCCTCCACACAAACAAGTTACTGAATCTAGATATATTGTTCTGCGGTGAATCTGGTTTCTGATTGCAAATTATTAAGTCAGAACCATGAATAAGCTAAGTTACTGTTTTGTAAAAAAGAAGCATGATAAAAAGCTTGAATGCATTGTACCAGTGTTTATTTACAAACACCTTCTGGATAGGTAATGGAGTTGGTATTCTGGAAAGATATGATTGAATGAACTGCTAGGCATTTTTCATCTGAACAGGAAGTAATACACTTTTTGTTGACTCCCAACTGCTTGCTTTATTGCAGAGTAAAACAGGTGCTCTGGAAGGTCCTGAAGTAGATGGATTTGTTAAGGATATGATGGAGTTGGTGAAGGTGAGTTTACAGCAAAGTGAATTAATATTTCATTTTTAAATAAAAATCTGTTTAATTCAAATAGTGCTCACATCAGTCAGGATTTCAATTTCATTTTCACAGTGTCAGAGCATTGATAGTATAACACATAAGAAAGCAGGATTTGCTTCTTCAATATTTCTATAGTCATTTATACATCAGGTAAAATAATAAATATTCACTTCTAAGGCTTTTGACAAAGAGTATTCAAATTAGGCATCAAAATCTTATTTTTGAGAAACAGTTTCTTACATTAGTTCTTAAGAAATTAGTCCAGTAAGGCAAGTGCTTTTTTAAAACTTTAGTTAATTAGTAAAGCCAACTTGTTTTACATAAGTACCAGCCTTGTTAGTGAACTAATTACATTAGTTCACCGACAAGGTTAGTATATTAGTTCATAAGGCCAGCATTTATTACATTAGTTCATTAGGTCAGTATTTATTATATCAGTTCACCAGCAAGACTAGCATCTATTATATTGTTCACTAACAAAAGTAACACTAATCAATCTCTGGAGAAAGGGCAAATATGTAGTGAATATAAGTTCCTACTTCTGCAGTGATTAGTCAGAGCTGTGTGCAGTGAGGTATTCCAAAGGTCATAAGGCTTAAATCTCCACATTTCAGCATGTAGGTAGATTTCATTAGGGAGGGCCAATTGGCTGGACTGGTGTTTGCAATGCAGAGTGATGCCAATAACACGGGTTCACTTCCCACACCAGCTGAGGTTGTCATGAAGGTCGCACCTTCTCAACCCCACCCCTCACCTGAGGCGTGGTACCATCAGGTTGAATTCACTATCAATGAATCTTTCTGAGAGAGCAGTCCTATGGTCCTCTGGCATATGGTGATTTTGCCTTTTAACAAAAAACTTTTCTTTACAAAAATACCTTGAACAATATTATTTGAAGTTCCATGAAGTGACCTGACATAGCAACATAAGAGTGTATCATTGTTTATACGCATGTCTCATTGTATCTAGCCTAAAACAAACAATACTTTACAAATCCAAAGGGCCAAGCAGCATTTCAAGGGTTTTGCAGTAAATGAGGAAATGTTATTAGTACTAAATTAACAAAAATTGTGTAGCAATTAACACACCACTTACAAATGTGATAAAATCCACATTGGTGATACCACTCATAGTAGGTGCACTTTCACCTCATGAACTGTAGCAGTTCAAGAAGAAAGCTAAGGATGCTATAAACACTGGTCTTGCTAGTGAATTAATGCAGTAAATACAGGTCTTGCTGTCTTGCTGGTTTTAATTGTAAATGATTGTAATGAATTTAGGTCTTGCTAGTAAACTAATATAATGCTGGCCTTCGTAGTGAACTAATTTAAAATATGCCAGCTTTATAAGTCAACTGATGTAATAAATGCTTGCATTGCTAGTGTATATTCATTCAATTCTTGTTACTGAGAGAGGAGGCAGCTGTCGTCAACTCTGAATAGTGCATTCAACCTTCCTGGATTGGTTAAAAAAAGTTGAATTAATTCTATAATGGAATAATGTTTTGATTATAACTGGTGTCAACCCTGCAAAATATCTTCATTGCCAGAATTCTCTTTTAAACCTACAATATTTATAAGGAGTGGGAAGGGTCTGAATGAGTTTCAAAAATTACTGAGGAACCTAGTGATGTGAAAATACTGCCAATCTCAACCACAGGAGGCCATTGACAAAATGTGGCTTTGTCCCCCACCTACAAATTAACCAAATAGAGTTTAGAGGAAGGGTCACTGAAACCAAAACATTAACTCTGATTTCTCTCCACAGATGCTACTTAGACCTGCTGAGATTTTCCAGCAATTTCTGTTTATTTCTGATTTCCAGCATCTACAGTTCTTTTGATTTATTTTAACCAAATGGATAGCCTGACAGGAGGGCAAAGAGCTCCTGCACCGTGTCTCTCTATTCAGCAATATTCAGGATCTGGCTTTCTGTATATGTAGACTCTGAAAACAGTTCTCCACAGTCCCTACCATGTTGATCCAACAATACTTGCACATGATTAATGCTGTTTTGGACAGGCAATCAGATTTTGATAGATGATGATCACATGTCGTACCTCCTCCTGTGAACTATAGTGCGAACAGGTTTATTGTCAGACTTTCCCTCTGGGAATACATGCACTCACCTACTGCTGTGATAAGATCTAATCACACGGTCTTCAGATATGGGTTGCTGGATACCAACACACCCTGTGTCTCATGCAGCTTGCCAAGCTTGTCAAATAGGGGATTTCCCATGGATCCCACCGTGGCCTGAGCCCATTAATGCTGGTAAAATTATACCAATTGGCACAGACTGACAAGAACCTGAATGTCAGCTACAGAAAATGAATAAAGATATTGCATAAATGGCCTTCAAACTTTTGAATCAATTTGCTAAAAGTTCCTTTCAAACTTACTGCCAGATTCAACACAACACTTAGCAACCAGCACAGTCATCATATCTGGGTGAAATTTGCACCTAGTGCTGCTGTAGCTCGATTGACATAAAATAGTGTCAAAGTTACCCATTTTCTTTATCATTGTAATAATATTAGGAACCTCCTGCCTGTTATGGATGGGAACTTCCTAAGCATACTGTCAGAAGTGCATGTCTTATGCAAAAGGAATAGAGATATACAATGCTAAGCACTCATGAGCACCGAAAACATGATAGCACTGTTGCTTATTTAGTAAACTCACTTTTTTTTCTTGTTTTGTTCAGCCAAGTATTACTGGAGTTGACTTGGACAAGTTCCGTGAAATTCTCTTGCGCCACTGTGATGCAAACAAGGATGGAAAAATCCAGAAGTCAGAGCTTGCACTGTGTCTTGGACTGAAGTTAAACCAATGAGAAAACCATGGAGTGAATTATTCCACACTGTCACAGAAACGTTGACAGCAAAGATTACATTAATATCACACTTATACAAGCAGCATTACCCATGATCATAGAAGCACCAAAGTACTACTAGCTTAAAAGGAGAAGCGGGTGTGATAAATTAATTATCCAATGGGGCGATTCAAAACTTGTGTTGAAAAGAAGTGTTAATGGATCAGGGGCTTTTGAAATTGCATGCAGAGACTTGACTTTAGGCTTTAGTTTTGACATTGATGTAAATTGAAAGATTACAGCTGACTATAATTGGAGTGTTGATATACAGAGATCGAGCTCCATCCAAACATTTTCACATCACAGATGTAAGGCACTGTCTATGCATTTTGACAGAACATTAAATGAATTCAGTTGGTACACTTGTGTAACAAACAATAAAAGCAAAAGTGTGCACTCCCAAAAATAAATTCTTTGTGAAATATTAAGAATATTTTTAGAAAAGGTAAAGGACCTATGCATCAGGCAGCAACATCCGATAGTGCCTCTCAGAACATTAGTTATTATACATTTACAATAGCAAGTTGCACCCAGTAAAAAATTAACTAAGAAACATTTGATATGCTGCCAGTGAAGTCTGCAGTTATATTCGGTGTCTCAGCATACTGCTGAATTCCTGCTCATTTCATTTGCAACTAATCTGACTTTACCAGAATAATTAACTGGAATATAATGTACTGTTTTCACTAAATAGTCAGGGTAATGATTATCATTTTGCATTAAAAATTGCTCTATTTGTTTTAACTATCCCATCATATTACATTATTGCAGTGAAATCTGTGGTAATGGAGTATAATAAAAGATTATAGTGATTGTCAAATGGGATTGATGCTTGGAAATGTTTTAATTCAATTTTTTTGTCCTTATCTATAGAAAAAAGGCCATTTCTAAAGGTGATAAAATACATTCATTAGCAACTTTTTGGGATAATACATGTGCCGTCAAAATTCTAAAACAACATCTGCACTGTGAGCGAGCACACCTGTGCAGCAAATCCTACCACTCAATTGGTGAAGGTGAATTGAAAGTCCACTTCAGGTTTGCAGAGCAGACGAATCAATATGTCAATCAGCAGCAACTGTGATTTTGCATTAAGTGCTGCCATTTTAGAGCGCCAAGACTGAGATTAAGACTGACACTGTACTAAATGTGGGTGGGCATCTTCAGGGGTGATGACTAACCCTCACCCTCATCAGGAATAGAGCCAATCAGATCAAACTGCAATCTGTAACTTAAAAGCTGACTGGCAGGCTTCTCTGCATATCACAAGCTTCATGTCACCAGTGTCTGCCAGTAAATCAAAGACTGGGATCCTGAGGGAGCTGGAAAGGGTTGCTAGAGATTCAGGCAGTTCTGCCATGAAGACCTTAGTGACAAGCAGATGAATGGATTCGCTTAGGAGAGAGGGCTTGGGGGTGGTGTTGGGGAGACAAGGAACGAGGTGTTCAGCAACACTCTGTTACCTGCTATCTGCCACCTATACTTCCAATTGTCCTCAGAATGGGTCAAATGGAAGCCCCTCCCCCTCTCCAACTCAGTTTGCTCTGCATGGAAAACAGCCCACTTTTCTCACCTATCAGGAGGCAGTTAATAGAGCCAGTTGTGGGCTGAGGGCCTTAAGTGGCCAGTGACCACATGAGGGCTTTCTTTGGTAGCAAGTTGTTAAGGTTGATCATGGATCTCCTTGTCCAGAATTAAATGCTGAGATGGTGGGGTGGGGGGAGGGGAAGGGGGCGGTATTCTGGAAGTGCCAACCACAAATTATTCTCCAACCTGCCCACATCTCTAGGCAGGAGAAAATCCCATCCCTAACTTCAGCTAGAGCCGTCTCTTAACCTTTTACAACTAATATACTTTAGACATCATGAAGAACATCCTTTTTAAAAGATCATCAACCTCAGGTTACGTACTGCTTGATTTATTCTGGGAGTTGCTACAATTCTGTAAGTGATTGATGCTTTATATAGCTAGAGTAGTGGGACATGTGCTAAAGACTTCTGCACACGTTAGTTTCTCTCAGACATGAATCTCTCTGTAGCCAATTCTCATGGCATGCAGCATGATATGGAGCATGAACAATGGTCCAGCACAGCTGAACAAATGCAGGTGGAGGAGGAGTTAAGGAGCTCTTAGCAGGAGGCCATATCTACGCAGGGTATTCAGGAAGCAATCCTCTAATCTGAACTTTGTATATGAGACATCTGTATGCAGACCCATCTTGACTAGGACAAGAGATAACAAGGTGTAGAGCTGGATGAACACAGTGGGCCAAGCAGCATCATAGGAGCAGGAAGGCTGACATTTCGGGCCTTGAAGGGTCTAGGCCCGAAACGTCAGCCTTCCTGCTCCTTTTTTAGTTCAAAAATAGGCAACTAAATTTCTTTCACACCAGGGGAAGTTTGGCAGAGTAGGCATTCATTTTGACTGGCTTCACTACGGCATAGAGCACACTTGACTGCATACACACTGCTTCGTGAGTACCAATTTCAACTTTGCACTATGCTGAAGCAAAAAAGTTTTTCACTCCCTTAATGTCCCACTGCTGTTTGAACAAAGAATTCAAATCATGCAGGTCACTGCATTTGAGTCACTCGATGAAACATAGGGTGAGCACTGGGTGACAAATGCAATGAGGTGGCAATGTAGCTGATTGCTGTACAACCCACACAAACATGATACCATGGATACAATGAAATCCAAGCTGCCATAAAAAATATATCAGAGCAGACCTTTGGGAACTGAAGCATTTTCGCTGTCTGTACCACTCTGAAGGAGCACTACAGTATTCAAGATTCAGTGTCAAGATTCAAGATGATGTGCTGTATGCTGTAAAACGTTCATATCCTGAGTCACAACTGCTCTACATTGAGCAGCAGTGTGAAGAGCTGGAGGAAAATGAAGAAAGATGAATGCAAGGGAGAATCTCAACAACCATTTTTCTCCCATGTGGTCTGTGAAGAATTTACCTCTGTCACTTCCATTACAGTGTCCCTGTGGACACAATGCAAAAAATAAAAGCCACACAAAATATGTATTTTAAACCAAGTTATATGATGCAGAAATTTTCCTTCCCCGGAATTGTGATAGTATGGCAAGTACAGTGACAAAATAGGGTGAGAATTTAAAAAGCTGATTCTTGATGCCAAACAAAAAACAATTTTCCTCTCAAGTCTAAAATGTTAACTTCAGAATTTTGCCTATAAACTAAAACTAGTTTATTTCCATATATCTGTATGGTATGAATACCCCAATTTGACCTATTTGCACTTACAATTCTCTTCTCCTCCACCAAGAAACTAGATAATACAAATTCCTGACAGGCAAAACACAACATGTACCTGGTGGCTGTAGCCTGGCCCGGCAATCACGCCAAGATTCCGTTATATGAGAAATTAATAAATGTAACTATTTGAAACAGAAGGAGTGCAGAAATTAGCAACAGCAGTCAGCAATTAGCTTGCAATCTGACAAAAGGAAGATGTTAGCTATGATTAAAGATACATAGGTCATGTAGAAAAATTCAAGATAATCGGACAAACTCAATATGGTTTTGTGAAAGGGAAATTATATTAAATCAATTTATTGGAATTCTTTGTGGATAAAGAGGAATTGGTGGATGTACTATATTGAGACTTGTAGAAGGCATCTGATAAAATACCATACTAAAGGTTATCGTGGAAAGTAAATGCTCATAGTGCAGTGAATCAAAGATTGGCTAGTTAAAAGGAAACAGACCAGGTATAAATGAGTCATCTTCTGTTGACTTTTAAAATTTTCCTGATTCTCAGGTTTACCACTAATGTTTGCCATCTTGTACATTTTTTCTTTCAATTTGATACTTCCCTAACTTCTTTGGTTATCCCTGCTCAGTTTATCCCCCTTTCTGGAATCATTCTTCCTCACTAGGGTATATCTTTGCACTGAGTCATGAACTATTTTCTTAAAATAAAAACAAAGTTGCTAGAAAAGCACAGCAGATCTGGCAGCATCTGTGAAAGAAAAACAGAGTTAACGTTTCGGGTCTGGTGACCCTTCCTGAGAACGGTTCTGAGGAAGTGCCATCGGACCTGAAACGTTACCTCTGTTTTTTTCCTTCAGAGATGCTGCCAGACCTGCTGAGCTTTTCCAGAAACTTTGTTCTTGTTCCTAATTTACAGCATCTGCAGTTCTTTCAGTTTTTATTTTCTTAAAATGTCTGCCACTGTTCCTTAACAGTTTTTTTTTCTGCTAAACTCCTTTTTCAATGCACTCCAGCTGACTCTGTCCTCATCTACCTGTGATTGCCCTTATTTAAGTTGTTTTCAACCCATGTTTCTTCTCAACCTAAATGCTAAATTCAACCATGTTATGGTCACTGTTCCCTAGGGAATATTGTAATCTGAGACCATTTATTAAACCAGCCCATTACACCCTACTAGATCCAAAATAGCCCAAACACTGGTTGGATCCACAATACAATGTTCTAGTGAGCAGTCGCAAATATACTCTAAGCTGAATCTTGCTAAATTTGGCAAAATTACAAGTTATGTCAAGTTTTTTGTAGAGATTTTTTTTGCCATGAGGCCTAATATGTTTTGTCATTACATCTTGCCAAACTCACCTCATTAACAACCTACCTCAAACCTAGGACATCTGTCATATCTGATTCCATCCCACCTTACCACGCACTGTTCCAAGAAAACTCCTCCACAGCTGGGATAGATGGATCTTCTTCTGATGGACAAGCCATAACTAATGGGGTGCCACAGGGTTTGGTCTTCAGACTCTATCTATTTACAATTTACTATTAATGACTTGGATGCAGGGATAGAATGTACTAAAGCCAAATTTGCAGAATGTACTAATGTAGTTGGGAAAGTAACTTGCAATAAAGAAATAAGAAATTTATTAATGGATATAGATAGTTAGATGAATGGGCTAAAATTTGGCAGATGGAGTTTAATGTGGATAAGTGTGAGGTTATCCATTTTGGTCGGAAGAATAAAAATGCAACATATTATCTAAATGGAGAGAAACTCCAAAAATACTTTGGTGCAGAGGAAGCTGGGTGTCCTACATGAGTCGCAGAAAGTTAGTATGTAGGGATAGCAGGTAATGAGGCTGAATGGAATTTTGGCATTTACAGCTAAAGGAATGGAGTATGAAAGCAAGGAATTGTTGCAATTGTACAAGAAATTGGTGAAACTTTGTTGGGAGTACTGCATGCAGTTTTGGTCCCCTCACTTGAGGCAGAATGTAATTGCATCGGAAGCAGTTCAGAGAAGGTTTGCTAGATTATTCCAGAGATGAAAGGCTTGTCTCATGAGGAAAGATCGAACAGTTTAGGCTTATACTTGCTAGAGTTTAGAAGGACGAGAGAAGAGGTATATAAAATGCTAAAGGTGATTGATAAAGTAGATGTAAAAAGAACATTTTCCTTTGTCGGACAAACTGGAATGAGAGGTCATAGTTATAGGCTAAGGAGTGACAGATTTAAAACAGAAGTAAGGAGAAATTATTCAGTGTTGTACACCATGGAAACAGACCCTTCGGTCCAATTTGTCCCGGCCAACCAGGCATCCCAATCTGACGTAGTGGCATTTGACAGCACTTAGCCCATATCCCTCTACACCCTTTCAATTCATGTATCCATCCTGGTGCCTTTTAAATGTTGTAATTGTACAAGCCTCCACCACTTCCTCTGGCAACTTGTTCCATACACGCAACACTCTCTGCATTAGAAAGATATCCCTCAGGTCCTTTTTAAATCTTTCCCATCTCACCTTAAACCTATGCCCTCCAGATTTGGACTCCCCCACCTGAGGAAAGATATTTTGGCTATTCACCCTCTATATGCCCCTCTTGATTCTAACAATCTCTGTAACATCACCCCTCAGCCTCCGACACTTCTGGGGGAAAGAAGAATAGCCCCAGCCTATTCACCTTCTCCATACAATTCAAACCGTCCAGTCCTGGCAATATCCTTGTAAATCATTTCTGCACCCTCTGAGGTTTAACAACATTCTTCCTGATATAAGGGTGACCAGAATTGTATGCAGTATTCTAAAAGTAGCCTCACCAAAGTCCTGTACACCTGCAACATAACATCCCAACTCCTATACACAGTGTTCTGACCAATGAAGGCAAGCGTGCCAAATGCAGCCTTCACCACCCTGTCTACCTGTGATTCAACTTTCAAGGAATTATGCATCTGTACCTCTAGATCTGTTTGGCAACAGTCCCGAGTGCCCTAACATAAAGTGCGTAAGTCCTGCTCTCATTTGCCTTACCAAAATACAATACCTCATATTTATCTAAATTAAACTCCATCTGCCTCCTTGGGCCATTGACCCATCTGTTCAAGGTCCTACTATACTTGTGATAATGTTTTTCACTATCCACTACACCATCCATTTTGGTGACATCTGCAAAGCTACTAACCATACCTCCTATATTCATATCCAAATCATTTATATAAATTATGAAAAACAATAGACCAGCACTGATCCTTGGGGCATACCACTGTTCACAGGTCTCCAGTCTGAAAAGCAATCCTCTGTCTCCTACCATCAAGCCAATTCTGTATCCAATTGGCTTGCTCCCCCTGGATCCCATGTGATCTAACCTTACTAACCAGTCCACCATGTGGAACCTTGTTGAATGTTTTGCTGAAGTCCATATTGACAATGTCAACCCCTCTGCCTTCTTCAATCTTCTTTGTCACCCCTTCAAAACACTCAATCAAGATGGTGAGACATGACTTTCCATGCACAAAGCCATGTTGGCTAACCCTAATCAGTCTTTGCCTTTCCAAATGCATGTAAATCTTGTCCCTCCAAATTCTCTCTAGCAACTTACCCATCACTGATGTAAGGTTCACTGGTCTACAGTTCCCTGGTTTTTCCTTACGGCCTTTCCTAAACGATGGCATCAAATTAGCCAACCTCCAGTCTTTCGGCACCTCACCCATGGATGTCGATGATACAAATATCTCAGCAAGGGGCCCAGCAATCCTTTCCCCAGCTTCCCACAAAGTTTTAGGAAACACCTGATCAGGTACCAGCGATTTTTTCTATCGTTATGTGTTTTAAGACCTCCAGCATCTCCTCTTCTGTACTGTGAACTCTTTTCAAGACATCACTATTTATTTCCCCAAGTTTCCTAGCTTCCATATCCTTCTCCACCGTAAATACTGATGTGAAATATTTATTTAGTATCTCACCCATTTCCTGTAGTTCAACACACAGACAGCCACATTGATCTTTAAAGAACCATATTCTTTCCCTAGTCACTCTTTTGCCCTTAATGTATTTATAGAATCTCTTTGGATGCTCCTTAACTCTATTTGCCAAAGCTATCTCATGTCCCTTTTTGCCCTCCTGATTTCATTCTTAAATATACTCCTACTGCCCTTATACTCCTCTAGAGATTCACTCAATCCCTGCTGCCTATACCTGATTTATGCCTCCTCCATTTTCTTGACCACAGCCTCAATTTCTCTAGGTCAGAAGTCACATGACACCAGGTTATAGTCCAACAGGTTTATTTGAAATCACAAGTTCTGAGGAAGTGTCACTGGACCCAAAACGCTACCTCTGATTTTTTTCTTCACAGATGCTGCCAAACCTGCCGAGCTTTTCCAGCAACTTCTGTTTTTGCTCCTGATTTACAGCATCCACAATTCTTTCAGTTTTTATTTAGGTATAAGATGCACACGCTGATGGTCTAACCAAAGTAACAAGTAATCCAAAACTATACAAACTAATTAAAGTGGAGAGATCATACAAATTATTAAGATGTTGTTGTCAAAACAGGACAGTAGGAAAGATTTTACAACTCAGAACAGTATGGTAGAGTTGCAGCTCAGCGATTCTGTGTTGTCATGCATCTCAAAGGCCACCTTGGAGAACATTTATCTAAAGATCAGATGCTGAATGTTCTTGACCGCTGAAGTGTTTCCTGACTGGGAGGGAACTTTCCTATTTCGTGATTGTTATATGGTGTCCATTCATCTGTTGTCATAGCATCTGCATGGGCTTGCTAATACACCATGCCTCAGGGCATCCTGGGCTGCAGCGCATGAGGGAGACAACATTGGCCAAGTTACATGAGTATCTGCTGTGTACATGGTGGGTGGTGTTCCCAAGTGTGATGGTAGTATCCATGTCAATGATCTGACATGTCTTGCAGGGGTTGCTGTGGCAAAGTTGTGTGGTGCTTCATCCTAATTTTTCTTTCACTAGCACATAGCATCTGTGGTAGTCCAGATATTACTACCCTCAAGGTCCTACTTTCTAACCTCCTGCATAGTTTCCTATATTCTCTCTGCAGAACCTCATTCCTTCCCTACCTGTGACTTTGGTACCAACGTGCACAACTGGTCACTCTCCCCTTTCAGAAAAATTCTGCACATCCCTGATCTTGGCACAAGGGAGGCAACACACCATCCTGATGTCTCACTGATGGTTGCACAGTCATCTGTCTGTGCCCCAGACTAAACAGTCCCCTATTACAATCAATTGCTTCGAAACAGACATACCCCTCATTATAGTCAAGCCAGTCATGGTACCTGAAACCTGGCTGTCAGTGCTATACTCCCCTGAGAGGCCACTACCTGCCACGCCACATGAGCTGGGGATAGCCACAAGAGATTCCTGCACCACCTGGCCATCTCTCCTACCATTCCTAGCAGTCAACTATCTACCTAACTGTATCTGTAGTTTTTCTACCTTCCTGTAACTGCCATCCATCACCCCTTTGCTCTTGTAAACTTCTCATTGCCTCTAACTGCTGCACCAACAGATCCATGCGATCCGATAGCATTTGCAATCAAACACACATCCTGCAAACATAGCCTCCAGGAACATTCAAATTTTCTCTGATAGCTCATATCTGACTAGAAAGTACATTACTCTACTAAAAGCCATTTCTGCCCCTTTAAATAAAAAACAAAAGAACTTTGGATGCTGTAAATCAGGAGCAAAAATAAAGTTGTTAGAAAAGCTTAGCAGGTCTGGCAGCATCTGTGAAGAAAAAAATCAGAGTTAACGGGTCTGGTGACCCTTCCTCAGAAGGCCCCTTTAACACGCTACAGACCTAGAAATTACCTAAAAACAAACACACTCTTCTCAAAAATACAGTGTTAGCACAGTCTTACTACTCAAACACAATGGTGTGGGATAACTTAATACCAATCCTCAATATTAAAAATCAAATCAAGAGAGATCGCAGAATAAATATAAGAAAAAAATGCCCTCACCTTGCTCACTATTATAGATTTTTTAAAAAATTAACATTTGGAAGTCTCAAATCAAAAACATAGCTGAGCAGGCTCAAAAACCAAAAGTTGTCTTCTTCTCCTGTAGTTTCATGATGTGGAGGTGTCAGTGTTGGACTGGGGTGGACAAGGTCAGAAATCACATTACACCAGGTTATAGTCCAACGGGTTTATTTGAAAACACAAGCTTTCAGAGTCTTCCACCTTCTTCAGGTGATAGTGAGAGAGATAGTATCAGACACAGAATTTGTAAGTAAAAGATCAAAGGGTCGCACCACTGATGAGGGTGTAATCAACAAACCTAAGATTTTTCTGATGAAGGGTCTAGGCCCGAAACGTCAAGCTTTCCTGCTCCTATGATGCTGCTTGGCCTGCTGTGTTCATCCAGTTCCACACCTTGTTATCTCGGATTCTCCAGCATCTGCAGTACCTATTATCTCTCTCAAACCTAAGATGCCGTTGAATCTTTAATCAGTTAGAAGGTTTTAATTGATTAATATGTGTATGTAAATCCCCAAATTCCTTTCAAGTCACTGTCCTATGAGAGCTAAAGGTTTTATCGGTGTAAAGAAGAGGTGACAATTTAGGTCAGACAATGCATATTAGGTATGAGGCCTTGTGTAGAATCTGCTTATGTTTTGGTTTGGAGTCAGACTGGTTTTATTTCTAAAGTAGGAATTTACAAAACACCACATTGTCTATAAATTGTGTGCTTCATGAACAAAATAGAATGTATCTGCAAATACAAATTCATCCCATAGATTCACATATGCGTCAGCGTGAGAGAGAGTGTGGGGAGAGGGTGGGGAGAGAGAGAGACAGACAGACAGACACAGTGTGTGTATGAGAGGATCTGTATGAGAGAGTGTGTGTCAGAGTGTATATAGTGTTGTAGGATCACCTGTAGTGCAACATGAACCCAAGATCCTGGCTGAGGCCATCCTCATAGGTACCGAACTTGGCTACCAGCCTCTGCTCAGCGACTCTACGTTGTCTTGTGTGCCAAAGTCTGCCTTGGAGGACATTTACCCAAAAATCCGAGGCCGAATGTCCTTGACCACTGAAGTATTCTCCCACTGGGAGAGAACATATTAATCAATTAAAACCTTCTAACTGATTAAAGATTTAACAGCATCTTAGGTTTGTTGATTACACCCTCATCAGTGGTGTGACCCTTTGATCTTTTACTTACAAATTCTGTGTCTGATACTATCTCTCTCAATATCACCGGAAGAAGGTGGAAGGTTCTGAAAGCTTGTGTTTTCAAATAAACCTGTTGGACTATAGCCTGTTGGCCTGCTGTGATTTCTGACCTCGTAAACCATGTGATTTCTGACCCTGTAATTTCAGGCAGTGATTTGTTTTAATTCACTGATACCTCTATAGCTGCACCTGAAATTGGATATTAGATCTTCCATGTCAGCTATGAAACTGCACTGATTGTTTGTTATTTCAGTAAAACCCAATCTTCAGAGCCCCTGTGCAATTTCTCAATCTGACGGCTGTAAAACTTGTTAGCTGCTTCATAAAAAGCCAACCTCCAAGCCTTATGCAATTCCTCAGTTTCCAACCTTGCCATGTGGTTGCTCTCCCGAAACTCTGTCTCCTTCCTCTGTTTTAAAGTATCTTTGTTTTAGATCTTTTTTTAAAAGTTTCAAAAACAATGCAAAACTTGTAAAAGAAAGCAAATACTGCCCCAAGGAAATGAGTAAATCCAACTGAGTGCTGAAAAAACATCAAAACCAAGCGCAGCTCTCACAGTCACGATCCACAAATTTGTGAAATTCACCACTTCAGAGTGGGGTGACGTCCAGGACACTGAATACATTTAAGGAAGAGATAGAAAGATTTTTATTAGTAATGGGTTAAAGGGTTATGGGGAGTGGGCTGGAAAGCAGAGTTGAGACCAACATGTATGTATGAAATGGCAGAGCGGAACCTTATGTTCTGTGCCAAAACCTCCTGAACGAAAGCTATCACTCCCGTGACTTGTCTGAAGCCTGCTGACAACCATAGCAATCTTACTGGTTTTGCTAAATGGCTCAGAGTGAGTCACTGCAAATGAAAAGCGTGGAGATGCAGCCTGATCCAGTTCATGACCCTGAGTGCACCATGTCCTTGCAGCAGCATTACAATTATAGGTACCATTCAAGCACTGAAGTGGATGTAAATGAATCGGAAATGTGCCATGAAGGTTCATAGACACTAGCACATAGTGGATGGCAATCTCTGTGGATGTTAGGTGCATGTGGCTGGTGTCCTGAGATGTTGCGTAACGGTATCCAACATGGTGGTTCTTAGAAGCAAGCATCGCAATTACATTGCTCTGATTTCCAGGTCAAGGTTTATTGACATCGAGCTTGTTTATAGCATTTGACAAGATAGGAGTCTGATTATTAATTGAGTTAGTCCAATATCAAGGGGGTTAACAAGCAATAAATCAGTCTTAACTGGCAACTTATATTGCCTCACGAGAAACTCACTAAACTGCTTGACAAAAGCATTAAGATGGTGTGAGATATTCCCAACATCATGTTAGGCCTCACTAGACTTCTCATGGAATTCTGCCACAAGTCTCACTACAGTTCACATTGCTCAAAGCTCTAAAAAGATTCTGTCCTATGAGTTCTTCCTGCAGCTACCTCTGACAATTTATTTTTCCTGGTCTACTTTAAGATTGATGGCATCTTGATTAATGTACTGCCTCTTTTAAATGCCCTGGTTATCTCCTGATGTATTGTGTCCCGCAGAATAGTAGCTGTTAGGGCACCTACACACTACACCCACCAATGCCTTCTGTCCCATCCTACCCATCGACCTATTTGTATTCTACATCACCCAATCCAAAATTATTTCTTGCTATCGTATCTATTCCAGTTTCTACTAACAAAGCTACCCAGCCATCCTTCCCTCCTTGCCTGTCCTTTCGAAAAGTCACATATCCCTGAGTATTTAGTTCCCAGCTTTGATTTCCTTGTAACCAAGTTTCCATAACAGCTGTGAGATCATTTCATTTTAGTTTCCTAATTGATCCCATGATTAAAAAAAGGATTAAGTAATTCCAACATTAAATTAGCACATTACAGCATTGAACATCATCAATACGCAATATAGTAAGTATAACTTATTTCTACATGTGGGGGTTGGTTTACCTCAGTTGGCTGGACAGATAGTTTGCAAAACAGTATGATACTGACACCATGGGTCAATTCCCGCACCAGCTGAAATTACCATTCAGGACTCTCCTTCTCTACCTCTTCCTTCACCTGAGATGCGGTGGCCCTCAGGTTAAATTACTACCAGTTGTCTCCAGTGAGAGAGAAGTGCTATGGTCCATTAAGATTATGGCAACTTGACTTGACTTGATTTCTACATGTAGAGAAGAGATATTGCAGTGGTTAAACAGTTCACTAATATAGAATGCTGAAAAATGGGTCTGCACCTACAAGGCTTTCACAGACAGGCATGCGCATATATATACGCTCATACAAAAGTTTTGGACTTTTACCAATATATTGAGATGCCAAGTGAAGGTGACCTGTTCATAAATTAAAAGGCAAGGGAGAAAGTACTCTGGCTCATTCAGCTGATTTTTGGTGGAATTAGACAAAGGCCAGCCTATTCCTTGTCAAATGTGTACATTTTGTTTGTGAGATGTAGCTTCACTAACCAGACCTGCAATTATTACCTGCCTTTTTGTGGTCACAGCTGGTTGAGTAACTTGCAAACAGTGAGTCAGCTACATCGTGTGAGAGTAGAGTTTCAAATAGCCAGACCAGGTGAAGGGGAGCAAAGGCAAAATTTACTAAAGTCTTGCCAACTCAATTGTCAAGAATCAAGCAGATCACCCAGGATGTCATTTGTGAATTTGATAATGAACTATTTCAGTCCCGTGTCAGGGATGGAAACCTAAACGTAGGTTCAGGAAAGATGTGAATGGGTTTGTAAGACAACAACATGTTTAAAAACTTTGGAAAGTTGGAAAGCAGATGACAGTTTGCAAGGACAGAGGTCGAGCCAAGGCAACAAGCTCAGAGCAGAGGGGACATGATGAGTTAAGATGAATGTTTTCTAATATGAATGAACAAAAACATATCAGCAATACCTCCGATTTTTCTTTACAGATGCTGCCAGACCTACTGAGCTTTTCCAGCAATTTCTGTTTGTGCATTTATGACTTTTCATCACATCCCACATTTTCTATAGCCAATTAAATACATTTGAAGTGTATTCATTGTTAGAATGTTCGCAATGTAACAGCCAATTTATACTCCATAAGATTCCCAAATAATAATCAGATATTGATCATGTCATCAATTTCAGGTTTTTTTGGTATAGGGTGAAGTTTGGTTGAGGCTTTAAGAGTTATAAAGAAAACATATTGAATATATGCTTAATTTGGAACTGCACAGACAGAGGGGACACATGGGCCATTTAGCCACATAGAAAGACATAACCATGATAATGTATGTAGAAGTAGAAGCTTGTTAGTTACAGAGAGATTGTTGCTGTAAATGGGATTTTTTCAATTTCAAAGGACATGGTCACTGGGTCTGGGCACAGCAGGTGTTTGATTAGCCTTACAACGGAAAACGTTTATCTTTCTGGGGACTGGTTCTAATGAGAAGTCATTACCATAATTATCTCATATGGTTTATGGCTGCTTGACAAATGCTATACTGCAAACTAAATACGAATGTAATAAAAAACCTTTGCTCATTAAACAGGCGCTCTCTCTTGAGCTGTATCTCTGTATACATATGGTAGAATAAAACTTATCCATTCTTTGGACTCCTAACTGTCTCCCGGTTGAGTGTCACTTGCAATGTTACAACATTCCCTTCCTTTTTGAACTGTATCATGGGGTCTTTTATGCCCACCTGAGAAAACTCTGTTTAATAGTTCATGCGAAAGAATGGTACTCCCTCAATACTGCACTGAATTGTCAGCCTAGACCATGTGCTCAAATCTCAGGAGTAGGTTTAAAACTCCAACCTTCTGATGGATTAGTGGGAAAATCTGAAGGAATATAGCCACTCCCATATAAATGAGGCAGATGTGATAGAGATGTCACTTGCCATTAAATGTCTGTTAACTTTTGCATTTCTGTTTTGGGGAAGAGTAAAACAAAATGATGAAACTCAAGAGATTGACATGTAGGGAACAGAATCTGTGAACTGCCTATAAAGTGACAGAGTGCACATTTAAATGGCTATAACAGATTCAACTGTGTGATGTGGATGGGAGGATGGATGGCCTATTCCCCCTTCAGGATGTCCCTCTCCAGAGGATAGAAGGGCATCATGTCAGAAAGAGGTAGAGGCCACTCTCAGTGGTGTGTATACTACTCACATAACCTAGAGACAGAAAGGGAAGGGATTAGCCCACAATAAGCAAATACAATAAGCGAATTCCTGGCACAAAGCCAGTGTCCACATGTACATTGCTTCCTTTAGGTCTACTTAACTCTTTTTTTTATTCAGATTGATTTTTGTTTTGATATTTTACAGTCCTGCAGCTGCCAATGTTAGTTTGCTTTGAAATAATACATGTGCATTTTGCAGAACTGGGATGTGCTGCCATTAGAGATCTTCTTAATATAAATAGGTAATCTATAAAACAAACTGCAGAATAATGCTGAGACCAGCACAGCTGCTTCACTGGCTTTGTTTGTCGAGGTTGTAATGACTGCATAACATAAATTGAAATCATTGTTGAAAGAATTAAAGATTGATTTTTAAAAATTTCCATAAGCAGGCAATGGTTAGAATGTAGTATTATACACAACATTATTTAAACAGAACCTGTAAATTGTTTAAAAGGCTTCAGGTACTTACTTGAAAGAAAGGAATATTGAAGGTTGGACAGAACAAGTAGAAACAGCAAATTAGAATAACTGGCATATCTGAAGCCAAACACTAATGCATATTTCTATTCTGTAATAGATATAAATTTATTGTTATTTATATTTGTGAAAATACTGTAGAATGTGTATAAGTCACCACAAAAACAGCACCATTTAATATTCTATGATTGCAATGATTAGACCTCCTTCTTTTCTACCTGCAACAATGGGCTGAATCTTACTTTATTTTGGCCACGTCTAAGTTGCATCTTAGTGCTTGTATCATATATTCAAACTAAATAATTTCAGTGCAAACTTTCATAAATTTAAAGAGGTTATTTACCCTTATATATACGCTTGGAATTAGGTGCAATGTCACTCACTTGATCTCTTAAACATATATACAAAATAGGTACAGATAGAAGTATTGCACCTCTACAAATTAGAGTTATCTCAGTCTCGGATTTAAAATCTCCAGTCTTCCACATGGCATTCCTGGTTCCTTGAATGGTTTTGTTAACTTAAACTTGAACTGAGAGCCTTGTGAAGTGAAGGTTTAACAGCAGGTTTTGAGATTTCTTGAAGTTGAATAGCTAGGATTTGGGTTCACAGGTGAACTTTGAACTGGATCAGGTCATTAACACGGGCTGCTGAATGTTCCGCAGTCTGTTCCAAAGTGTGATTCACAGACTGGATGAACTGATCATTCAATGTCTTTGGTAGCACTGCCTGCTAATAATTTCTAGCTAATCTTTCAAGTAAAGATAATATGGCTGTCTCAGTGTGTAAATTTTCACAGTCATAGAAGAGGAACATTTGGAACAGAATCATAGAACCCCTACAGTGTGGAAACAGGCCCTTCGGCCCAACGAGTCCACACTGACCTTCAGAACATCATTCCCAGACCCATCCCCCTATAGCCCACCTAATCTATCCATCCCTGAACACTACGGGCAATTTAGTATGGTCAATCCACTACGCTGCACATCTACGGACTGTGGAGGAAACCAGAGCACCCGGAGGAAACCCAGACAGACACGGGGAGAACGTGCAAACTCCACACAGTCGGTCGCCCAAAGGTGGAATTGAACCTAGGTCCCTGGCACTGTGAGGCAGCAGTGCTAACCACTGAGCCACCGTGCTGCCTTAGTTGTGAATGTTTTATGAAAATGATTTTGTGCTCATATTGACTCCACGTTCTGTAGTGTAGTTTCTGTGACCTCTTTTAAATATATGATATAGGAACAGAGGCAGACCATTTGGCCTCTTGAGACTGCTCAACGATTCATAAGATCATAGGGATCTGGTAATCCTCAACTCCACTTTCTTGCCTTTTCCCCAGAACCGTTAATTCCCTGACTGATTAAAAATCTATCTCAGCCTGAATATATCTCAGCCTTAATAACCCAGCCTTGAAGCCCTCTGTGGTAAAAATTCCACGGATTCACTACCATCTGAGAGAAGAAATTCCTCCTCATCTGTGTTAGATGAGTGGCCCCTTATTCTGAGATTATGTCCTCTGGCTCTAGGCTCTCCTACAAGGGAAAACAACCTCTCCACAACTAGTGTTGTCAAGCCCCCTAAGAATATAATATGGAAGATAAGAATGTAAGAAATAGGAGAAGTACGCCATTTGGCCCCTCAAACCTGCCCTTCCTTTGAACAAGATCATGGCAGTTCTGCCCCAGGCCTCAGTTGATCTTTTATGATTGTCCAGCATAGCTGTCAACTTCCTGATACTTCAGAAACTTATTTACCTCCTCTTTAGATACTTGAAGTGATTGAGCCTCCGTGACTCTTTGGGATAGAAAATCCCAGACATTCAGTAGCTTCTGGGAGAAGAAATTCCTTTGCATCTCTGTTTTAAATGAATGTCCCTTCAAGGGTCTCTGGACTAGAAAATTTAACTCTAAGTTTCTCTCTACAAATGCTGCCATACCTACTGAGTTTCTCCAACACTTCATTTGTATTTTAGATTTCCAGCAGCTACAGTTTTGTTTTTATCCTTTCTTAAATACAGGGACAAAGACTCTACAATACTCCAGGTGCAGCCTCAAAAACACCTTGCATAGTTGTAACAAGACTTCCTTGTTTTTAAACTCCAGCAATAACGGCCAAAGTTCCACTTGCCTTTGTTTAAAAGACCAATGCTTAAGGAGGGATATAGTTGCATCAGCAGCAGTCAGAGAAGGTTCATTAAATTGATTCCTGGGATGAAGAGACTGTCATACGATAAAGGTTGAGCAGGATGGCCTGTGTTCATTAGAGTTTAGGAAATGAAAGGGATGATCCTTTGAAATAGAGAAGATTCTGGCAGGTTGGGTACTGAGAAGGTTCTTCCTTTCATGGGGTAACCTAGACCAAGGGGGCAGTTTTTCCTAAAACAAAAAGTTTCCCAATTAAGATGGAGATGACGAAGAATTTCTTCTCTCAGATTCAGACACTCATTAATCATTCGAATTCTCAGTAGAAGCTGAATCGTTGAATATATTCAAGGATGAGGTAGGCAGGATTTTGATCAACAAAGGAGTGAAGAGTTATGGGGCCAGGCAGGAAAGTAGAGTTAAGGGCACACTCAGAGCAGCCATGATCTTGCTGAACGGCAACACAGTTTCAATGGGCCAAATGGCCTACACTAGTTCCTATTTCTTAAATTTTTATGACAACACCTGCCCCTTTATTTGAAATCAACAGCGAGATCTTGAGAATGTTGCTCATTTTCCATATCCGGGAGCTTCTTATGAATGAAGGCAGAGATAGACAATAAAATTCATCTTCTCTTCTAATGTGTTTGCACATTCTTTGGCTGACTAAGGAAAAGAGAAGTTGCAGACCAGGATTTCAAACCTGAGACTAAGTCATTGTTTACTGGGTAGCAGTGTTTCTCTATACTTCAAGATAGCAGTCACTTCAAAGTCCTGGAGAAGCACCAGCAGCAATACAGTTACAAGATTCTCCAAATTCAGACATAATCAGCTGAGATGGGTGGAATCAGGTGAGCTAACTCACCCCAGGCGCTGGCAGATACAACACCATCCAAAATATGCAACACCATACTTCAGCTAAAATGGAAAGTTCCATCTATTGAAAAGTCTAGGCATTGCTGAGCTGGTGAAATTGTTGGCAAGGCCCAGTCTCTGCCTTTCACTGGTTGAGTAATCAAGTTTCAGGGTAGGCAATGATCATACATCCCAGACTCAAACCATATCCTGAACCTTTCCACATGTTTTTCTTTCAACTATCTTAATTTTTTGATTCTGTTCATCACTGTTTGTTACATCTTGCCCTTCTGGAGAAAGCAGCTACCCTATCAAACTAGTTAAATCCCTTAATATCTTATATACATCAGGGAATACATTGCTTAATTTAATGTCGAGTGAATTCACCCAAGCTAAATTCCTTCATCCCGGGAACTGAGCCACCACTGTTCTCTCTCCAAAGACTGTCTATCCTCAAAAAGCTGAATACAGTGCTCCAAATGAGGTATGACTAGTGCTGCGCTATAATTGCAATACAACCTCTTTGCTCTTATAATCTAAACCCCTTGGGATGAGGCTCAGCATCTCATTAGGTTTTAATGTTATACTTGTCAATCTTATTTATATTGTACTTTCTACTCAGAGTAAAAAAAAATTTTAATTTGGATCTTGTAACAAAACATTACTATAAGAAATCTATCACAGATATCTAATTACTTAACACAAGTATCACGAAAACTCAAACTGCCCTAATAGCACTCAGCCATTAGCAGTTCTTGAATTCCAATTATTTGTGCCTAAGGTAACAAAGAGCAACAGACACACACAAATGAACCTTTTAATAGAATGGTTTTGTCATGGTGAGTAGTTGATCCACCTCATTATTGAAGGATAAATGTCAAGCTATTAAATTGCCTGCCATAAATTACTATTAACCTTTTTAATTGCACACTAAGTATACCAGCCACCTGGGCATTGCATTTGCCAGAAACAAAAAACAGAAATTGCTGGAAAAACTCAGCAGATTTGGCAGGATCTGTGAAGAGAAAGCAGAGTTAGCATGCCGAGTCCAGTGATCTTTTTCAGAACAGTTAGTAACTAGGAAAACGCATATATATGCTGAAGGCAGGAGTTGGGGGTTTGAGGGGGGACTTTGGAAAGAGTAAGTGAAGAGGTGGAGTCAGCCCAGAATGAGATAGACACGTAGACCAAGGGATGGATAATGGTAAGCCAGAGAGAAAGAAAAGCTGATAATAGAGACCATAAATAGGTGAAAATAGGTTGGCTATGTTGAAAACACCCTATGTCATGGCAGGGCCAGAGGTGCAGGAGTGGATAAAGAAAATGGAAGAAGGCATTCAAGTTATAAAATTATTGAACTTGATATTGATTCCTGAAGGCTGCAGAGTTCTCAAGTGGAAAATGAGATGTTGTCCTGCCAGCTTGCGCCGAGTACTGAAGCAGGCCTGAGAAGGACATATTGGCCATGGAACACAGTGATGTGTTGTAGTGGAAGGTAACTCAAAGCTCAGGATCATCCTTGCAGATTGAACGTAAGTTTTCAACAATGTGGTTGCCCAGTCCGTGTTCATCTCCCTAATGTAGAGGGGACCACATTGGTGTGCAACAAATACAGTAGACTAGATTGAGTGAAGTGCGGGTGAATTTACCTGGAAGGTGCATCTGGGACCTTGGATAGTGAGGAGGGAGAAAGTAAACAGGCAGGTTTACACCTTCTGCAGTTGTAGAGGAAGGTGCCGTGGAGCTGTGGGGACATGTTGGGAGTGGAGGAATAGTGCACCAGGGAGTCTAGAGGGAAAGGTCCCTGCAAAATTCTGGCAAGGGAGGGGAGGAGAATGTGTGTGTGGTGGTGGTATCCTACTGGAGGAGTATGCTGGTGGAATTGAAAATGAGGACCTGGGGGCCCTGTAAGTGCTATAGGTGTGAGGAGAAGAAATGAGGACAGAAATGTGGGAAGTGGGTCGGACATGGCTGAGGACTCTGTCAACCATGGTGGGGACGGGGACTCAGTTGAGGAAAATAGTGGACACTTCTGAGCCCCCCCCACCCCTTTGGAAGGTGGCATCACCAGAACAGACGTGATGGAGATGGAGAAACTGGCAGAAAAGAGTGGAGGATTTTTTATTCACTTGTGGGATGTGGATGTCACTGGCTCACCAGGATTTATTGCCTATCCCTTGTCGCCCTTGAGAAGGTGGTGGTGAGCTGCCTTCTTGAACCTTGTACTAGACCCACGAAGCCATTAGGGAGGGAATTCCAGGATTTTGACCCAGCAACACTGAGGGAATAGTGATATATTTCCCAGTCAGGAGTGGTTTGAAAGGGAACTTGCAGGTGCTGACATGACAAGTATCTGCTGCCCTTGTCCTTCTAGATGGAAGTGGACGTGGGTTTGGAAGGTGCTGTCAACAGATCTTTGGGAATTTTCACAGCGCATCTTGTAGATAGTACACACTGCTGCTACTGAGCGTCGGTGGTGGAGGGAGTGGATGCTTTTAGATGTGGTGCCAATCAAGCAGGCTACTCTTTCAAGCTTCTTGAGTGCTGTTGGAGCTGCACCACCCAGGCAAATTGGGTGTATTCCATCACACTTCTGACTTGTGTTGACAAGCTTCAGAGATTCAGGAGGTGAGTCACTCACCACAGTAATAATGACCATGAAACCTCGATACATACTGGGAAAGCAAGCGCAAGAGTAGTTTCCCTAGTGATTTCAGGTATTATTGGGACATTATAGTTGAAAGTAATCCCTCCACCCTCTGGGAGAGCAAAGTTTACAGCTCCCAGTCCCAAAGGTTAAGAGAGCAGAGGCACAGTGCCGTATTTGCTTTTGCTACTTCATTTACTACCCCACCGCCCAAACCCCTATCCCCTTCCCCCTTCGTTTCTGAAGATCGTCCGGACGGACTCACCCTGGATCACCCCCAAGACTGACATGATCAGACAGCCCCAGCCAAAACGTGTCCAGATCTTTGATGCCAATAGATCTTCTCGACTGCATTAGCCCCACTCCACCCCCAGACTTGCTGCTACAGCACCAATGAATATACCATTGCTCACTTCCTAGACTGCAGAGACATTGATCCCATGACCAAGACTCCCGGCTGGCTACCTGGCCACAGCCAATCCCCTAAATTATTATGGGAGTCTGCCATTAAATTGCTGTACTGGGACCCCGGACTGATAGGTGTCTCCAAGGATTAGTCTCTGCCTTGCTTTTTTAGCCACTGTGTTTATATGGTGAGTCTAGTTGAATTTTTTGGTCAGTGGTAACCCCAAGATGTCAATAGTGGGAATTCAGACATGGTAACACCATTGAATGTCTAGGACTAGTGACTAGATTGTCTCTTGTTGGACATGGTCATTGTCTTTAAGGGAGCATTGATGTGACAACACATAGTCTGGGTATCCTAACATGTGACCTGATGGTATAAATGTTTTAGTCTCCACCTTGCACCATGACATGCTGAAGGACGCAAGCTGCAGTTTACATCCAAATTATTCAATTTTAGCCCAGAAATGCACGTGCCTGTGATTGTAACGTATCTTGACTAAAGTCCTTTAGCGAAGGAGACTGCCATCATTACCTGGTCTGGCCTACATGTGACTCCAGACTCACAGCAATGTGGTTGACTCTTAACTGTCCTCTGGGCAATTAGGGATGGGCAATAAATGCTTGCCCAGCCAGTGACACCCTCATAATGGTCTTTGTGGAGTTATTTCAATTTGTTTCCTCTGATCTTCTTTGACATTGGTCCAGATTAACATGCAGGGGAGAACATAATCTATCCCAGAATATCAGTTTAACCCTCACAGCTAATTGCACAGTATCTCAAACAAAACACAGGACTCGATCTTATGGATGCTGAGCGATATGGGCTGTAGTGAGATGTGCAGCAGAATTGGGCAACAAGTGCAGTGAGGCCCATCTCGACATCAAGATAATCTCACTCCACCTTTTATGCTTTTCATAACAGTGAGATTCTTGGGCAGTAATGCACTCTCACAATTAGCTAGTTTGCATTGCACTAAGAGTCCACAGTCTAGGGGTCACTTACCTTGCTGTATAGCAGTGTGCTAACATGAATATCACTCCATGTACAACAGCTTACCCAGAAAAAAGTCATGGCCTTTGCAACAAGCAGGCAGCTGTCTATCTGACGCTTAGGGGAGTAGTTCTCAACGAAGTCCTTGGAGGCACCATCTGTCAGGGGTTCCAGCACAGCAAGTAAAGGGCAGACTCCCATATTAATTCAAGGGATTGGCCAAGGTCAAGCAGCCAGTTGGAGATCTTGGTCAGGGGTCCGTGCCTCTGCAGTCTAGGAAGTGAGCCATGGTAATTCCACTGGTGCTGTAGAGACCAGGCTGGGTAGGGCTAATGCAGCTGAGAAGACCCATAGGCACCAGTTAAAGGTCTGGGCACTCCTTGTCTGGGGCTGTCTGATCATGTCAGTTGAGGGGGTGATCCAGGGTCAGTCTGTCTGGACCATCACCAGAAACTAAGGGGGAAGGAGATTGGGGGTTGGAAGTGGAGTGGTAGGTGAAATAACAACCACAAGTACGGTTCTGTGCTGCTGCTCTTTAACCTTTGGGACTGGGGGCCTGTAAACTTCGCTGTCCGAGAAACAGGAGGGATCACCTTGTATGCAGTTTTGGTCTCTCAGCTGGAGGAAGGACATTCTTCTTATTGACAGAGTCCCGCAAAGGTTCACCAGACTGATTCCCAGGATAGCAGGACTGGCATATGAAGCAAGACTGGATCAAATGGGCTTGCATTCAATTGAATTTAGAAGAATGGGGGGAGGCGGGAATGTTGAGATCTCATAGATACTTATAAAATCCTGATGGGACTGGACAGGCTAGATACAGGAAGAATGTTCCCGATGTTGGGGAAGTCCAGAACCAGGGGTCACTGTCTAAGAATAAGGGGTGAACCATTCAGGATGAGATGGGGAAGAATTTCTTCACTCAAAGAGTTATGAGCCTGCGGAATTCTCTCCCACAGGAAGCTGTTGGGACCAGTTCATTAGATACATTCAAGAGGGAGCTGGATGTGGCTCTTGCGGCTAAAGGGATCAAGGAGTTTGGGTGGAGGGCAGGAATAGGATACTGAGATTGCATGATCACCGATGATCATATTGAATGGTGGTGCAGGCTCGAAGGGCCAAATGGCCTATTCCTACACCTATTTTCTATATTTCTATGTTTCTATGTTACTTTCAACTATACTGCCCCAATAATACTTGAAATCACCAGGGAAACTACTCTTGCATTTGTTTTCCTGGTATGTATCAAGGTTTCAAGATTATTAATTGTACTAGCAGAGTATGCAGCTAACACTGATCTTTGTTGACTAATTTTCATCTAGAGTTGTTCAATTTTGGTATACAAGAGATGTGGTCATCTTCAGGGAGGCGACTTTTATTGTCAAATTAATTCTTTCAGGGCACCCCATATATCCATTAGTGGTCCCCTCCATCTTGCATTCACGGCTGCATCTGTGTCTTGCAACAATATTTTTTTTTAAGCATGCCTCATTACGTCTTCTACCTCCAGTCTTAATGGAGTGTGAAAGCTGTCACTTCCACTTGGTAACCTGTTTGTTAGAATCCTAATAATTTCTATTCAGCTGCAAGGCACGCACATAGGTGCTGTAGGCCAGTTTATTACTGACCTTCTTTATAGAACATAGAAAATAGAACATAGAACATTACAGTGCAGTACAGGCCCTTCGGCCTTCGATGTTACGCCGACCAGTGAAACCAGTCTGAAGCCCACCTAACCTCACTATTCCCTTATCATCCATATGTTTATCCAATGACCATTAAATGCCCTTAAAGTTGGTGAGTCTACCACTGTTGCAGGCAGGGCATTCCAAGCCATCACTACTCTCTGAGTAAAGAACCTACCTCTGACATCTGTCCTATATCTATCATCCCTCAATTTAAAGCTATGTCCCCTCGTGCTAGCCATCACCATCTGAGGAAAAAGGCTCTCACTGTCCACCCTATCTAATCCTCTGATCATCTTGTATGTCTCTATTAAGTCACCTCTTAACCTTCTTCTCTCTAACGAAAACAGCCTCAAGTCCCTCAGACTTTCCTCATAAGACCTTCTCTCCATACCAGGCAACATCCTGGTAAATCTCCTCTGCACCCTTTCCAATGCTTCCACATCCTTCCTATAATGCGGCGACCAGAACTGCACGCAATACTCCAAGTGGGGCCGCACCAGAGTTTTGTACAGCTGCAACATGACCTCACGGCTCCGAAACTCAATCCCTCTATCAATAAAACCTAACACACCGTACGCCTTCTTAACAACCCTATCAACCAGGGTGGCAACTATCAGGGATCTATGCACATGGACAGCCAGATCTCTCTGCTCATCCACATTACCAAGAATCTTACCATTAGCCCTGTACTCTGTATTCCTGTTACTCCTTCCAAAGTGAATCACCTCTCACTTTTCCGCATTAAACTCCATTTGCCACCTCTCAGCCCAGCTCTGCAGATTATCTATGTCCCTCTGTAACCTGCAACATCCTTCCGCACTATCCACAACTCCACCGACTTTAGTGTCATCCGCAAATTTACTAACCCATCCTTCTACACCCTCATCCAGGTCATTTATAAAAATGACAAACAGCAGTGACCCCAAAACAGATCCTTGCGGCACAATACTAGAACTGAACTCCAGGATGAATATTTCCCATCAACCACCACCCTCTGTCTTCTTACAGCTAGCCAATTTCTGATCCAAACCACTAAATCACCCTCAATCCCATGCCTCCGTATTTTCTGCAATAGCCTACCGTGGGGAACCTTATCAAATGCTTTACTGAAATCCATATACACCACACCAACTGCTTTACCCTCATCCACCAGTTTGGTCACCTTCTCAAAGAACTCAATAAGGTTTGTGAGGCATAACCTACCCTTCAGAAAACCGTGTTGACTATCCCTAATCAAATTATTCCTTTCTAGATGATTATAAATCCTATGTCTTATAATCCTTTCCAGCACTTTACCCACAGCTGAAGTAAGGCTCACTGGTCTATAATTACCAGGGTTGTCTCTACTCCCCTTCTTGAACAAGGGGACAACATTTGCTATCCTCCAGTCTTCTGGCACTATTCCTGTAGACAATGACAACATAAAGATCGAAGCCAAAGGCTCTGCAATCTCCTCCCTAGCTTCCCAGAGAATCCTAGGATAAATCCCCTCCAGCCCAGGGGACCTATCTATTTTCACACTTTCCAGAATTGCTAACACCTCCTCCTTGTGAACCTCAATCCTGTCTAGTCTAATAGCCTGTATCTCAGCGTTCTCCTTAACAACATTGTCTTTTTCATGTGTGAATACTGATGAAAAATATTCATTTAGCGCCTCTCCTATCTCTTTGGACTCCACGCACAACTTCCCACTACTGTCCTTGACTGGCCCTAATCTTACTCTAGTCATTCTTTTGTTCCTGACATACCTACAGAAAGCTTTAGAGTTTTTCTTGATCCTACCTGCCAAAGACTTCTCATGTCCCCTCCTGGCTATTCTTAGCTCTCTCTTTAGGTCCTTCCTGGCTAACTTGTAACTCTCAAGCACCCTAACTGAGCCTTCATGCCTCATCTTTACATAAGCCTCCTTCTTCCTCTTGACAAGAGATTCAACTTCTTTAGTAAACCACGGTTCCCTCGCTCGACCATTTCCTCCTTGCTTGACAGGTACATATTTATCAAGGACACACAGTAGCTGTTCCTTGAACAAGCTCCACATTTCAATTGTGCCCAGCCCTTGCAGTTTCCTGCCCCATCCCATGCATCCTAAATCTTGCCTAATCACCTCATAATTGTCTTTCCCCCAGCTATAACTCTTGCCCTGCGATATATACCTATCCCTTTCCATCGCTAAAGTAAACGTAACCGAATTGTGGTCACTATCACTGAAGTGCTCACCTACCTCCAATTCTAACACCTGGCCTGGTTCATTACCCAGTACCAAATCCAATGTTGCCTCGCCTCTTGTTGGCCTATCCACATACTGTGTCAGGAAACCCTCCTGCACACATTGGACAAAAACTGACGCATCTAAAGTACTCGAACTATAGTGTTTCCAGTCAATATTTGGAAAGTTAAAGTCCCCCATAACAACTACCCTGTTACTTTCGCTCCTATCCAGAATCGTCTTTGCAATCCTTTCCTCTACATCTCTGGAACTTTTCAGAGGCCTGTAGAAAACTCGCAACAGGGTGACCTCTCTTTTCCTGTTTCTAACCTCAGCCCATACTACCTCAGTAGATGAGTCCTCATCAAACGTCCTTTCTGCCACCGTAATACTGTCCTTGACTAATAATGCCACACCTCCCCCTCTTTTACCACTTTCCCTGATCTTACTGAAACAGCTAAACCCCGGAACCTGCAACAACCATTCCTGTCCCTGCTCTCTCCATGTCTCCGAAATGGCCACAACATCAAAGTCCCAGGTACCAACCCATGCTGCAAGTTCACCCACCTTATTCCGGATGCTCCTGGCGTTGAAGTAGACACACTTCAAACCACCTTCCTGCCTGCCGGTACACTCCTGTGACCTTGAAACCTTATTCATGACCTCACTACTCTCCACCTCCTGTTCACTAGAGCTACAATTCAGGTTCCCACCCCGCTGCTGAATTAGTTTAAACCCTCCAAAAGAGCATTATCCTCCTGAACATCCTTAGAGAGTCCATCAAAAATAGACACATAATCTCCATGAATCTACTACCAATCCTAATTTATCTTTTACTCTAGCTTCCCCAGTTTTCACAATCAAATTTTCTAGCAACTACTGTCTGTTATACGAAAAAGGCATTGGTTAACTTAAGAATTACACAACACACATTCAATTACAATTTAAGACTGTCTGCTTGTCAGCTTCACAAAATAAAGACTTGACCTCTGTGCACTGAAGCAGCTTCTGGGCAAGCAGGACCACTGTCTCCTATTGTTGATGCTCCTCCCTATGCAATCCTATGAAGGCCCTGATTGCTGACAGGGTTATCTCCTGCTTGAGCCTGAGGAGGTGCTTGGTCTCTGACAGTCTTCCAAGCGCCAGTGGCCTCGACCATTTCTTCCTTGGCCAAGGGTGGAGCTGTCACAGTGAGGTCTCAGTCTCTATCACAATGGTTCCCACTGAGGTGTCAATATCTGGCCTAGTGACCGGTGGAAGAGATTGCGCTGATGCTTCCTCTGAAACCTTTGTACTCTCATCCTCAGAGATTATGGGTGGGCCTTGTGGATCCAGATGTTTTGATGCAGAGGTTGAGACTAGGTTTGCAGAACCTGCAAGGCAAAAGAAAGAAAAGGCATCCTGGTATGATTGACCATTTCTCCATGCCCTGGAGATGGCACTGATCCGAGAGGCAACCGCATACCAGATTTGGCCTCCTCTGACGGCCTTGCAAGAAGTGGAGAGCCCTCCTCTGCACCACTCTGTACACCAGGAGCCTGTCGGAGAATCACAGTACATCTTTCCCTTCTCCAATATCTTATGGACACATCCTTGAACAGGGCAGATTCAGAATGCCAATGTTTGTCAAGGTGCACTATGACATTTTAAATAATGGCACAGGTACAAGGGCAGCTAATCTTTGGTTGATATTGTGTGGTGATTAGTTCCAAGAGCAGTATGTCATCAAATGGGACAGAAATCAAACACAAGACAAAACTATTAGGGGCATGGGAGGCAATTATTGTGGTAAATTTGGTAACAGGGCAAGAGAACTTGTCCTGAAGAGAACCTCCTGGTGATAAAACCTCCAAAAAAAAACACCTCAAACTCAGCCAAGAAAAGTTACAACTTAACTCACTGCCCTTAATAGCAAAATTAGATTGTTTTATCCTTATTGTTGATTTTCTTTGTCACAAGGCTTTATCCTTAGATGCTTTGAAACTACTTTCCGGCTAATAGAAATTCATGGAATACATAGCACAGAATCAATCCATTCTCCCAATCAGTCCATCAACATTTATGGTTTTCAAATTAAAGAGTTTGGTGCTTTGATCAATCAGGACTGACTGCAATCAAAGGATTGGAGTTCAGTCAGAATATAAAATGGGATGGAACACCCTAATTGTACAGTAAAAATCATACAATTGCGACAAATTGTGATATTAGTCTGGGTTAGTATGTATGGTCAGCATGAGTGAACAGGTATTGTTTTAATCTTTTCCTCTTTTCTGTGCCTTGTTTCTTGTTGAAAGATTTTTAAACTCCCCAACAATGTTGTACCAAAGCTGACATGGATCCATGGATCAAAGAGCCCTTCTTCTCAATACATGAGGTATTCTGAAACCCTCTAAATCAGGGTGAAGCCATGGTTCAATATTGACAAGATCTCTTATCCTATAAAACTCCCTTTTATACAAAGTTCTTGATCACAAATATATTTTGTCTAATCTATGGACTAACATCCTGACCTTATTTTATGTTCCACCTGCCCTGTCGTTCCTTGCACATCAGTCCTGTCCAACCATTATCTTCAGGACAATTTTCCTCATTGCATCCTTGCAATGTTCGATGTTCCCATACGGCTTTCATTTTCAGCCTTCCAGCTTCCTTTCATGATCCTCAACGTTCATTTCTAGCTGTAATCTATGCTCCATTTTCAGAACTGTTTCTGAGGCCTATTAATATGCTGGTCATATGGTTATCAGTTTAATTGTACTAATCTCTTATCAGACTTCTGAACCGTGCGTTCACTCACTAAAGTAACGTGTACTCTATTTTCAACGACTAACTTTCTCATTTCACTACGCATCTCAATTAAGCAAAGACAACTGTAAAACCTGACAGACCTTTACATTGTGGTTATCTGTTCAAGTATTTGCCAAACAATGACCCTTGATGGGGCAAACCAACTTCGCCCAAGAATAATTATTGCACTATCTTGATTCTAGAGAAAATAAACTTAAACAATTTCCAACAAAATTAATCTTAGAGCACCAACCAAATTCTCCATCTATTCCAGAATGATTATATATTTATGTTGGTTTCCAACAGCACCACTCAAGCGTCCTCCAATCTGTCCTCCCCTAACGCCATCAATATCAGTTTCCTTCTTCCTTAAATGCTCATCTCACTTCCCTTAACTGCATCTATGCTTTTTGCTTCAATTATTCCCTGTGGCATCAAGTTTCACATTTACACATTCACTTGCTAGTTGTTTTTGAATTCCTTATTCGATTTCCGGTGAGGGCTATCTTATATTTCACACGAATGGAAACATTCTCTCTGAGTCTCCTCTATCAAAATATTTCATAATTTTAAATAAGTTGATAGAATGTTGGCAGGTTTTTGCTGCTTGAATGGGTTGGGGAAATTCTTTCCAAACAAAAAGCGATTTGTATTAAACAATTTTATTTTCAAGGAGAGGCAGAGACTGGAATGTTACAAGTAGCAGCCCATCATTTAATGCGGCTAAATTCTCCCAGAATTTAGCACATAATTAGACATGAAGCTGACTCTTTGGTACAGGACTAAGAGAATCACTGTCAGGTGTCCAATGAAGTTTTACACGATCATAAGTACTGTCTCCAGTTTGGTTCGCCCTGTTATAGAAAGCATATTGTTAAACTGGAGAGGGTTCAAAAGAAATATAACAGGGTGTTGCCAGGAATGGAGGGTTTGAGATATCAGGAGAGTCTGAATAGGTTGGAACTTTACTTTCACCTGATCATAAGGTTGAGGGGCGATTTTTATAGAGGTTTATAAAATCGTTAGATGTATAGATAAGGTGAATGGCAGGTTTCTTTTCCCTAGGGTGAGAGATTTCAAGACTAGGGGGCATACTTTTAAGATGAGAGGAGAAAGATTTAAAAAAGACTAGAAGGGCATTTTTTTTTACGCAGAGTGGGTGGTGTGTGGAATGAACTTCCAGTGGAAGTGGTGGATGCAGGTATAATTACAATGTTCAAAATACATTTGCATAAGTACATGAATAAGAAATGTTTGGAGGGATATGGGCCAAGCGCAGGCAGGTGAGAATAGGTTAGTTTGTGATTATGGTATGGACTGGTTGGACCAAAGGGTCTGTTTCCATGCTGTATGACTCTATGACTCTAACAGACCACATGGCACTATGTTAAGGAGAGGAGGGGAGATCCTCCAGTGTCCTTGGCAGCATTTATCCATCAACCAATGTCAGCAAAGTATATGATCTGATCATTTATGTACAAGGAGCAGCAATAGGCCATTTGGCCCCTTTGAGCCTGAAGTTTGCAGGGTTTCTGCTTGATGTGCTACAATATAACAGCACTTAGAATTTAAGTGCACTCTGTTGGTCGTAAAGTGCATCAAGATTCTGTCCCGAGCTGTGAAAAGCAGCATCAAAATGTACATATCTACCGGGTAGCCAACCAGACTTGGAGCTTAGCAGCATACCAAGCACAAGGAAAAGGATTAATCACCTGAATTTTGCACTGGGGCATTGGCCCCACCCACTGGCTGAAAAGTCAGGATGAATCTGAATCCACTGGCGCATTAACCTACAACACAATACGGATAGCCTGAGTTCATGGTTTCTGCTCCAGTGACGGAGGATGTTCTACATCCGTGATCAGCCAGCAGATTAAATGGCTGGCACCTCTCCAGTCCCAGTAGTGCCACTGGGGGTGTTGGCCACTGCTGAGACTGCAGTCAGTCCCAAGGAGGATTGACACTGAAAGCAAGCAAGTAAAGCAAGTAAAAGAATGTAAGTGGGATGGCCCCACTGGAACCTGTGATAGTGTCCACTCAGAAGAAGAGGTGGCAATGGCAATTGGGAGGCCAGAAGTGGCCTTCAAGTGGTCCTGGCATTTTCCACTTGTTGGGATTTCCAATAGCTGCCCTCTCCTGGGCACAAGATGCCTAAACAGGCAGGACAGAGTCCACCAACTCTGCAGTCAGACCACCAGCATTTACTACACGGCATTAGCACACTACTAATGCTCATAAAATACCAGCAAAATCACAAAATACCAGCAATAAACAGCTGGTTAAGGATTTCAATTGCCCTTGAGATGGAGGAGTTGTGGGGGTGCTGCCCAACAGCTACCTCTGTTGGTAGAATTTCAGCGGGGGAGCGTGGAGCAACTGCAGGTCCTGGCTATAGAAGGACTGTAATTTGGAACTTTTAACTTTATTTCCTATTTACTACTTTATACTGAAGAGAAACGTAATGCTGATTTTTTAACTTATTTCTTTATGTTTCTACCCTATACCTCGGATTTTGTACCTAGGTAAGTGTACATGAGATGGCACTGTGAATGGCAACATTGTAAACTTTTCACTGGACAATTTAGACCAAAGGATCTGTTTCCGCGCCGTACAATTCTATGACTCTCCTCCTGTGTCCTGTACTTGAGTACACTTGACAATAAAACCTAATTCAAATTTTAAATAACAGGCAAGGTGTCACTACCCTTCCACCTCAGTTTACAGACATCACATTCCACTCTGGAAGGACACAATATCCTGGCTTATGGTGGTGAATAGTTACCGCAAATAGTGACATCTATTCCAGGATCCAAGTTATCTCAGCTGCTCTGGCAGCAGACAGCGCAGCTCTACTTCTGGGTATCTGCTGACTTGGAGCCTGCAATGACTGCTCCATCTGCGCTGGTAGTTATACTGTTGTGTGATGTTTCCTTGGTTAGTATGCAGTATACCTTTAACTGACACATTCGTGATACCACAATTGTATCATATGATCTTAACTGGACCCACTTGAAGCATGTCATGTTGATGGGAATGTGCTATTGTTTGCAACTGAATAGCATAGCATTTGCCCACACATAAACATGCCTATGGCCATATTATAAGCATATCCTCGGAGCTTCAACAAATATCTTTTAATTATATTAGAGCCATGTTATCCACATCTAGTTCTTATATTATGGGAGCTAATGTAAGCATTACCTCATCAGGTACAAATACCTGGTTGAAGGTGAAATCCCATAGTATGTTGGTACATCAACACTTCTGTAAACACAGCCAGATGGATACAGCCTGAGTAATGAATCCTGATCTGTCTGACATCCCACCATTGTTCCTCAATTTTTTCCTCCAAATGGAGGAAATCAAATGGAGGAATCAAGCAGGGAAAATAACTTCATGGAGCTCAGCAAAAAGCCATAGCAGGAACATTGGCACATAGACTCCTGGAAAGAGAAACAAGTTTAAAAAAAACCAATAAAAGTTTTTGAAAATATTTCAGACTGGGATGCTACAAATTTACTTGTCATACTCTTTAAATACACTTTCAAAGCTAGCGTATGAGCTGCCCTGACTGGCCATTATATTTGGGCAGTTAATTACTGAGGGCTCTGTGCCAGTAAATTGCAAGGCTGTCTGGGTGGCACTCTTGAAGATCAGCATTAATGTAACTAACAATCCAGACACATATTTCTGGCACCAGTGCAAAACCTGATGTAGAACTGACTGGGCTGCTAACAGAATGGAAATTGGTTACCATGGACCTTCACCAACATTGATTAGTTATGCTAATTTAATGCATGTTAACCAGGCATTGTAGACTGAGAAATCTACTTCCGTTTTTCTGAAGAGAAAACAGGAAATTGTTAGTTGAGTTGATATGGGCCAAATTTTCTGAAGCATGAATCGCAGGCAGGCTGCCACTCTGTGCCACTTTAATGCAATGAATGAGCTCTGTATTTCTGACAGGATATTCTAATCAGGACTCCTTCAGAAATGCACAGCAATATTTCCATTCTGACAGGTCCCTTGTTGTGCGGAACTGTCAGGTGAAGGCAAAATATACCCCTTTTTCACAGCAGTCAGCTGGTATATTCTGAAATTGAAATGCCCAGCAACGGTTAAGATGCTGGATGGTATGGTGTCAAATGTGTAGAGTGGGAAATGAATGCCAGGCAGATAGAGTGCCAGATAAGTAGAGTGCCACGGCACAAGTTGGCAAGGAGGCCAGGTAAGTGAACTATTTAGGGTCTGTTGTGGTGAGGCTGGAAGATAATAGGTCGTGTTGCAGGTGGTGTGGAGTGTGCAGTCCAGTGGTGGTGGGGAGGGTGAAGTCTCGAAACAGGGTTAGCTGGAGGATCCAGTTCTGTGGGATATCGGTTCCAAAGTGGGTTGGATCAGGTCTAGTTTTAGGGAAGTAATGGGGAGTGGTCAGATCTAGAGCAGAGGAATGGGAAGGTTGGGTCTGGATCTTGGGAGGTGGAGTCATGTCCTGGTTGTTGGGGGGGGTTATGGGCATGGCCAGGTACAGGTGGGGAGAGGAGATCAGGTCTGGTGATGGGAGAGGGGGGACCCAGGTCCAGTGTTTTGGTGAACTGGGTTTGTATCTCAAGAAGTAGATCAGGAGGGTCGGGTCTTTGGCAGCAGTGATGAGGGTGGGAAGGGTTGGGGGTATGATGGACAGATAGTACAGGGTTTGGTCAGGTCTAGCAGGAGCAGAGCACAGCTGCTGGGTTTGGAATGTTGGGGGTGCAGAAATTGAGTCCAGTAGAGGTGTAAATGTGGGTTGAGTCTAGCAGCAGAGGAAGAAGAGATTAGATCTGATGATGATGGGGAGGCAAGGGTCAGGTGTCAGGTCTCAGTGAGACAGGGGCGTGCCAGGTCAGGGTCTGGTGATGTTGAGGGTCTGGGGGAGATGTAGTTGGTGGTGTGTGGGATAATTTGTGGGTCAGTTTAAGAGTTACTCATGTTATGGCCCAGACCAGACATCCTCAAAATATATTAAGAAGGTGGCCTAGACCCTAACCTTTTCTTATTTCCAAGGTAAATGTGAGGTGCTGTGTTCTAAATGCTATTCAATTGGCCAAACTACTCAACGTTAAGCAAAACACAATTTATTCAAATACTAGAGTTAAAATGCAACAAAATAAAGAGGAACTTGGAGTAACAACTTTATTGAAAACTTAACAAAATAATAGATTATTTTACTAAACAGTAAATGTTTCAATATAGTGACATCTCACAAACCTGTGGCAAAAAGGCAAATACAGAAAAACATATTGTCTCATGTGCAATACAATCAGCAAGAGATACACGCAGCAGCTCCCCAGAGAGACAGATTGTGAGTAACAGCCGGGAGAGATTCATTGCCTTCCAACACTGAGACCCCAGCAATAAATGCCGAAAGTTAACTAAAATTCCTGGATCTGTGGGAGCTTGACCACGCCCACTCAATCTGCTTCTATTGTTCCAGCCTTTAAAAAAAACCAAGGCCTCACAAGTCGTTTGTCTTCTCATAGACTGCTCGGCGCCTGTTCCCCCCGTCTCTCTCTAAAAGAAACTAGGACAAAACACACCTCTTAAAACCACAGTATTGTTACACTCAGGAGTCAGACTAAGTAACTAATAATCTAACCTTTCTGGAGTAACTATTTAATTACTCTAACAGAACCCTCCGAATATATACACTTATATCAGAGAATTCGGAAGGTTTTAAGACTAGAATAATTGCCAGGACAAATCTTCAATTTCCCTGCCAATTCCTTTGGAGTCTGGTCTGATGAGGATTCTGTAAGATCTCCACGTGCACCTCCCATCTACACTGGAAAACAAATACCAGGCCATCGGAAAATCCAGTCTGGCATGTTTTCAAGTAGCACTTTGTTTCTCATAGTGTATTACTGAAAATAAGTCACTAAAAGGTTTTTGCATAGATTTCTTTAATTGTTTTCTGGGACCATGATTGTAGATAAGTGAGTTTAAACGTAATGTAAGTGTGATTTTATTGGTAGCCTATCTCAAGGCAGATAGAACACACACTGTGATAAGTTCACCTTAAATGTCACCAAATATATTGAGACTGCTGAGCCTTCAGAGGTAGGCCCAGCACTTAGAGTTTAACATCTGTGTGGTGCTTACTTTGGATTACTGCAAATGAAACAAATGGAAGCTTGGTAAGGCCTCTGCTCTAATTATTTGGAATGATAAGCAAAGGTAAGGATTGACTAAATGTTTTGAAGAGTCAAAGAACTTGCATTTATATAACATTTTTCACTTCACAATACTAAAAATCAACTTATATCAATCAATGACTTCTGGAGTTGTGATCATCGTTATAATGTAGGCAAGCACTGTAGCCAAATTATGCACAACTAGATCCCACAAACAGCAGGGAGATGAATGAATTTTTTTTAGGTGGTGGGATTGTAGGACAAATTGTAGGCAATAGCCCCCTGCTTTTCTTCAAATAACGCCATGGTATTTCATTTGCATCCACAGGAATAGGCAAGTCATTTACCAAGTCATTTCCTCCACAAGTCAGCACTCTTGGTAATGCTGTACTTCTCCATGTTGCACACTAAAGAGTCACACTATTTATCAAAATCTTGAAAGGGGTCATAAACTGCTAGACCTTCTTAAAAGACAGAACTAACACAATAGAATTTCAAGCTACAGCTATGTAATGGCAAGGATACTGACACAAATTGGATTAAAATAAAATAGAACACTGGACTCGAAACATTAACTCTGCTTTCTCTCCACAGACACTGACAGATCTACTGACTTTCTCCAGCAATGTCTGTTTTTGTTTCAGATATTCAACATCCACAGTTCGTTGTTTTTAGATCAGTATTTAACTGACTGCCACATCTCTTCCAGGTATGTCAACCTTGAAGAAGTTCTGCTCCTCTCTCTGACAGGATTTCCATTTACATGTTTCTTCTTGTTTGCTTTCTCTGGGCTTTCTCTACAACTCTGCGCTCAACCCTTCCCCCTGCAGTCATCAGCACAAATACCACCTTTCCTAGCTACTGTCAGTTCTGAAGAAGGGTGACTGGACTTGAAGTACTAAATCTGCTTTCTTTCCACAGATACTGCCAAGCCTGCTGAGTGTCGCCAGCAATTTTTGATTTTGTTACATAATTTGTATTCCTGGTCACAGATGTGTGATAACAAGGTAATTCAAAAGGCATGCATGATAGGTCGGCTGGAAAATTTACTGCAGGGAGGGATTTCTAGATCAATGGGTCAGATCTTAAATTTTTTTTGGTTCACTGTCAGTTTTGTCAAGTTTCACGGAGGGTTTCTCTCCACAGAGTCTAACAGGATTTCTTGCTGCATCTTATCAAACTCATCTCATTAGCTATCTATCCCACCTCTCTCATCCAATGCCAGAAACATTCTACCAACCATCGTACCTGGAGCAACTCACTACTGAATGAAGTTCCCACAATTCACCAGCATCTCTGGTGCCTGCACCGTCTTTAAAAGGCTGTTGTATATGCAGTCAAGCACCTTTAGTCTGAAATTGGTCCCTGACATTTGCTTGGACATTGCAATGAAGGAAAAAATCCTTTGATTACCAAGCTACAGATGGTATAAATGTTCACCCATTGCTTTCACCCATACTTCTCGCTTCAAACTTACCCATGTGCCTTTTTCCTTTTAGAACCATTATCTAACCAATAAATTAATTTCAGGCAGTGGCACAAAATGCTAGTATCAGTTGCCTGGAGAACTTGATATTCACTTCTAGTGCAATAATTGAAATAAATTATTAGGCTCTGCCAATGGATTTCAGGAAGGCATTTGACATGGCAGGCTATTCAGAAAAAAAATCGAGATACTGGGGAATGTGCTGATTTCAGCCAAAATTGTTTCAGTGACTAGAAATAAAGGGTTATGGATCATGGATGATTTTGGGACTGGAAAGCAGTTTCCAGTGGTGGTCCACAGGACAGTTTGTTGTTTATTTAATGATTTAGGCTTGAATGTGAAAGGCATGATTGGGAAATTTTCAGACATGATAAAAACTGGCCATGTAGTTGATACAGAAGAAAATGGCTGTTGACTGCAGGACAAAGAACAGTTGAATAAAACAACAACATTTTGCTCATGCATTTTCCTTAGGTTGTTTATAGCAATGTCTTGGAGATTACTGTTCAATTCTTTGAGACTTCCAGACATTAATGAATAGTGCCTTAAACACCTTGATATAGAAACTTGTTTTGGGTGGTAGCACAATGCAGGTGGTATCTCAATGGCTACCATTATACCCTGAACTTTCACGTTACACTGAAGTCAACGGTACTCAATAAGGAGTGGCAAGTGTGCTTGGCAGCCAATATGATGCTAGCTGTCTTCAATGCTGCCCAAGAAAATCTGTACACTCTTATCTTTGGCTCTCAAGAATCAAGGTGATCTAAGTGGTAATGAAAATTAAGAGTGCGGACATTCCATTAGGCATAAAAGCATTTTTTTAAAATCAACCTGTGTTGGATGCATCATGACACACCTCTGTGGCTATTACATCTGAGGCAGGATTTAAACCTGAACATTTGGCTAAGGGTTAGGGACACTACAAATGGCATACAAGTATTATTATATACTGAGCACTTCATACATTAAGATCTTTACAACTGAATACTGTTGATTTTTAGTTAGTCTCAAGATTGCCAGTTAGTTAAGTATTAAAGTAAAATTGGCTTCATAAAAATATTTAGCAATTATTATTCGTTTGCAAGTACTTAGGGGAAAAATGTCATTTTGCATGTCACAGTATTTCATTAAATAAAACAAACATGCCAAAAAGAAATTCAGGAAGAAAATGCCTTTTAAGACAATGTAAGTTTGAAAGAGAAACCTATTGCGTATGCCTTGTCTTGAATGCTAAATTTCAAATTGTTAAGTGTTTAGAAAGAATCAACGTAACTGGAAAAACAATCTGCCTATTATGCCACACAACAAAACAGCTGATCACTCTTCAGAAAGCCTGGTTGCAAATATTAATTTTGACTGGAGCCAGAGTTCAGCTAATAGGATAGAGTTATTGCTTCTTCACCCTGGATTGAATTGAGTGGTGCTGAAGTACCCTATTTTATTGGGTAGGAAAGAACAAGCAAAATAAATCTATTTCTGGAACAGAAATCAAATAACATTGAGTAATATTGAAGGTAACCGTGAAACGTTTTTGCAATATCTTTCTATTTTTCAGCCACAATTGAATTCAGTGACAGATAAAACAAGATGTTAACCCCTCTCATGTAGTGAAAAGGAACATGGGAGGGGTGAAAATATGCCAGTTTCAACTCAATGTATTTCTGATTGGTTGCCAATATTCTTACCTCGCTGAATCAGGTCATTGATGAAGATCCTGTTAAAGTCGTTGGTGCAGCAACAACATTAAATACAAAACAAAGAAAGTCATGTACGGGCTGCAGCCACCCATTCTTTCTACAATGCTGAGTATTCCTATTCACCCAGAACACAACACTGAGCCAGACTACAACCATGGGTCTAGACTGACTGGGTCTGATGGTGTGGCCTCCTAGGACAGTCAGCTGAAAACAGACTGCCATCCTCTCCACCTCCTATTTCATCAACATGTCCAGATCCCTCCCTGTGAAACAGGGAGCGTGCTTTCCTTTCCTCCGGGCCATGGGTTCAATAGTAATGGTCAAGAACCACTGTTTGAGGACCATTTCCTGGTTTGCAGTGTCTGGTGTGCAACTTTGCACCAGCTGCACGAAAATTGACAGATCCTAGCAATTGCAAGTGCTTCTGCCTCTGGGCATACAATTCACCAAAAAAGTGACCAAGAACCTGATTGTGTAATCAGTTAGGAGATGAGCAGAAAATTGCATGAGAAATATTGTTTAAAGCCATGGGCACCATGAATTGCACATGACAAAGCATTTTAACTATGAACGTAAAATTTCCTCCCCAAATACCCACGTAACTTATTGGTTTCTGTTGTATAACGTAATGGTTCTGAAAGGGTTAATGTTAGAGACCACACATTAGGCGCCACCTCACGTAGCCTTAATACATGGACTTGGGTGCAGAAAAGACAGAACATCTGAGATTGAAGATCTTTATCTGCAGATCGCCTCATAACCTTAGTAACAGTGTTAACCTTATGAAACTTGTACCTGCTTGCTACCAGGCAATAAACTACATCTTGCTTAAGACAAGAGCATCTTCTCATTAAGATTCATTAGTGGTTTTCCTCTATTACTGTAAATCAAGTAGACCCTTAGACCCAGCCGAGGAATGGGGATGGTGGCAGTTAACTACCCTAACCACAAGGAGGTAGTGGTTGGCATTGCAACATATACAACAGACACAAACTTACAGCTACAGCTTAGACAATAGCACACATTCAGCCACATAAATAATCACTTCAGGGGATATAGATAAACCTAAGCGTTGGACCTCAGCCTCATTTACTGGAAGCCCATAAGCTGTAGATACTACCTGGACATCTTTAAGCAGCTCTCTAGCGATAAGGACTTAAATATTGACCACTGCATTGTCAACTGCAGCCTTCAGGTAGATTCTGGAAGGGGATGTGTAGAAATAATTGGCAAGGAGGACGGCAACTAGGAGAGGCCAGCAAGCAGTAAGCAGGAGAGCAAGGCAGTAGATAGGGAGTGAAGGCATAGTAACAGCAAGAGTGGATGGGACAGAGATCAAGAAAGGGAGGGGAAAATGATCGAGAAGATGGAGGTCATCTGTGGAGCGTCTATATACTGCACAATACAAACAGCAATATTGTGGTTTCAATCATTTTGCACACTGTTACAGATTCCTACTTGACAAACACCACAGAGTGCCCCCTCCTCTACCAATCATTGTGCCCCTTATCCTTATCAATGCCTATCCCTCCTTCAAATTGCTCACACCAGGTCCCATTGCTGGCCTGTGCTCTCCTGATTGCTGACCCCTAACCCTTGTTGTCCTTCTCCATCTCCTGATCACCGTCCCTTCCCATTTATTAGCACCAGCTCCCCAAACACTGCTCCCTTATTCAGTTTTCTGGAACCTCTTCCAGCCCTCCATATTTTCAAAAAACAATCTGCAGTCCTCCAATTCTGACTTATTGAGAATCCTTATAAATAATATCTATTACCAGTTTTACAAAGATCGTTACAATCTGTTCATACTTTAGCAAAGGAATCTTCCAGATCACAGTTCCTTATTTCTTGATGGGTTGACACAAGCAAAATTCTGTGCAATGTCAAGCCTCCTGCCACAACAGGATCACCTTGGTTTTCCATCCCAGCAGTAGCAGGACCCCTGCAGCCTCAGCAAAACTCATTCCACATAATTTAGGGTCATACAACAGTACAGTCAATTATTTCAAATGCACAACATTAATCTCGTAAATGCATGCAGTGACAGAGAAAAGATATATTGTATTTTAAAGTAATACTGGCAGTTAGGAAGGCAATGCAAAGTTAGCATTAATTTTGAGCGGTCTAAACTACTGCAGCGAAGTACTGCTAAGGCTGTATAAGGCTCTGGACAGACCGCATGTGGAATATTGCGAGTAGTTGGTGGACAGTGAGAGCCTTTTTCCTCGGACAGTGATGGCTAGCACGAGGGGACATAGCTTTAAATTGAGGGGTGATAGATATAGAACAGATGTCAGAGGTAGGTTCTTTACTCAGAGAGTAGTAAAGGTGTGGAATGCCCTGCCTGCAACAGTGGTAGACTCACCAACTTTAAGGGCATTTAAATGGTCATTGGATAAACATATGGATGATAAGGGAATAATGTAGGTTAGATGGGCTTCAGATTGGTTTCACAGGTCGGCGCAACATCGAGGGCCAAAGGGCCTGTACTGCGCTGTAATGTTCTATTTTCTATGTTCTAGTTTTAGACCTTGTATCTAAGGAAGGTTTGGAAGATGCTGTCTAAGGATCTTTGGTGAATTTCTGCAGTGATCTTGTAGGTAGTACACACATGGTGGACGGAGTGGACGCTTGTGAATGGTGGTGCCAATCAAGTAGGCTGCTTTGTTTTGTAGGGTGTCAAGCTTCTTAAGTGTTGTTGGAGCTGCATCCATCCAGGCAAGTGGGGAATATTCCATCATACTCCTGACTTGTGACTTGTAGATGGTGGACAGACTTTGGGGAGTCAAGAGGTGTGTGAGAAAGTTCACGTTTCGGGTCTTCTGAAGAATGGTCCCAACCTGAAACATCAACTTTCCGAGATAAAAGGTACTGCAGATGCTGCCCTTTCTGATGAAGGGTTTAGGCCCGAAACGTCAAGTTTTCCTGCTCCTGTGATGCTGCTTGACCTGCTGTGTTCATCCAGCCCCATGCTTGTTACATCAACTTTCCTGCTCCTCTGATGCTGCCTGGCCTGTTGTGTTCCTCCAGCTCCACACTGTTATCTCTGACTCCGGCATCTGCAGTTCTTACTATGTCAAAAAATGAGTAACCCACTGCAGTATTTGTAGCCTCTGACCTGCTCCTATAGCCGAGATAACAAGGTGTGGGGCTGGATGAACACAGCAGGCCAAGTAGCATCATAGGAGCAGGAAAGCTTGACGTTTCGGGCCTAGAAGGCCTGCTCCTGCTCCTGCTCCTATGATGCTGCTTGGCCTGCTATGTTCATCCAGCCCCACACCTTGTTATCTCGGATTCTCCAGCATCTGCAGTACCTTTTATCTCTGCTCCTATAGCCACTGTGTTTGTGACAAATCCAGTTGAGTTTCTGGCCAATGGTAACTCCAAGGAAGTTGATAATGGGAAATTCACTGACAGTAACACCATTGAAATAACAAGGGGTAGTGGTTACATAAAATACATACTGATTTCACACCAGTTTTAGACTGTCAAATCAGAACTAAAAGCACCAAATTTACAAGACTATGCTTTACACTTAATGTCACCTGTACTGCATGCAACACCTTATTGTCATAGGTAACATGCAGACATTCTGGACAACACACTGAAACAATTGAGATAACAAGGTGTACAGCTGGATGAACACAGCAGGCCAAGCAGCATCAGAGGAGCAGGAGGGCTGACATTTCGGGCCTAGACCCTTCTTTTTTTCTGAAAAAGGCTCCTCTGATGCTGCTTGGCCTGCTGTGTTCATCCAGCTCTACACCTTGTTATCTCAGATTGTCCAGCATCTGCAGTTCCTACTAACACTGAAACAATTGTTAGCTTCCTTATATATGCTAATAAGAGGCACAATGCCTGCTTCAAAATCCCAGGTCTGTTTCATTCAGCTTTTCACCTTCTTCACATTCTTCAACAGTTTAAAGAACACTTTAAAACACTTCTGCCACTAGAAGCCTCGAACGAAAAGGTAAACCTTTGAAAACTCATGTTTATTCAAAGCATTATCTCCTGCCTAACTTGCTACTGCTCTCTTTTTGCTAGGTCCTAACTGGAAGTCATTGTCATTGTCTAGAGTTGCAGCTAATTAAAACTGGTGTCCTTAAACCTGGCAAGCAGCATCACGATGTTCAATTAGAGACTGCAGCTCATTAGTTCTAAACAAATAAGGTACATATCACAATCTTAGATCTGAAAAGTTTGAGAATAATATAAACAGTTTTATTCGTACAAGTTATTTGCTTTGCCAGCCTTGCCTGTACATGAATCCTGCCATCTCGGGGATCAGTCTGGTAAACCGTTTATGCACTTTCTCAGTTGCCAGAACATCCTTCCTCAGAGAAGGACATCAAAACTGCAGTACTGTCTACTTCTGGCAAAGTTGTACCTCCACTGTCTTACTGTTATAGACTACCCATTCAACAAAGGTGCCACTAGCATCTTAGGCACAGCAACATGGGTCAGAATCCTCCTACTTCTTACAATCTTTCATTTTGGAGTCTAAATTTTGTGTGGCTATTCCTACAAGTCACAATAACAATAGTTTTAAACTATTTTACCCAACACACAAAATTCGAATTAATTCAGCTTGAAAGAGACATGTCTTTCTCTGCAGCTGAATTATTGTAAACTACTTGAATGTGGAACCACATTCAGCGACCTGCTCATCCCCGTAATTAACATTATGTTGAACCTTTTGCTATCTTATTGTTTGTCTCTAGGCAACATGGTCACATGATCTGTAACTGGGAGGCAGGTGCTATGCCAGAAAACATCTTAAAGAGAAACTTTGTTCTTAAATGATACATTACCTGAACATAAAATGTTAGGCAGAATGTTATGGGAGTCTACGAGTGCCATAGGCTATGGCAAGATTTGTGGCAGAATTGCAGGGAAGGTCTGGAGAGGTCTATCTTGATGTACGGAACATCTTGCACCATCTTTAATGCTCTTAATAAGCAGCGTGGGAAGTTGCCACTTCAGGGGGATTATTGCTGGTTAAACCCCTTGTTTATAGCACAACTTGCTTTATTAAATTTAGCTACTTATCTTACCAAACAAAGCAAAAAGGTTTGAAGCTCACAAATCTCAACATAGAATTCAAAGCCAGTGCCTAGTAATTTCAGCTTGCAGCTTACTCCAAAGGGTCTCCATGTCGGACATCGGGCACTAGCAGTTCTATGAAGACTTTATGGGCACCAGTCACACGCAACCATGGACTTTGGATCCGCATGACACATCTCCAATTCATTGATAGGAAGTTTCCATCAGAAGTCACACAACAACAGGTTATAGTCCAACAGGTTCATTTGAAATCACAAGCTTTCAGAGCATAGTGTCTTCATCAGGTGAAGTGAACTGACGAAGGGACTATGCTCTGAAAGCTTGTGATTTCAAATGAACCTGTTGGACTATAACCTGCTGTTGTGTGACTTCTGACTTTGTCCACCCCAGTCCAACACCGGCACCTCCACATCAAGGAGGTTTCTGCACTTCAGTGCTGCACCTTGGGCGATTATCATTGTCATGCTGCAGCAAGGATACTGTGCACTCAGCTACAAGAACCCAGCTCCCCCATTTCTAGGTTCTTCATTTGCTGTCATAGCGCTCACTTGCTCTGAGCCTTCCTGAATGATCACAGCATTTCTGCCTTGCATTGGCTTAGCTTGCCTTTATGCACCTTTACCCCCTCTGCCAAAGCTACTGGGCTCAGATTACTTTTCTCTTATTGTGTCATTTAACACAGTCTCAGAGGCAGGAAGTTTATCATGGTTGTCACCAGACCTCAGTCACATCAAGGGTGGTAGCCTTCGCTCAGGGGCTCCTGGTACAATAAGTCGATGGTAGCCTCTGATATCAATCCAGTGACTTGGACACTGTCAGTCAGTCACTCAAGGTGGTCAGAGTTAGGATGCTCTCCACATAAACGGTACAGAACTGAATGTCGGGCAGTCCATCGCCCATCTGGACTTTTTCTTCATTAACGGTGGTCATTTTCCTCCTAAAACAAAAGAGAATGGATATTATGGGAGACTAAAGTGGGTGGCACAGCTATTACTGTTGGCGCAGATGGGGAGGTGACTCCAGTGAGCAAGTAGCCAGTGCAGATAGCTTGCAAAGTTGGTGATGTCAGGTGTTAGATGTGTGTGGCAGGGAGAGAAGGGCAAATTTGCAGGCAAACAATGAAAGAGGCAGAGAATGGTGGAGATGGCTACAGTAGCAAAGATACAGTGTAAGGTAGCAGAAAGAAAATGGTGCCACTTATCCTAGTGGAGTAGAGAAGGATACTGACCTTCTTGCAAAAGAGCTGGACATTTCTCCAGAAGGCTGAGACTGCTCTAATCCTGGTGGCAACTTTGGATCAGGCTGGCACTGTCTGTTGTGATAGTTTCCACTGCTGGTTCTCAGGCAAGAGGAAGTCCTGTCTCTGTACCACCCCATCTAACAGGACCTCCAGGTCACTGCCAGTGGGCCACTGACTTTCCCCTGTCTGCCATGTCCAGGGCAAGCATCAGAAATCGTGAAGTGGAGCTCCATATTGACAGTGATTGTCTGGGTGCGTAATGGGATTTTAAGATGGCAAGGGTGCAAGATATTTTCGTTCATTCTGGCATATCTTGACAGCGGTGAGTTGCACTGGATTGGCACAGGGTCAGATGGGGCTGGAATAGGATGTGAGAGACACCATAGAGGCAGAGTAGGTAATTAATGAGTCATGTTTGGTAAAATATGGTGAGAACATTCACTAGGTCTTGCGGTGAAGAAAACTTGAAGCAATTCTGACTTAACTAAAAAAGCATAAGGTTCAGCCCATAGTTCTTTTTTCCATAAACATGCATGCCATTACACACATTGTTTTAGGTGAGCCTTGCCTTTAAGAATCTTCGACTTTCAGGTGCTGTACTTTCAATATTGCGATTCTGCCTGTTGGTTAGTCTACTGTGGGTTTGCAAGCTGCACAAACAAAAATCAGTCAGTTGCTCTAATGTATATTTCATAACTTATAATGTGTTTTTATCTTTTAAATGAACTAACCCATGGAGTTAATCAATCCCTGATGAATGATTGTCATGTTAATGATAATGGTCTAATAAACAATGTGAACAGCGATGGCCTATATCATGCTGTTGAGCCCGATCTTGCTGGAACAGTCCACAGGCAAGTTAACCTACAGATGATGCACATGGGTCAACATACTAAATCAAGCTAAAGTGCACAAGGTAACATTTAACGTCTTTATTTGTTACAATATTGGAGAATGTTAAAAACACAGCTTGTTCGTTAGTAGATGAACCCTTACTGATAGGGCAATTTAACTTACTTGAAAAAAGCAAGTGATCAGCACACGCACTGGATCATTAGCAAGCAAGGGAAGGTGAAAGGCATATTGTCTGAATGTCCATAAAATTCCTTAGTTTAAAACTGGGACACAGTAGACCTCCTGACAGGATTAAAACGTTTAACCAGCGTTCTGAGCTATGGTTTCTAGATTTTGATGCATCCATTGCAGAACAACAAACCATTGAGATTTGTTTAAGAACTGGGGACAAAAGTTTGCACAGGTTTAACATGTGAGGATTAGCTACTAAAAGAGGTGAAAGATCCCACAAGTTATGGACCTCATTAGAAGTCTAATTCAGAGTGAGATCAAACTTTCATATTGACTTGAATTCATGCTATTCAGGCAGACACCTACATAATTGGTGGACCGCTTATGAGCAAATGTAGAGAAAAGGCTTCAGTATGTGATTTTTCACACAATGAGCAAGCAAACAGAATTTTTGAGTTGTTGATTACGTACACCCTGGTGGAAGCTTTCCAGAAATATTTACTAGACAAACCAAAGATTTATAGCATCAAAGAGCTACTGAGTGATAAACACAAGAATGAAGCAATCCATAAAGGTTGACAGCGCTTACAGGTCGTAGGTACAAACTTGACAGCACATTATAGACACTGCTGGACCAGCAATTGCAGGTGACCTCACAGTAGTCATGATCCATGGTATCAGTCACACATCAGACACCAAATCAAGCTCAGAAACTTCACTTACTACTTCAATGTGAATTAACATCAAAATATCCAGAAAGTTTTGATAAAATTGAAAGGTTCAAGGGATCTGCAACATTGTACTTGAAAGGAGATGAAAGCCCATCTCTTTGTAGTCAATACAGTGTGGAGCTGGAGGAACACAGCAAGTCAGGCAGTGTCAGAGGAGCAGGAAAGTCGCTGTTTTGGGTTTATACCCTTCATCAGGACTGATGAAGGATGGAAAACCCAAAATGTCAACTTGCGTGCTCCTCTGACGTTGCCTGACCTGCTGTGTTCCTCCTGCTCCGTTCCTCCTGCTCCACATTGTATTGACGCTGACTCCAGCACCTGCAGTTCTCGCTTTGTCCATCTCTTTGGAGTGTTCACTTAAAGGACAAATCAAGCTAGAATCATTAAAACAGTACAACTACACATAGGCTGGTGTAGCTTGATAACATGCATGCTGATGCAAAACATGGTCACTAGTCATTATATCTTGTTATGAGATCATAAGATCTCACATTCATACCCCATTTGCAAGACACTGTTATCAATGGCTCCCCTTTGGATTTTGATTTCTTTCACGTTCACATGGAGTGTATTACATCCACTCTACCAAAATGTATCTGTATCTCTGGTGACATTGCTATGGTAGGAAGAACAAAGCAAGAACATGACCACCATCCTACTTATTTGTGCAAGCAGCATGCAATGAACAAGTGGTGTTCAACAGTCCAACAAATACCATATCGATGGCGTAAATCAGCTCTTTCAGTTTTACTTATTCTATTGTGGATATACGTCCTGATCCATACAAAATATTGGATATAAAAGCTATGCTCTTTCCTCAAGATGAGGATGATTTTGAAGATGTCCAAGTCTCTTTAGTTTCACGTTTCAATAAATCCCAATAGCATTCCAATGGCACAAGGGCCACTTGTGCCTTTCCGAAGCCTTGAAACAGTTACTTAGCAGAAGCATCAAACTTAAAACTTTAGGGAGACAACTACTTGGAGATAAAAGCCTTACAGGCAGGTCACAGAGAATGCAGATTACAAAAGCAAACTGATTGCATTTGCTCCAAACAGTCCAAACACTCAAACATTGAGCAGGAGACATTAGCTTTAGTTATTGAGCCATTCATTTTCACATCCATCTATTAGGCAAAATTTAGTGGTAGGGAATGACCACAAACCACTGGAAATGGTATGGTGAAAACTATTGACTAATCACTACCAAGATTGCAATGTCGTCAATAAAGATCCAAGGTTATGACTGTGAGCCTAGGTATATGCTGGTAACCTGATGGTCACACCAGAAACATTGAGCAGACTAACTACTCCCTCTGAAAACAGAACATATTAACGTGGACCTGCGAATTGACCTCATTGATATTTAAGTTGAAAGTGTTCTCCAAAGAATCTTGGCATATTTTGCTCAATGCAAATATGAGCAGTGACAAGAAGAAACAAAGAAGGATTCCACACCACACAAACCATAGACAGAATCTAATAGGGCCTGAATGACATGTACTATGGCAAGAAATGTGGCAGAACACATAAGTAGTCCAGTGAGGCCTGTCTCATTGTTGGGAGCAACTGCTGCGCCTTCTAATTACTTTCCAGGTATCAGTTCACTCAGAGATAGCAAGAACTGCAGATGCTGGAGTCAGAGATAACACATTGTGGAGCTGGATGAACACAGCAGGCCAGGCAGCATCAGAGGAGCAGACCAATATGATCTGATATGTTTGTGGCCATGTAGTTAATGAGGCACATTTGGTTAGATACAGTGAGAGATTTTGTTAGGCTTCATGGAAGGAAACACTCCAAGAAACTGAACAGAAGTGAAACTTAGCCAAAAAAAAGTTCATCCCTCTGAAAAAAACATCATTGAAGAATGGCCCGATTCAATTCAGCATGGCCACAAACATATCAGATTGTATTGGTCTGCTCCTCGGATGCTGCCTGGCCTGCTGTGTTCCTCCAATTTCACACTGTTATTCTTATTTCCAGATGTCAAGGCAACATTTCACTAGGCAGTGGTATATTGCCTAATAAGAGGGGTTAGTGCTTATTAATGACTTTATTAACAGCACATCTCACCTCATTAATGTTCAGCTTCCTATGCTACCAGCCCCAAGCAAACTAAACATCAAGAATTCTTTGAAGTCAGAAGTCCGAGCTGGTACCTGGTAACATCAACCTGCTGCTGACTGCGAAGAGCCTCCAAGTTTATCACCACAAAAATCATTTCAGCCACAATCCACGGGCACCTGCTATATGCATCTTTTGTCCATGGATATTGGCATCTGTTAACTGCCAAACACTCAGGATCGTCATGGCACTTCCCCCTTCCACTTACAGAGTGAAAGTACAATTCTACTTTTCCAAGCGAGTGAGTAGGCAGCACGGAGGCCAAGCAGAGTTATTGATGTAGGGTTTGAAGGAGAACAACAGCAAATAGGGAAGTTATTGCATGCAGTAGTGAAAGTGGTCAGGGATGAGCTTTGATGGCAGTGTGTGCAGTAGCAGAGATGGATTGTGTGTGAGGTTGCAGAGGGAACAGCGTGGCACTTACTCTGGAGAAATGGAGGAAGTCATTGACTTTCTTGTGTTGGCCAATCCTTCGTACCATTGAAACAGCACTGTCCCAGATGGCAACCTCAGTATAGGCTGGCAGAATCTGATGGAATGGTGTCTCTGCTAGGAAGAAGACAGCTTTTCTCTGGACTATCCCATCCACCAGGACCGTCAGGTTCTCATTGCAGAATTGTGATGCTACTTTCCCTTCCTCCATCTTTGGAAAGACTATTGTTCAATGAACAGTGCAGCTTCAGAATGCCTATGTTTGTCTGGTGCACAATGGCATTTAAAATGGCATGTCCCTTGATGGATCTGAGTGAGTTAACAGCTTTTCTGGGAAGGACGAGAGGTAGCATGGAGCTAGAATCAGGTGACAGGTGTGCCATGCAGGCAGAGTAAGTACTTAATTAGGCACATTTGGTTTGATACACTGAGAGATGTTGTTAGGCTTCATGGAAGGAAACACTCCAAGAAACTGAACAGAAGTGAAACTTAGCTAAAAAAAAGTTCATCCCTCTGAAAGAAACATCATTGAAGAATAGCCTGAATCAATTCAGCATGGCCACAAACATATGAGATCATATTTGTCTTTTTGAGATTGACTCCTTCAGAAATTATTTTTTATAAAAAGGCGGGTCATTTTACGAGAATCTTTGTGACTTGATATTCTGCAACATCGTCATCACTCTCACATGAGCAATCGATTTCATTTTGGTACAACAGGCAAAGGTAGGGCTTACACAATTAATAGTAGGCCCTTGGGTAGTGTTGTAGAACAGTGGGACCTAGGGGCGCAGATACATAATTCTTTGAAGTTGTATCACATATAGACAGGGTGATTAAGAAGGCATTTGGCACACCTGTCTTCATTGCTCAGTCCTTTGAGTGCAGGAGTTGGAACGTCACTTTGAGGTTGTACAGGACATTGGTGAGGCCTCTTCTGGAATACCATGTCCAACTCTGGTCGCTCAGTTATAGGAAGAATATTATTAAGATGGAGAGGGTTCAGAAGAAATATACCAGGATGTTGCCAGGTATGGAAGGTTTGAGTTATAAAGAAAGGCTAGATAGGCGAGGACCTTTTCCAATGCGAGTGCATGTGGTTGAGAAGTGATCTTATAGATGTTTACAAAATAATGAGGGGGTACAGATAGAATTAATGGTAGTTGTCTTTTCCCTAGGATGGGGGATTTCAAGACTAGGCGGCACATTTTTAAGGTGAGAGGACAATGATATAAAAAAGACATAACGGGCAAATATTTTACACAGAGGGTGCTTCGCATGTAGAATGAATGTCTCAAGAAAGTGGTGGGCATGGCCACAATTACAACGTTTAAAAGACATTAGGAAAAGTACATGAATAGGAAAGGTTTAAAGGGATATGGGCCAGGAGCAAACAGGTGGGACTAGTTTAGTTTGGGATTATGGACTGGTTGGACAGAAAGGCCTGTTTCCATGCTGTATGACTTTACGACTCTATAAGACTTGCAAGACAGTCAATAGGGTATCAAAATCCTTGTTAAGAGCTGTGAGGCAAGAGCATTTTTCAAATTAGCACCAAGCACCATTGAAAATATGTTATGTCCCTGTCTATTCTTGATCCAAATCCATCATCATTGGCTGTCAATTGCACACATGTTAAGCACAACTGTTGTGCACACTCTAAGCTCCATATTTAGTTTATTCCACAGCTCTACAGAAATCATCATAGGCAAAGGTCTAGAAGTTACTAGCAAACCATTCCAGGACACACACGTGAGAAATAGAGCATTCCACATCCATTAGAGTCATAGAGTTTTACAGCATGCATTTCGCTCACTGGGCTAGCTGAATACATGATTCACACAGTCAAAAATCTATTCCTCAACTGTTAGACAAATCATGCAAGGTCAACACTTTGCATTGTTACATTTCAGAGCAACACTTATTTGTGTAATCATGCCATGGCTGGTCGAGCTCGTGTTTGGCAGATCTTGCCAGTTTACTGACTCATACCCAAAACAGTCTTTCTGAATTTCATCAGCAGTTTGTAAAACTGCAAGAGAAAATGACCAATGTGCATGAAAAAAATGCAGATACAGAATTGCGAGAGTTATGAGTGAGGTAATGCTCAGGATCCCACAGAAAGTGGTGACTAGCCGAAGTGACAAGAGAAATCTGCTCAGAACTGAGAAAGGTCCATACACATGTCAGCAGAAGGATGTGACAAAACTGGTGACAAATTAGGTTGGGTTCCAATTTCCCAACTGCCATCCAGTCCTGCTCTTTCACAAACAAGATCCTGAACACCAAAGGGAAAACACACAATATCACTGAGATAACAAGGTGTAGAGCTG
>JAHRHZ010000030.1:7951245-8000392 GCA_024137785.1 Ginglymostoma cirratum
TTTCTGAAAAAGGGTCTAGGCCTGAAACGTCAGCTTTCCTGCTCCTCTGACGCTGCTTGACCTGCTGTGTTCATTCAGCTCTACACCTTGTTATCTCAGATTCTCCAGGAACTGCAGTTCCTACTGTCTCTCACACACAATATCACTGATGACTGTGAACAATCAGACAAAATAACCAGCATGCGATCTAGATGCAGTGTCAATTCACCTCCATATTATACAGACACATTGGCTCCTTTTGTTGTTGTAAATAATTCAGCTTTCTTCTGATGAATAAGAGAGTTCAACTGTATGAAATCCATATACTGTTGCATAGAATGTTGTGACTCCACCTGTCAGTTAGTCTGCTTTCTGTCTGTAAGTTGTACACAAATAGAAGTCAGTTAATCTAATGTCTGCTTCACAACTTATAATGTGTTTACTTTAGTTTTAAATGAACTAGCCCACAAAGTTAATCAATTGACTGAGTGATTGATTATTAGATCATTATTATTTGCATAATAAATATTTCTAAATGCCTTTAAAAGTATTCAATTTAGAATTAATTTTACGAGGAATAGATGATAAGCTCCCATCTCCCCAAAGCTAAAGGAGGAGCAGCCATTTATTCAGCAATTTGTGGTGATGCATAAGTCAATCTTCCACAAAGCAAATTGTTGGGTTATTTAGACACTAAGAACCACATGTGCATTAGCTTGCCAAGATTTTCCCAGCAAATCCTGGAACAGTGTCTTTCTTACTTGTGTTTTCTGACAGTGATTGCAGGCTGCAGCTGGAAATCCTTTCCAAGTAATTTAAAAATAATTTACAGTAAATGGCCTTCTTAAAATCTTTTGTACCATCTAATTTTCTCTCCTCCTTTTATTCTACAGTTGACGCTGATCCCTCCCCCTCCGGGACCACAAATAATCATTTCTTCTGTCAGCCTTAACAGCAATTATCAGCCAGCTATTCAACTGTGACTGTTCTCACAGTTTAATACAGTCCTCAAAGTGACAACCACATGCTCCCTTTCCAGTCAGAATACCACAACAACAATCAGTGATACAAGCCTTTGCGGATTTTCACTTCTCACCTGGGAGAGGTTTGTTTGAAAGACTTACTGAAGGTGTCACTAAATCTCAAAGACAGCCTCTTTTCCATCCCACAGTTTTAGTGGCAATGATACATCAAAGAGTGAACTAAAAACCATTCTGGAACTTGCGGCTAATGTGAGAATTCAAAACAAAATTTGCACTTTAACTTTTAAATTTAGGCTTTTCTAGATTGAAAACTGGACTCAACAACAGTCAAGAAAGTTCAACATCATCCTGGATAGGCATTTCACTCGTTAGACAGAGTTTCTGTAATCTCAAAATCCAACTCCCTTCACTGAGGCATTAGGACTGCAGCATGTTTTTCTACAAAATACACTGCAACTCACCAAAGCTACCACCTCTATCTATTGTAATCTCTCCCACCATGAATATCATCACCTCCATGAATTCTTTCCAATTCACAGCCAGACTGACGAGAACATATACTGCCATTCCGCCATCGTAACTGGTTGAATATCCTGAAACTTAATTCATAATCCAAGAAAAGGTTTCTGGGTAATCCAAAATAGAGAACAGGAAAAAAAAACTGTGGCTGTAAGAGCTGCACCTTTTTTGAGGTTGTTTGGTGTTGGAGCTGATTTCTTTGAATTTTTGAAGCAGTAAATACTGTTTTATAAACTGTTGCAATGTTTTGGAACTTTGGGGAAATAAAACAAAACAACAGCACTTTTAAAAAGGAGGAAGAGAGGCAAAGCAGATATCACATGGTCGGTGAAAAACAGAGAAGTCAACCTGTGCAGCTGTGTGACTCAGCAGCGAATGGCGTGGCTGACTGCTTCTGCTGTTTGGTTTCATGGATCTCTGGACATCTGAGTGGTTTAAGAAAAATAAATAGACAGTGAAATTCACAGCTGACCTTGGAGAAACCTGTGCGGTGGAGTTCAAGGCAGGGGAGCAGCTAAACGGCTTTTTTAAAAAGTGTAACTCACTTTCTTTTGAAAACCTACAATAGTGAAGTACAGTGGGGTTTTTTCATTATGTGTTTTACTGAGATCTGTTTCTTGATTAAACTTTAAAAATATAAACCATAGATACAAAGTTAGCCTGGGACAGTGTTTTTGGAGCAGCAAGACTGTGCTATTTTCTGGGTCTGTAAATGGTTAAGGTGCAAAGATAGCATTTAGTAGAATGAGGTGCTCTTCCTGTTGGATGTGGGAGATTAGGGAGAATTTCAATGCTACTGATGATTATGTCTTTAGGAAGTGTGTTGTCTGCAAATCCTATTGGATCACATGGGTCGGCTGGAATGGCAGATAGAGGGAACTAGGAATTTACAGGAGCTGGGGGGTGTGATGGGTGACACTTTCAGGAAGGGAGAAAAATCACAGGTACAGTCAGGTTACCTGCAGGAGGGGTAGACTGGTAGAGCAGGAGTCTCCTGTGGCTATCTCCATCTCAAACAAGTATGCTGTTCTGGAAAATGTAGAGAGTGATGTAGTACCGACAGCCAAATTTCTGGTACTGAGAATGGCTCTACTTTAACAAGGGGTAATTCAGGTTCCAAGAAATTGATTGTGATAGGGGACTCTCTAGTCAGAGGCATAGACAGACATTTCTGCGGCCAACAACGACGCATCAGAATGGTTTGTTGCTTCCCTGGTGCCAGAATCAAGTGTATCTCAAACAAGGAGCAGAATATTATAAAAGGAGAGAGGGACCAGCAGGAGGTCATTATACACATTGAAACTAACGACATAGGAAAAGGACAGGGTTCTGAGGAGAGAATATTGGAAGTTAGGCAGGAAGCTAAAACGTAGGCCCTCAAAGGTAGAAATATCTAGATTACTCCCGGTGTGATAAGCTAGTGAGAGTTGGAACAGGAAGGTACAGCAGATGTGGCTGAGGAGCTGGTGTAGGGCAGAAGGATTCATGTTTTTAGATTATTGGAATCTCTCCTGGGGTAGAAGTGACCTGTATAAGAAGGACGGATTTCACCTGAATTGGAAGGGGAGATTTGCTGGAGCTGCTCTGGAGGATTTAAACTAGTGAAAGGGTGGGGGGGACCCAGGGAGATAGTGAGAAAAGAGATCCATCAGGGACTGGTGCAGTTGGGAAAAGTCAAACAGTCAGGAACAAAGCAGAGAATTAGGTAGGACTGATTAATTAAACTGCATTTATTTTAATGCGAGAGGCCTAACAGGAAAGGCAGATGAACTCAAGGCATGGTTGTGAACATGGAACTGGGATATCATAGCAATTACAGAAACATGGCTCAGGGATGGACAGGATTGGCAGCTTAATGTTCCAGGGTATAGATGCTATAGGGAGGATAGAAAGGGGAACAGGAAAGGAGGGCATGTGGTGATTTTGATTAGGGAATAACATTATGGCTGTGCTTAGCGAGGGTATTCCTGGGAATATGTCCAGGGAAATAATTTGGGTGGAACTGAGAAATAAGAAAGGGATGACCACTTTATTGGGATTGTACTATAGACCACTCATTAGTCAGCCGGAAATTGAGAAGCAAATTTGTAAGGAGCTCTGTTATCGGTAAGAATAATAGGGTGGTAATAGTAGGGGATTTTAACTTTCCAAACATAGACTGGCATTGTCATAGTGTTAAGGGTTGGATGGAGAGGAATTTGATAAGTGTGTGCAAGAAAATTTTCTGATTCAGTGTGTGGATGTACCTACTAGAGAAGAAGCAAAACTTGACCTACTCTTGGGAAATAAGGCAGGGCAGGTGACTGAGGTGTCAGTGGGGGAGCACTTTGGGCCAGTGATCACAACTTTATTAGTTTCAAAATAGTGATGTAAAAAGATGGACCGGATCTAAAAGTTAACGTTCTAAATTGGAGGAAGGCCAATTTTGACAGCACTAGGCAAGAACTTTCAGAAGTTGATTGGGGGATCGGCGGGGTGGGGGCATGGATATTCGCTGGTAAAGGGATGGCTGGGAAGTGGGAAGCCTTCAAAAATGAGGTAACGAGAGTCCAGAGACAGTATGTTTCTGTTAAGGTGAAGGGCAAGGCTCATAGGTGTAGGGAATGCTGGATGACTAGAGAAATGGAGGTTTTGGTTACGAAAAAAAGAAGGAAGCATATTTCAGGTGTAGACAGCAGGGATCGAGTGGATCCCTAGAAGAATATAAAGGCAGTAGAAGCATACTTAAGAGGGAAATCAGGAGGACAAAAAGGGAATGTAAGATGGCTTTGGCAAATAGGGTTAAGCAGAATCCAAAGAGATTAAACAAATATATGAAGGGCAAAAGGGTAAATAGGGAGAGAATAGGGCCCCTAAAAGATCAGCAAGGCTGCCTATGTGTAGAACAGCAGGTGATTTGAGAGAACTAAGTGAGTATTTTGCATCAGTGTTTACTGAGAAGAAGAATATGGAAGCTAGAGAACTCTTGGAAATAAATAGCGACATCCTGAAAAATGTCCGTATTACAGAGGAGGTGGTGCTGATTGTCTTAAAATGCTTAAAGGTGGATCAATCCCTGGAACCTGATCACATGTACCCTACAACTTTGTGGGAAGCTAGGAAAGTGATTCCTGGGCCCCTTCCTGAGATATTTGTATCATTGATAGGCACAGGTGAGGTGCTGGATGACTGGAGGTTGGCTAATGTGGTGTCTCTATTTATGAAAGGTGTTAAGGAAAAGCCAGGAATCTGTAGACAAACGAGCCTGACATCAGTGGTGGGCAGGTTGTTGGAACGGATCCTGAGGGACAGGATTTACATGTATTTGGAAAGGCAAGGACTGATTAGGGATAGTCCACATGGCTTTGAACATGGGAAATTGTGTCTCATCAACTTAATTGAGTTTTTGAAGAAGTAACAAAGAGGATTGATGGGAACAGAGCAGTGGACGTGATCCATATGGACTTCAGCAAGGCGTTTAACTAGGTTCCGCATGGTATACTGGTTAGCAAGGTTAGATCACATAGAATACAGGAAGAACTAGCCACTGGCTCGAAGGTAGAAGACAGAGGGTAGTGGTTGAGGTTTGCTTTCCAGACTGGAGGCCTGCTACCAGCTGTGTGCCACAAGGATCAATGCTGGGTCCACTGCTTTTTGTCATTTACATAAATGATTTGGACGTGAACATAGGAGGTATAGTTAGTAAGTTTGCAGATAACACTAAAATTGGTGGTACAGTGGACAGCCAAGAAAGTTACCTTAGGGTACGACAGGGCCTTGATCAGATGGGCCGGTGGGCCGAGGAGTGGCGGATGGTGTTTAATTTAGATAAATGTGAGGTGCTGCATTTTGGAAAGGCAAATCAGGGCAGGACTTATATACTTAATGGTAAGGTCCTGGGGAGTGTTGCTGAACAAAGGGAACTAGGAGTGCAGGTTCACAGTTCTTTGAAAGTAGAGTCCCAGGCAGACAGGATATTGAAGAAAGTATTTGGTATGCTTGCATTTATTGGTCAGTGCAGTGAGTGTAGGAGTTGAGAGGTCATGTTGTAGCTGTACAGGACATTGATTAGGCCATTTTGGGATACTGTGTTCAATTCTGATCTCCCTGCTATAGAAAGGAATTTGTGAAACTTGAAAGGGTTTAGAAAAGATTTACAAGCAAGTTGTCAGGGTTGCAGGGATTGAGCTATAGGGAGTGGCTGATAGGGTGGGGCTATTTTCCCTAGAGAGACAGAGGCTGAGGGGTGACCTTATAGAAGTTTATAAATTGAGGGGCATAGATATGGTGAATAGTCAAGGTCAAGATCAAGGTCTTCTCCCTAGGGTAGCAAAGTCCAAAACTAGAGTCCAAAACATAGGTTTAAGGTGAGATGGGAAAGGTTTAAAGGGGACCTAAGGGGCGACATTTTCACACAGAGGATGTTGCGTGTTTTGAATGAGCTGCCAGAGAAAGTGGTGGAGGCTGGTACAATTACAACATTTAAAAGGCATCTGGATGGGTATGCGAATAGGAGGAGTTTAGAGGGATATGGGCCAAATGCTGGCAAATGGGACTGGATTAATTTAGGATACCTGGTCGGCATGGACGAGCTGGCCCGAAGGGTCTGTTTCCATTATGTACAGCTCTATAACCCTAACATCACAGTGTGAGGTATCTTCATCATAAAGGACTTCAGTTGTTTGAGGAACAGTATCAACAGCTTCTTGGGGCAACTTAGGATGGGCAATAAACGTGACTCTGTCTTCACTACTTGTATCTCATTAACCAATTCTTTTCAAAGTGAGATATTCTATATTTTCGAGATAATTAATGAGAAAGGAACATTTTGGCATGAGGTGATGCTGAAGATTGAAGGCAGTCTTGTTATCAGCAATCATTTGCTGCTGAGTGTGATTGTCCACTTAGGTTCTATGCGTATTAGGGCCCAGGCTACATGACAGCTGCTGCAAATGGATGAGCAGAGAACAAATAAGTAATTATAGCACTTCACAAACAACTGACTGGTTCCATCACTTGGAGACATTCTGTAGATATTTGAACTATATTTTATATACATATACCTTCTACTGCATAGCTGATGAAGCAGTAGAAGGTACAAGGGTGTCTGATTTACAAACATCCGACTTATTAATGCTTGTACTTACAAAAACGATCCCATACAGGAATGTAATTTTTAAATATCAAACATATGAACATTTCCTGCACTTATGAATGACTATTTTATATTGTTCTGCATTGTGTTCTGACTTGTGTACAAATTGCCTAGTGAACAGACTCAAGAATGGAACCTGCTGCAACCCGGGGATTGCCTGCTTATGTATGTAAAATGTGGTTCAAAATGTCTGCAGAATGCCTCCGAATGACTTGCAACTAGTCAGTTATTTGCGAAGTGCAATATTTTTTGTTTGCTCTCAGCTCATCCATTTGCACAATCTGTAATGTAGTCTTGCTCTAATGCTCAAGGGATTTCCCTTTCCACTGCAAATCATGAATGATGAGACAACTGATCTGGGCTGCTACTCATGCTACAATTATCAGGCCCTGTAACAATGTGGGGAAACCAGCAGCCAATTTACACACACGATCCCACAGGCAGCAAATGAATGATCAATGGAATAACTTGTTTTTGGTCATATTGGAATGAGGAGACAGTGTGACACAGGAAATTGGGAGAAGTGTTTGCTCTTGGTCAAATGAGATTATTTGATTGAATCTACAAAATATATGATTTCACTGATCACACCTGCACTTGCTCATATAGTTTTACTCACTGTTTTTCCATTAGCACAGGAAACATTTAATTTTCAAGTACAGATCTTGTTCTGTTCTGAAACTTGTTGCTAAATCTCCTTCCACTATCATTTCCAACAGTATTTTCCAGATTGTATTAACTTGCAGTGTTAAGAGAAATTCTTCTCAATTATGTCATGTTGTTTTTGCCAGTTATAACCATGGACTCTATTTCTGAAAACAGGATAGTCAGTAAAGAATTTCTCTTGACTCTATTTAGTCTACCAAAATGCTTCAAACTTTAGGACACATGTATTAAATGCCAACCCTCAGAAACCTTAATTGCTGCCCTCCCCTCTCAGTATTGCGAGTGACCATCCCAGAGTGCCTTATGCTCTCTTGCTGTCTCATTAGCATTTCCTCCTGAACACCAGCCAGGCTGTCAATATGGCTGACTGCCAAGCAGGAATCGAAACAAAATACATTAATGAGCTCCTGTCATAATATTGGGCAGAGGCTCAATGCCCTTATCTTGGCAGTTTTTTTAAGCATTTCAAGCTGCTTTCACACTCTCTCCACTTTCCTGTAAAAAGCAGGACCTTTTCTGTATCTATTTTGCAAAACGCATATGTAAAATGTTTGAGGAACACCACTGTATTGTTCTCTCTAGTCCAAAAAAAACATTCCCCATTAGTTCCTGCTTTCTGCGTCTTGGTCAGAAGTCACACAAGACGTTTTCCTGCTCCTATGATGCTGCTTGACCTGCTGTGTTCATCCAGCCCCATGCTTGTTATCTCAGGTTATAGCTCAACAGGTTTATTTGAAATCACAAGCTTTCGGAGCACTGGTCCTTCGTCAGGTGAATTTCTGCCTCTTAAGCAATTTATTTCCACATTGTCATGCCCCATTTAATTCTATGAACTTCAATTTTCCAAACAAGTTTATTATGTGATACTTATTAAATAACTTGTACAGATCAAACACAAGTCACTTATCAATCTTTTCCATTACTTCATCGAAGAACTCAACAAAGTTGTCAGGCATTATTTTGCCTCAGTAAATCCATATTGGCTGCCATTTGTTAACCAATGTCCGACGAATATTAAGAGGCTAGAGTCTGCCAGCTGATGCTAAGGGTAGTCTCACTGATAAGGTCAGTAAGTTTCATGGGAAGAGATCTCACAGAAAGCAAGTGGGTCAGTTCAGAGATAACAAGCATGGGGCTGGATGAACACAGCAGGTCAAGCAGCATCATAGGAGCAGGAAAACTTGACGTTTCGGGCCTAAACCCTTCATCAGAAATGGGGGAGGGGAAGAGGGTTCTGAAATAAATAGGGAGAGAGGGGGAGGCAGATAGAGGATGGATAGAGGAGAGGATAGGTGGAGAGGAGGCAGACAAGTTGAAGAGGCGGGGATGGAGCCAGTAAAGGTGAGTGTAGGTAGGGGGGTAGGGAGGAGATAGGTCAGTCCAGGGAGGACGGACAGGTCAAGGGGGCGGGATGATGTTAGGAGATAGGAGATGGGGGTGTGGCTTGAGGTGAGAGGAAAAACAGGTTAGGGAGGTGGAGATGAGCTGGGCTGGTTTTGGGATGCGGTTGGGGGAGGGGAGATTTTGAAGCTTGTGAAATCCACATTGATGCCATTGGGCTGCAGGGTTCCCAGGCTGAATATGATTGGCTGTTCCTGCAGCCTTCAGGTGGCATCACTGTGGCATTGCAGGAGGCCCAGGATGGACATGTCATCTGAGGAATGGGAGGGGGAGTTGAAATGGTTCGCGACTGGGAGGTGCAGTTGTTTGTTGCGAACTGAGTGCAGGTGTTCTGCAAAGCGGTCCCCGAGCCTACGCTTGGTTTCCCCGATGTAGAGGAAGCCACAACAGGTACAGCGGATGCAGTATACCACATTGGCAGATGTGCAGGTGAACCTCTGCCTGATGTGGAAAGTCTTCTTGGGGCCTGGGATTGGGGTGAGGGAGGAGGTGTGGGGGCAGGTGTAGCACTTCCTGCGGTTACAAGGAAAAGTGCTGGGTGTGGTGGGGCTGGAGGGGAGTGTGGAGCGGACAAGGGAGTCGCGGAGGGAGTGGTCCCTCCGAAAGGCAGATAAGGGTGGGGAGGGAAAAATGTCTTTGGTGGTGGGGTCTGATTGCAGATGGCGGAAGTGTCGGAGGATGATGCGTTGGATCCGGAGGTTGGTGGGGTTGTATGTGAGGACGAGGGGGATTCTTTTTTGGTTATTGTTGCGGAGACGGGTCGTGAGAGATGTGTTCCGGGAAATGCGGGAGGCACGGTCGAGGGCGTTCTCGACCACTGTGGGGGGGAAGTTGCGGTCCTTGAAGAATGAGGACATTTGAGATGTGCGGGAGTGGAATGTCTCATCCTGGGAGCAGATGCGGCGGAGGCGAAGGAATTGGGAATAGTGGATGGCATTTTTGCAGGAGGGTGGGTGGGAGGAGGTGTATTCCAGGTAGCTGTGGGAGTCAGTGGGCTTGAAATGGACATCTGTTTCTAGGTGGTTGCCCAAGATGGAGACAGAGAGGTCCAGGAAGGAGAGAGAAGTGTTGGAGATGGTCCAGGTGAACTTCAGGTTGGGGTGGAAGGTGTTGGTGAAGTGGATGAACTGTTCGAGCTCCTCGTGGGAGCACGAGGCGGCGCCGATGCAGTCATCAATGTAACGGAGGAAGAGGTGGGGCTTAGGGCCAGTGTAGGTACGGAAGAGGGATTGTTCCACGTAACCTACAAAGAGGCAGGCATAGCTTGGGCCCATGCGGGTACCCATGGCCACCCCCTTTGTCGGTAGGAAGTGGAGGAATTGAAAGAAAAGTTGTTGAGGGTGAGGACGAGTTCGGCTAGGCGGATGAGGGTGTCGGTGGAGGGGGATTGGTCCGTTCTGCGGGACAGGAAGAAGCGGAGGGCCTTTAGGCCATCAGCATGGGGAATACAGGTGTATAGGGACTGGACGTCCAAAGTAAAAATGAGGTGTTGGTCAGTTCAGGTCAGGTTAGGCCATGACTTTCCTCCTCCTCTTTGAAGAGAAGAGAAACTTTTACAATGACTTCAAAGCGCCTCATCTATCCACTAACTGCAGACCTGCTTCAGCTAGTGGAAAATTGATTGTGGCATCCGCACTCAGTTCATGAATGTGTGTTTCATCAACGTTGCATTCTGTATATCACTACATGCACTGCCTCAGAAGCCTGGGGATTAGTGATTGGGTCAAGGGCATGTCAGGATGAAAATGATATCCTAGATCAGCATTATCAGACTTGGTGCTAGGTTGCCCAGTCCCATAACCTTGTCAAAAGCCACATCTGCCCTAACACCCACCTCCGCACAGCAGGCAATCCTGCTCCCAAGATCTACGCAATACCCTTTCATTGGGAGAATCCTTTTTTACAGATATTAAGAACTGCTGTTGCTGGAGTCAGAGATGCTGCCTGACCTGCTGTGTTCCTCCAGCTCCACACTGTGTTACCCCTTTTTTAGACCTGTGTTAGTCACTGTGCCTACCAATTACTGTGATCTCAACAGCTTTCAGTCCCACCATCAGCCAACAGAGGTATGGGATTAGACAATATCACTAACAATGAATCCCATGGCAATAATTTGATTTAACTTGTAAACTATTGATGTACTGTTTAAAAAATGTCACTAGAAGGCTGATATTTGGCACATAAATAGGATTGTACTTTAGAACCTTATAACACAACCCATTAAGTTTGTACTTGCTATTTACTCTAACAATCCAAAATGAATCCCTGTGGTCCTATATCCTCTTCTATTTAAATATTTAGCCAAGAGATGAATTCCCCAAGTCAATTTAAATGAGTCATACACATGTGGCAGCCTGCTTGTGTCATTGCTGACAATTCACCATTGGTGCAAACAACCAGTGTCACTGTGTACTGTGGCAGTTTGATTTATATGTTGGCCTGTGAGGCTTGTCACCAACTACAGCTTACAGTGTTTTTATTCTGTCCACATTCAGTCTGGTCATTCTTGCTTTTGAGATTGTCAGAAAAAGCATTGTAATTTTCTTCACCACATGCAGCCATTGGAAATCTGTTTTGTTTGCCAGTCAGGAGCAGCTGTCTGGAAGCAATGACACATGTCAGACTGTCTTTGACTGTACTGCCACAACAGAATGCTTTGAAGTCGTTGTAAAACTTTCTTTCCTCTTCAAAGAGGAGGAGCAAAGTCATGGCCTAACCTGACCTGAACTGACCCACTTGCTTTCTGGATTTTTCCAGAAACGTTAGCAACATTTTGGTGAAATCTCTTAAAGAATAAGCTCCTCATTATGGCACATCTGTCCATACAACAGATTCTTAAAACCTTTGTCTATGGCAAGTTTCTCCCCAAACCAAACTTGTTCCTATCACTCCCTAAAACATTTCCCTAAAATGTCTGCCCCAATGACCACATTAACACATAGGGATAGGATATCATTGATATCACAGGGATGTGGTTGAGGAAGATTCAGGACTGGCAGTTCAACATTCCAGGGAATAAAATCTTTACGTAAGAAATGGGTGGGGTCTTTAAAAGAGGAGGGAGTGTTGCAATATTAATCAAGGAGCTAATTATTACAACAAGGAAGGATGATATCTTAGAAAGTTCCTTAATTAAGTCATAGGGATAGAACTTAAAAAGAGAAAGCTGAAAACCACATTGTTGGGAGTCAGGGAGAAATAGAAGAACATATATATAAGAATATCTTAGAGAAATGCTAAAATAATAAGATGATAATACTAGGGAATTTCAACTTGCCCAGTATTATTTGGAATAGACAAAGTCTATTTTAAAAAGGCTTTGAAGGGGCAGAATTCTTAACATGTGTCCAGGACAGTTTTTAGACCAGCATGTAGAAAGTCCTACAAAAAACAAACAGGTACTGCACCTAAATTTAGGAAACAAAGACAGCCAAGTGGTAGAAGTAATAGTGGGAGAGCATTTCAATGATACTGACCATAAATCTGTAGTTTTTAAGGTAATCATGGAAAAGGACAAAGTTGGGAATAAAAATACATGACAGACTGTGGGAGTCCTTCAAAAGGGAAATCATGAGAGTGCATGGCAAACATGTTCCTGTAAAGGTGGAAGGTGAGAACGATAAGTCAAGAAAATGTTGGATGTCAGAGAATGTACAGGATTGGATAAGGAAAATATATACGTAAGCTTATTGTTGATAAAAACAGAAGACTTAAAAGAGGAGAAAAAGCAAAGAAAGTTTGAAGTTTGGAAAAATAAAAGGGAAATTTGAAGAGTGAAAAGAAAAACATGTGGGTAAAGTAAAAGAATATCCAAAGGCTTTGGATATGTATATTAGAGGAAAAAGGTTAACCATTGTAGGAGTAAGGTTCATTAGGGACTAAAATACATTTGTGGAGCCAGTATATATGAGTTCTAATGGAGTACTTTGCAATTGTAATCACCATGGAAAGGATGATTTAAGTATAGATTTCAGGTATGGGGACTGTGATGAACTTTAACAAATTAGCATTGAGAGGGAGGAAGTATTAGGGGTTACAGCAGGATTAAAATTGGATAAATTCTCACACCCTGAAGGGACATATCCCAGGCTGCTGGGGGAGACAAGCGTGCCCTGACAATTTTCAAATTCCTTATGGTTGTAGTAGAGGAGCCAGAGAACTGGAGGACAGTTAATGTTGTATCATTATTCAAGAAGGGTAGTAGGGATAAAGCAGGAAACTTTAGGTCAGTGAGTAAACCTTAAAGAATTGTGGCTGCTGTAAATCAGGAACAAAAACAGAAGTAGCTGGAAAAGCTCAGCAGGTCTGGCAGCATCTGTGAAGAAAAAATGAGAGTTAACATTTCGGGTCCGGTGACCTCCGGTTCTGAGGAAGGGTCACCAGACCTGAAATGTTAACTCTCATTTTTTCTTCATAGATGCTGCCAGACCTGCTGAGCTTTTCCAGCTACTTCCGTTTCTGGTTAGGTCATTGAGCCTAGTTTCAGTGGTAGGGAACTTTTGGAAAACTTTCTGAGGAACAGAATTAATCTCCATTTGGAGAGACAAGGACTAATCAAGGATAGTCAACATGGTTTTGATAGGGGGAACATCATGTCAAACAAACACGAATTTTTTTTTGAGCAGATATAGAGATGAGGGTAATACAATCCATGTAGTTTACATGGACTCAGTTAGCCTCTTGATAATATGTTGCACAGGAGACTGGTCAAGAAGGTAATAGCCCATATGATCTTGGGCAATTTGGCGAATTAGATCTAAATTGACTTAATGGTAGGAAGCAGAGGATGCTGGTTGAAGGTTGTTTTTGTGACTTGATGTTTGTGTCTAGTGGCATGCGACAAGGTTGGTGCTGGGTCTTTTGCTGTTTTTTGTGTAGATTAATGATTTAGACACAAATTTTGGAAGTTTGATCAGTAATGATACAAAAATCGATGGTGTGCCAAATAGTAAAGAAAAAATCCTTAGACTACTACTTAGATGAGCAGAACAATGGAAGATGGAGTTTAATCCTGAAAAGTATGATGTGATACATTTTGGGAGGACTAACAAGGCAAAGGAGTACACATTGAATGGTAGGACCTGGCAAGTACAGAGGATCAGATGAACCTTGGTTTGTATGTCAATACATCCTTGTATGTGGATGTGCATGTGGATAGGATGGTTAGGAAGGCAAATGGGATACTTACGCTTATAAATTGAGGTATTGAGTAAAAGAGCGGGGAGATTATAATGGAACTGTATAAGATATTAGTTGGACCACAGATAGATTACTGTGCGTTCATCAAAGTGTTTCTCAGGCTGGAATATTTCAGCTATGAAAGGAGACAATGTAGACTCGAACAAAAAACAAAGTTGCTGGAAAAGTTCAGCAGATCTGGCAGCATCTGTGAAGGAGAAAACAAAGTTCTCTGTGATAACAAGGTTTAGAGTTGGATGAACACAGCTAGCCAAGCAGCATCATAGGAGCAGGAAAGCTTGACATTTTGGGAAGGGTTTGGGCCCGAAACGTCAAGCTTTCCTGCTCCTATGATGCTGCTTGGCCTGCTGTGTTCATCCAGCTCTACACCTTGTTATCTCGGATTCTCCAACATCTGCAGTTCCTATTATCTCTGATACAAAGTTCTCTGTGACTCTGTTTTCTCCTTCACAGTTGCTGCCAGACCTGCTGAGCTTTTCCAGCAACTTCGTTTTTGTTCCTGATTTACAGCATCTGCAGTTCTTTTGGTTTTTATCAATGTAGACTGGAGTTGTGTTCCTTAGAGCAGAGAAGGCTGAGGGAGATACCTGATGGAGTTGTACAAAATTATGAGGTGCATATATATGGGAGATAGGAAGGAATTTTTCCTTTACTGGAGGTATCAATAACCAAAGTGTAGAGATTTAAGTTAAGAGGTAGAGGGTTTAGAGGGGATTTCAAAATTTATTTTTCATCCAGAGATTGGTGGGTATCTCGAATTCACTGCATGAAAGGGTGGTAGAGACAGGAACAATCACAACATTTCAGAAAAACTTAAATGAATATTTGAAAATCAGTAGTAAACAAAGCTTTGGACTAAGTGCTGAGAAATGGTATTACAGTAGATAGAAGCTTGATGTCTAATGCAGACATGATAGGCTGAAGGACAGCCTTCTGTACTGTAATTCTTCATGAATCTAAACCATTCAAAATGATGTTTGCGCTGAATGGAATGACTGAATGCTTGATAGAGAAAAAAACCTTCATGATGCGTGAAAATATCACAGAATCATAGAAGTGTTGCGTTGTAGAAGGAAGTCACTTGGCCCAATGTCTCCACTAACCATCTAAATGAGCATCATGACTGAAGGCCGTTTCCCTATATCTTTGCACATTGTTTTTTACAACCATCCAATGCCCTCTTGAATGCCTCAATTGAACATGCCTCCACCAGACTTAGATAGTGCATTCCAGGCCCAAAGCACTTATTGTGTGAAAAAGATTTTTGTCACATTACTTGCTTCTTTTATATATCATTTTCAATCTGTGCCCACGCATTCTCGATCCTTTTACAAGTGCAAATATTTTCTCCCTATCTACTCTATCCAGTCTCCTTGTGATTTTAAAACCTCTGTTCACCCTCCTCTTAGCCTTCTCCACTCCAAGGAGAACAATGCCAACCTTCCCAATCTATCCTCCTAACTGAAGTTTCTCATCACTGGAATCATTCTTATAAATCTTGTCTGCATTCTCTAATATTGTCACTTCTTTACCACAGTATAGCACCTAGAAGTGAACACACTGCTCCAGCTGAGGTCTAACAAATGTCTTCTATAAATATAGCATTTTGTTGCTCTTCTACTCTATGACCCTGTTAATAAATCACAGGATACAGTGTGCTTTAACTTCTCTCTCCATCAGTCCTGCTACCTTCAATGATCTGTGCAAATGTATATGTAGACCCTTCTGCTCTGGCATCTCCTTTAGAAGCATACCCTTACTTTATATTGTCCATCCATATTCTTCCTGCTAAAATCTCAAGCACTGAATTTGATCAGCCACCTATCAGCTCATTCTACCAACTTATATATGTTCTTTTCAAGTTCTACACTATCCTCCTCATGGTTACAAATGATTCCAAGTGTTGTATCATTTGCAAACTTTGAAACTGTCCCCTGCAAACTAAGATCTAGATCATTAATATGTATCAAGAAAACAACATCAATCCCTGGGAACTCCACTACAAACCTTTTACCGGCCTGAGAAACATGCATTGAACATTACCCTCTGTTTCCTATGAATCACCTCATCTAGTACTGTATCTACTTTCTACCGTCCCTTTTATTCTATGTACAATAACTTTTCCCAGAAGTCTGCTGCATGGCAGTGAATTAAACACCTTTTGAAAGTTAATTTACATTACATCAAAAGCATTAACCTCATCGATCCTTTCCGTTACCTCATCAGAAAACTCGTGCAAGTAGTATAATTAGATTTCCCCTTTTGTAACCCATGCTGGCTCTTCCTAATCAATCCACCTTTTTCCATGCGATGACTAATTCTATTCTTGATCATTTCTTCTAGTAGCTTCCTCACCACTGAAGATAAACTGACTTGTTTGCAATTGCTGGGATTATCCTTATAACCTTTGTTGAACAGGGACATGATCTTTGTAATTGTCCAGTCTTCTGGCGTCTTTCTTGAGTCTAGGGAAGACTGAAAGATTATTGCCATTGGCCCTCCAATTTCCACTCTCATGCCTTTCAATATCCTTGGTTGCATCTCAAGCAGTCCCAGTGCTTTGGCAACTTTAAATACCAATGCTTTATCAAACACTTCTTGTCAGTTTTGAACCTTTCAAGTGACAGGGTTTTCTCCTCACAAAGTATTCATTTAATAACTCAGCCGCGCCCCCTGCCTCCATGTGTAAATCCCCTTTCTGGACTTTAATTGGGCCTACTCCTCCTTTTACTCCACTTGTATAATTGACATGCCTTCTGAAGACTTGGGGATCCCCATTATGTTGCCTGTCAGTCTTTTCTCATAATTCCCTTTTGTTTATCTAATGTGCTTTCTCACCTCCCCTCTGAACCTTCTGTATTCATCTTGGTTCTCAATTGTATTTTCTACCTGGCATTTGTCATGGCACATATTTTCTTCCATACGATCTTTTCTATCTACTTTGTTGTCCAGATAGCTCTGGACTTTTTTTGTCATACCCTGACTGCACCCAAACCATCTCCTCTTTGAAGGCAGCCATTGCTTAGTTACAATCTTTCCCACCAACTTTTCATTTCAGTCTATCCTGCCCAGCTCTCTTCCTGACCCGTTGGCCCTCTTGATATTTTATGCAGTTTTATCATCAAGTTGGCCCTCTTGATATTTTATGCAGTTTTATCATCAAGTTGTGGGATGCTATTCATGGGTAAATTATCATGAGAACAATAAAACAAAATATGGAGTATCCAAAATTAATGGATAAAAAAGATGATTTGTTGTGGAGCAATAATTCAGATGCTGGAAACACCATATCTGATTCAGAGTGATCATTTTGATCATTAAGATGGTGCCATAGCCAAAACGACTCAAAGATCTTGATGAACTCTTTACATCCGGTCCCAAAGACAATGAATTGATTGGTTTTAAAATGCTTTCTTTGTGCTTAAAGGCATATTTGTATAAGTATTCAAAAAACCATTCTGCATTAATTTAGCATGAATTACCAGAATTTGTTTCTGCATTTTAAAAATGGCAAACATCCACACTGATAGTTCATAAGACCATAAGAAATAGGAACAGATGTAGGCTGTTAAACCCCTTCAGCCTACTCCACCATTCAACAGGTTCATGGCTGATCTTATATTCCTCACGTCTGCTTTCCTCCCTTTCTCCATAATCCTTGATTTCCCCTACCGATCAAGAATTTATCTGTCTCGGTCTTAAACATACGCAAGGACTCTGCCCCCATAGTTCTCTGTGGCAAGGAGTTCCAAACACACTCAACCTTCTGAGAGAAGAAATTTCTCCTCATCTCAGTCATAAATTGGAGCACCTTTAGTTTGAGGCTGGACTTTCTGGTCCTAAACCTTCCCATGAGGGGAAACATCCTCTCAGCATTTACCCTGTGAAGCCTATAAGAATTTTATATGTTTTAATGAGATCACCTCTCATTTTTCTAAATTCCAATGAGTAGAGTCCCAAGCAATTAATCTTTGCTCATAAGACAATACACCATACCAGGAATCATCCTATTGAACCTTCTCTGAACTGCCTCCAATGAAACAATATAGTTCCTTAAGTCAGGGGACCAAAACAGTACTCAGCTCACAGTACTACAGAAGTGGTCTCACCAGCACTTTATACAGTTGCAATGAGACTTCCCTACTCTCGTACTCCAACCCTTTGAAATAAGGGCCAACATTCCATTAGCCTTCATGATTATCTGCTGCACCTGCTGGTAGCTTTCTATGTTTCATATACAAATACCCCCAAGTACCTTTGTGTTGCAGCTTTCTGCAGTTTTTCTCCATTTAAATAATTTTAATTAATACTCTGCTCTTCTGTTCTCCCTTCAAAACTGAACAACTTCATGGTGGCTCAGTGATTAGCCCTGCTGTCTCACAGTGCCAGGGACCTGGGTTCAATTCCAGACTCCGGCGACTGTGTGTGTGGAGTTTGCACATTCTCCCTGTGTCTGTGTGGGTTTCCTCCGAGTGCTCCAGTTTCCTTCCACAGTCTAAAGATGTGCAGGGTTAGGTGGATTGGTCATGCTAAATTGCCCATAATGCCCAGGGATGTTTAAATTTGTGTTAGACATGGGAATTGCAGGGTTAGGGGAATGTGTCTGGGTGGGATGCTCTTTGGAGGGGCAGTGTGGACGTGTTGGGCCGAGTGGCCTGTTTCCACACTGTAGGGATTTTATGATTACCTATGATACTTCATTTGCCAACTTCTTGCCCATTTACTTAAACTATCAATATCTCTCTCTAAATCGCTTGTTTCCTTCTCACAACCTGCCTTTCCACCTATTTTTGTGTCTTCTGCAAATTCGGCTGCATACATTCACTTCCTTTCTCCTAGTCATTAGTATATATTGTAAACAATTGCAGTACCAGCACTGATTACAGATTGCCAACCTGAAAAAGAACCGTTTAGCCTCAATCGGTTTCCTGCTCATTAGCCAATTCTCTAAACATACCAATATACCACCTCCATACCATAGGCTCTTATCTTATTATGTCACCTTTTATACCCAGAAATATAGGACCCAATCAGAACCAGATGTTCTAATTTAGCTTTGTTGAATGGAAGTTAGATATTGGCTAAAATACCGAGAAGAGCTCTTCTTTGAAATAGTTCCAAAGGAATTTTTATATCCAGCTGGGAGAACAGATAGAACCTCAGTTTAATACGTGATCCAAAAGATAACAGACTGGATGTACATCAAAGACAGGAAATGGGAGTCAGGAATGTTCCAGATTCTATGATCCCATCTCAATCCTGGAGGAGACAGCCATCCTTATTTATCGATTGGGAGAGGTGGACTTGGGCTGAGGACAAGTCTGCTGCCTCAAGAAGATAAATATAATGAGACTGGCAGGTTAGAAGGCTGCCCTCAGTTTATTGGGACATAGGTCCAATTGTTAGGAAATCTAGTCCTCACCCACTACACTTCTCCCTCCATACCTAAACGCCCCTTCAAGATCTTTCACATCTCCCATTCTCCCACCATATGTCCTGATATCAGAGTTGTCCTCTTTATGTTCCCCATGCTCACTCCTCCAGAATGCAATAACTACAAGTTAGCAAGCCATAAATCACACTCGCAAGCCTTTGAAATGCTCTCAGGATGGAAGAAAACAATCAATCTACATTCCCTTTGAAAATCATCATCCCTCTGATATTCATGTGAAACTGTTAATTAATCACAGACTGTGGAGGTCCCACTGAGGAAATCTTAAATCCACTTCATACCTCTTAATCTTGTCCAAATCAACATACAGGTATTGAAATACCTCTTCAAACAAAGATCAGGTTATTACAAAGTAATAAAAATGCCGATCACACAATACTAGCACTCCCCTTTACAACTCAGTAAAGAACAACTTGCAGATTGGTCAAATATTCATAATGAGGCCATATGTCAACTGTATCAAAAAAGCAGGTGGGCAGATGACCAGACATCTGTTTTTCCCAATGCCCTCATTATGATTACCCACTATTTTCAAAGTGCACAACCTTTGTTCAAACTCAAGTGGAGTCATGAAAATCTAGGCCATCATGCCTAAAGTGCAAACTCCTTCAGATCTACATCGGAAGGTGAGCCTAGATTTTTCTGTTCAAGTCTCCATCATAAACTCACAAAGTTCCAAATCAGAGACAAGATGCTACACAGTCAGTCACTACTTACAAACTTCTGTTTCTTCTATAATACACTGCTCGTATTACACCTTTCATATAGCATGCCTCAGCACAACTCTCCCACAGCATTCTTCTCTCCATAACAAAGCATATAACAAGCATTTGCCTGCAATAACCTCTTCTAATTGGAAACAGTTGCAAAGCTCCATAAAAAACAGAAATGCCCCTAAATAATAAAAAATATTAAGTGCTGGAGAAACTTAGCAGTCTGACAGCATCTGTGGTGGGAGAAACAGAGGGTGAAATCTTATAGGGGTCTAAGTGGCATGGACTATGGCGAGATGTGTGGCAGAATTGGATAGCAATTGCCGCGAGGTCAGCTCAACATCAAGATCAGCTCGCTCCATCTTTTATGTTTTTCACAAGCCATGTGGCAAGATTCTCACTAAGCAGTGGGTGACGTAGCAATTGATGGAAATTAGTGCTTGTTAAACACTTCATTAACAGCCCAACTCATCTCATGAATAATCAAACTCCCATCTTACCAAACTTGCCAAATAAACTCAACATCGGGAAAATCTCGCGAATTAAACTAGAGTGTGCACCTGAGGGACTCAGCTCACTGCTTGCTCTGAATGAATGACCTTCATAATGGATACCAGCCATCAGCATCTCAGGGAATGCTTCATGGGCACTGGCTATATATATTCCATATTCATTGACATTGGCATCCAACATGTGCCAGCCTCTAACAACACTCATGGCACATAGATGATCCACCCACAGAAAGCTTCTGCACTTCAATGCTATACTTCAGGCTTCAGCAATAACTATATTTGTAATGCTGCAGCAAGGATACTGAAGAACACAAACCCAGCTCATGGACTGGACCCAGCTGCATCTCTGGACTCTTCACTTGCTCCAATAGTGCACACAAACACACACTGAAACTATCCAGATGATCACAGCATCCTTCCAGTCAGCTGAGAGTGCTTTAACCTGGGTAGCAAACTTGGAGCAGGTTGGCAAGGTCTGGTGTATTGTCCTTCACTGCCAGTTCTGGGATGGAGAAAGTCCCATGTTAGCACCAGGACCCCAGGACATTGCCTGCAAAGCAGGGCAAAAATTGACCCCTGTGTGTAGTGTCCAGAGCAAATTTCAGGAGCTGTGTAGATCAGCTCTGGATTGACACTGCTGGTCTGGGTACACACAGGGTTTTTAGAGATGCTGCGGGTGCAAGGGATGCCAGTTAATTCTGGGATATCCTACCAGTGGTAAGTTGTTCTGTGAACAGCACATGGTGAGATGGTGAGGAAACCAGATATCAGAGTTGCCTTAGGGGTGTGGTAGTTAATTAATACGGCAAATTTGGTAAAATCAAGCAAAGGAACTTGCCAGCTCTTGTGTCGAAAGACACTGCAAAATCTCAACGCAACTCAGACTTCGCCAAAAATTGTAAGATTCAGCCCACTTAATGTTTCAAGTTTAATGTGAGTCTCCTTCAGAAATCCTGAGTTCCACAGACGATTCAAATTGGATATGAAATGCAAACTCTGTTTCTCTACTGATGCTGCAAGACCTGGTTCCCAAGCATTTTAAGTTCAGATTCATAGCATTGGCAGTGTTTTACTTTGTAAATTGTTCACATAAAAAAAAAGCCTGAACCATTTTTTTCTGATGGTGATTGTAGCTATTTTGTGCTCCTTGTTGAAACATGTGTTGTCAAATTATTAGTATTCAAAAGCGCACAAAAGTTTGTGGTACAGTTTGTTTTCTCAATTATCTTAACTTCAGTATTTCTATATAAAGATGATAAAGAAAATAATTAGTTCTTTCTAACCACAGCAGTCTCATTTTTAAAGAGGTGAAATATTAGGAGGTTGCTGAAAAATGTTGATCAGGGTTTTGTTTATACATGTGGCATTTTGCTCAGAGAACTTAATCTTCCATTCACCCTTTGGAAAATTATGTCATCAGCCACTGCACTGTTCCAAATTGAATGAATTTAAAATTCATTCTCAGTTGTGGGTAGTTCTAACAAGGCCATCATTAATCAGAACACAGAATAAAGAACAGTACAACACAGTATAGGTCCTTCGGCCCACGATGTTGTGTCAACCTGTTATCCTACTCTAAGATCAAGCTAACCTGCATACCCTACATTTTACTACCATTCATGTGCCTATCCAAGAGTCGCTTAAATGTCCCTAATCTATCTGACTCCACTACCACCTCCAGCAGTGCATTCCACGCACCCACCACTCTCTGTGTAAAGAATCTACCTCTGACATCTCCCCTATACCTTCCTCCAATCACCTTAAAATTATGCCACCTCGTAATAGTCATTTCTGCTCTGAGAAAAAGTTTCTGGCTATCCACTCTATCTATGCCTCGCATCATCTTGTACACCTCTATCAAGTCACCTCTCATCCTTCTTCACTCCAATGAGAAAAGCCCTAGCTTCTTTAACCTTTCCTCATAAGACCTGCCCTCTCATCCAGGCAGCATGCTTCCAAAATCTGTTCCTCTGTGTCTCTGTTGCTATTGGGGGGGGGGGGTCTATAGAAAACTCCCAATAAAGTGACTGCTCCTTTCCTGTTTCTGACTTCCACCCATACTGACTCAGTAGACAAACCCTCCTCGACGACCTCCCTTTCTGCAGCTGTGATACCATCCCTAATTAGCAATGCCACTCCCCCACCTGCTTTACCTCCCTCCCTATTTCTCTTGAAACATCTAAACCCCTATGTTATCCAAGTCTCTGTAATGGACACAATGTCGTAGCTCCAAGTATTGATCCATGCTCTAAGATCGTCACCCTTATTCCTGACACTTCTTGTGTTAAAATAAACACACTTCAACCCGTCGCATTAATTGCAACTTTGCCCTATCAACTGTCTATCCTTCCTCACAGACTCTCTGCATGCTGTGTCTGCCTGTACACCAGCCACCCCATCCTCTGATCCGTAGCTCTGGTTCCCATTCCCCTGCCAAATTAGTTTAAACCCTCCTGAAGAGCTCTAGCAGACCTCGTGCCCAGGATATTGGTGCCCCTCCAGTTCAGGTGCAACCCATCCTTCTTGTACAGATCCCACCTTCCCCAGAAGGTATCCCAATGATCCACATACCTGAAGCCCTCCCTCCTAAACCAGCTCTGTAGCCATGTGTTCAACTGCACTCGCTGTCTATTCCTAGCCTCACTAGCCCTCTACTCTGCTCGTCCTGTCTTTTAGCTTCCAACCTGACTGCCTATATTCACTTTTCGGGTCCTCATCCTTTTTCCTAGCTATGTCATTGGTACAAATGTGTACCACGACTTCTGGCTGCTCACCCTCTTAAGAATCCTGTAGACTCGGTCCGAGACATCCTGACCCTGGCACCCGGGGGGCAACATACCATCCAGGAGTCTCGCTCGAAACCACAGAAGCTCCTGTCTGTTCCCCTAACCATTGAATCTCCTATCACTATCGCTCTCCTATTCCCTTCTGAGCCACAGAGCCAGGCTCAGTGCCAGAGATCTGGCCGCTATGGCTCTCCCCTGGTAGGTTATTTATATATTTATTGCCCATCACTAGTTTTGCTTCTGTCGGTGGTGTGCCTTCTTCCTGAGTTGTTGCAGTCTGTTTTGTGAAGGTGTTTCCACCAATATTGTTAGGTAGGCAAGTTGAGAATCTGGGGCCAGTAATGATGAAGAAATAACAACTTCTGACCACAACAGAATGATATGTAACCTGTAGGGGAACATAATGATAATGGTATTCTCATCCACTTGACTTTGACCTTTTGAGAGTTGGAGTCAGTATGACTTGGTATGTTTTGTGACCAGATACAGCATGTTTACACCGATGCCTTGTGTCCAACCAACTTTACTTTTTAGCAGAATAGGCCATGGTCAGCAAAAATTAAAAATGAAAATTTCAGAAGCTTTTAGTATACAATAATAGGAATAAATGCAGGGTTGGCAGATCCATTTGCAGCTTAATTCTAAATCATAAATTCAATTCTGGTTGCTAATTCACAACATTAATCAATAAATTCATTTTATGATATTTTGCTGATATTACTTTCGAAACTGGTCTATAAATTAATATTGCTGAGGATTTAATTCCCTTGATTTAAATAACATTATGCAAAGAGGCACCCTCTTTCAAACCAATGAGTAAATTACCGCACAGATTGATCTATTTAATTTCTCATTCATTAAAGAATGTAGCTTTGTCTTTTTAACAACCCCATTCAGCCTCTAGCCTGATTTTTTATCTTATGGCAAATTTCTGGGCACTTTTATTACCTATCCTTACCATTTTACTATTGTAAAGTTCTTCATTCTATTTCCCATCATGTCTGATCACATTAGTATTAAATTCCTTAACAACTGTCTGTTACAAACACTAATAAAAGTTTAAACACCTTTGGTGTCCTCTCATTTGCCTTTGCATTTGTGTTCTCCATTTTCTACTCACTATATCTTTACTTTCTCATCTGCTGTTCTACAGTCTTCCTTTTCGCTCCTCTTCGAGCAGATATTTTGATTTGTTGAAGATTCTATTCATTTTAGGTTCCTTCATTACTTTCCAATCTACCTTTCTTGATTTTCAGCTGATGTACCTCTTCCTGTATGCCATTGCTCAATGGTGGAACTTTCACTTCTGTGTCAGAGAGCTGTCGGATCAAATCCAGATTGATGCTTCAGTACGTTACAGAAGGAGTACTGTAAAGCACCATTACAGGTGTCATAATTCAGCTGAGAGGTTAAACAAAAGCCCCACACAAGCCATCACTTTGCTGGTGCCATATTCTTACAGACAGGATGAAGCCTGAACTCCTCCGGTAGATTAAAGAGCATCTTGGCAACTGCTTTATTCCAAAGCCACACATGGACACTTTCTTGGGCTAACATACATGAGACTCAATTAATTTGCATGGGAAGAGATACTGTGAAGGTAAGCCAGCAGTAGTATATAGTTCCAAGCTTCTGTGCAAGATCAGCAAAGAACTGACCTTCCAACATACACTGCAATCCAGAATCAAATGCAGTGTTTGTTGCTTGGGGCCCAGCCAAGGAGTAATATTATGCTCTGTGAGTTTAATGGGGCAGGATGTCAGCAGTCATGTGTTCCTTTATTACGACTGCATACTTTCTCTAACTAATATTAAAGCAAAATACTGCAGAGGCTGGAAACCTGAAACAAAAAGAGGAAATACTGGAGAAATTCAGCAAGTCTGGCAGCATCTGTGAAATGAAAATCAAGGCTAATTTTCTGAGTCTAATATAATTCTTCTTATATAATAAACCAAAGAACTGCAGATGCTAGAAATCCGAAACAAAAACAGAAATTGCTAGAGAAACTCAGCAGGTCTGGCAGCATCTGTGGACCAAAAACAGCATTGACATTTTGGGTCCAATGATCCTTTTTTCAGAATGATTCTTCTTACTTTCTCTTACTGTTCTCACAGATCTGCTACAAGTTCATAAAAAACATCATAAGTCAATGCAAAACATGCAATCATACTACTGCAAAGTAACCAATGCAGAAGACGGCAGAGATACGTCTATATGCAACAACAACTACTGCAGCAGCAGCAGCCACCACCATGAGGAGAGTGGACAGGGTTTAAAGGGACAGGGTTTAAAGGTTCAGGGCAACAGACTGCAAATGACTGTCAGCCATTGCATTAGATAATTAAGGATGTCTCAAGCCGTCATGTCATACTGATGCCATCTTCTGGATGGGACTTGCAGTCACAAGAACTGGGTGCCAAACCCATCCCGGTAACACTAAAGGCTGCAGCTGCTCTTAATTTCTTCACTAGCAGATCATATCAGAGATCCACTGGAGACCTTTGTGGAATTTCACAGTGCTCAACTTGTGAGTGTTCAGGAAGTCACCCTTCACGACAGCTCACCTAATCATCTCATTCCAATGTGACATGGGGAGTCAGCAGCTTGGACATTAGGGTTCTCAGCCATTGCCAGCTTCCATCTGGTGCAGGGTGTAATCCATTGAATATACATAGGAATCAGAATGCCCAAATACCAAACAGCAATCCTTGTGAGAAGAAAAGGATTCCACTCTCTCAATATCCAAGTCATTTTGACCACAAGAGCCCAATAATGCAGCTCTGCACTAGATATCCAAACAGCTTTCATCCTTTCAGCATCCTGAACCACTCACATGTGTCAATCTCTTTCAAGGGCCCTCAACCCAGGCAAAGATGGTTGCCGGGTGACAAGGGATACTCCCTACACATTTGGCTTATGACACGTCTAAGAAATCCTCAGATTGCCACTGAGGAGCGATACCATACTGTCCACACTTTGATCAGGGACATCATAGAAAAGAAGCATGGGCATCCTGAAGATGAGGTTCCAATGCCTAGACCAGTTAGGTGATGCCATGCAGTATATCCCAGATAGGATGTCCTACATCATAATGGCATGCTGAGTCCTCCAAAATCTCAGTCACCACATGTGTGAACTGATGAGGAGATGCTGGAATAACAGGAAACCTCAGAGGAGGAAGATGGGGGTAAGGTGGGCCAAGCTGACTGTCAAAGAAAAGAAAACAAGGCAATGATCTACTGGGCCATAGAGGACCTTACAGCTTCCTGCTTCTAGAATGATGCAGCTGGATTTTCTGTTCTTGTTTCATTTGCACAGTTGACTGCAGCACTCTGTTTACTGTATGCACAAGGAATATGGGTTACATGCTTTTGCAGGAACAGAAGAACATAAAATAGACTGAAATGAACAAACATTTTTGTTTGTGAGTGATCATTTTCTTTATTGACCATGTACATTGGGAACCATATAGCTACAAATGATAGTAAATATATCTTTTTTGGCTTTATTTGTGAAAAGGTTAAGAATTGCACCTGTACACTCTGACTTCCAAAGTTGCTGTGTGGCTGCTTCAGTTTAGCAAAAGAAGTTATTAATGCTTGCACATATACTTATATAAAAGAATGTTCTGCAGTTGAGAAATGATCAAACCCAAATTTTGTTTTTATTGCCTTTAACAGGGGAATCGGTCAATTCTGCAGCAAGGCACCATAGTAAGATATCTAGTCAGACAGCATCCATGAAGAAACAGCAAGCCAACGTTTCAAGCCTAGATGACTCTTCATTACAGCTAAAGTGAAATGTGGAGGGGACGGCATCAAAGCTATAGTTTGGTGGGGGGGTGGATGGGTGAGTAGGTGGGTGTGGAGGTAGTGGTGTAGGTGCTGGTAGAGAAAAGATGTTAGGAGTTTAGATTAAATAATTGGAATGTGAGAATAGCAGAGCAATGGTGCGTCTCCTATCAGACTTGAAAAGACAGTGACTGGCATGGGGGAGGGGAAGACCACATAACAAGCTAAAGGAAAAGGAAGGAATGGTTCACAATTTAAGGGTGTTGAACTAAATATTAAGCCCAGAAGGCTGTAAAGTTTAAAGTTTTGGCAAAAATCCGTAGCTCAGGTTGTGGATGAGGTTGTTGACTTGCTTGCTGGGCTGGCTTGTTTTTGTTTAGACGTTTCGTCACCATGCTAGGTGACACCATCGGTGGAGCCTCCGATGAAGCAATGTTATTCTACGCTGCTTGGAATTTATACTGTCCGGTCCATTATGGTGAGTAGTGTCATTTCCGGCTTTGATCTGTATGGGTTTGTATATGGGGTCCAATTCTATGTGTTGTTGATTGAAGTATAGATGGAGAACCATGCCTCTGAGAATTCCCGTGCGTGTCTATGTTTGGCCTGGGCTACTATGGTCACTTTGTCCCAGTTAAACTGATGGCCTTCTTTGTCTAAATGTAACAATATTAAGTAGAGTTTGTCATGCTGTTTTGCTGCTAGCTAATGTTCATGTATTCTGATGGCGAGTATGCTTCCTGTCTGTCCGATGCAATATTTGTGACAGTCGTTGCATGACCCCAAGATCACGGTTGAGGCCGTCTTCATAGGTATTGAACTTGGCTATCAGTCTCTGCTCAGCATCTACATTGTTGTGTATCTCGAAGTCCACCTTTGAGGACACTTACCCAAAGAACGGACGCTGAATGCCCTTGACCGCTGAAGTGTTCCATGACTGGGAGGGAACATTCCTGTATGGCGATTGTTGCACAGTGTCCATTCGTCCGTTGTTGTAGCGTCTGCATGGTCTCGCCAATATACCATGCCTCGGGGCATTCTTGCCTGCAGCATATGACATAGACAACACTGGCCGATGACATGACTATCTGCTATGTACGTGGTGGGTGTGTTCCCACGTGATTGCAGTATCCATGTCGATGAACTTACATGTCTTGCAGAGTTTGCCAATGGCAGGGTTGTGTGGTGTTGTGGTCAATGTTGTCCTGAAAGCTGGGGTAGTTTGCTGTGAACAATGGTCTGTTTAAGGTTCGGCAGTTGTTTCAAGGTGAGAAGTGGAGGCGTAGGGAAGATATTGACAGTATGCTCATTGTCATCGATGATACGTTGAAGGCTGCGAAGAACATGGCATAGTTTCTCCACTCCAGGGAAGTACTGGATGACAAAGGGTAATCTATCGGTCATATCCTGTGTCTGCCTTCTGAAGAGGTCGTTGTGGTTTTTCACTGCTGCACGTCGCAACTGGCGATCAATGAGTTGTGCGTCGTATCTCATTCTTACGAGAGTATCCTTCAAAACCTTTAGGTGTCCGTCGTGTTCCTCCTCATCTGAACAGATCCTGTGTATGCGCTTGGCTTGTCCGTAGGGGAAGGTTTCTTTTATATGTTTAGGGTGGAAGCTAGAGAAATGCAGTATCATGAGTTTATCCATGGGGTTGTGGTAGAGTGAGGTACTGAGGTATCTGTCCTTGATGGAGATGCATGTGTCCAAAAATGAGACTAATTCTGAAGAGTAGTCCATGTTAAGTCTAATGGTGGGATGACAGACCTGGCAGACAGAGAGGAATTCATCAGGAGAATGAAGCTCCAGGAATTCTTCCACAAGGTTCAAGATGTCAGCAGCAAGCCCAAAGAACTGGAACAGTCAACAGAGAAATCCATGATGCAGTGACCAAAGAAGAAGGAGTCGAATTGGACTCCTCCGGAAGGCCGCTGACCTGGGCTCGACATGTACACTCAAGCCATCAGGAGATGCGTTAACACCAGATTCATCAGCCGTGATCACAAGGTAGTGCAGAATGACACCCAAGTACAGTGTAACATTATCCATGCTCTCAAGACACAACATTGTCATCAAACCAGCAAAGGAGGAGCCATCGTCATTGAGAAGAGAACAGACTACTGTAAAGAAGTATACAGACAACTGAACAACAAGGAACACTACAGACAACACTACCTGCCAAACCAACCAAAGAACACACCCGACAACTCAGTAGGCTGGTCACAACTTTTGAACCGGACCTTCAGAGTATCCTATGTGCTCTCATCCCATATACTTCTCGCATAGGAGACTTCTACTGCCTTCCGAAGATACACAAAGCCAATGCACCTGGACGTCCCATTGTATCAGGCAACGGGACCCTGTGTGAGAACCTCTCTGGCTATGTCGAGGGCATCTTGAAACCCATTGTACACTGAACTCCTACCTTCTGTCGCGACACTACAGATTTATTGTAGAAACTCATACCCACTGACCAGTCGAATCAAAAACCTTCCTCATCACAACAGATGTTGCAGCATTCTACAGCAACAACCCCCGTGATGATGGCATCGCTGAACAGCCTCAGTACTCAATACCAATAACTGCCAATTTCCAAATGCCATCCTACAACGCATCTGTTTCATCCTCCACCACAATATATTCACCTTCGACAACCTGTTCTTCATCCAGATACACAGAACAGCCATGGGGACCACATTTGCACCCCATTATGCCAACATTTTCATGCACAAGTTCAAGCAAGACGTCTTTGCTGCACAGGACCTCCGAACAACGCTATACACCAGATATATTGACAACATTTTCTTCCTTTGGACTCATGGTGAGGAATCACTGAAACAACTACACTGCGATATCAACAAGTTTCATCCCACCATCAGACTTACCATGGAATACTCTTCAGAAGCAGTCTCTTTCTTGAACGCACACATCTCCATCAAAGGCGGACACCTCAGTACCTCATTCTAACATAAACCCATGGATAACTTCATGATGCTACACTTCTCTAGTTTCCACATCAATGTAGCCATCCCCTAAGGAGAAGCCTAACACATACACAGGATCTGTTCTGATAAGAAGGAACGTGAGGGACACCTGATGCCCTCATAGGAACAGGATAAATGCTCAACTCATCGATTGCCAGTTGTGACATGCCATAGTGAAAAACCCCAATGACCTCAGAAGATGGGAAATGGGAAAAGACTGATAGAGTATCATGCATCGTCCAGTACTTCCCCAGAGTGGAGAAACTATGCCACGTTCTCCACAACCTTCAACACGTCACTGATGACGATGAGCATGTCGCCAAGATCTTCTCTACGCCTCCACTTCTCACCTTCAAACAACCGTCAAACCTTAAACAGACCATTGTTAGCAGCAAACTACCCAGCTTTCAGGACAACATCGATCACAAAACCACACAACCCTGCCATGGCAACCTCTGCAAAACATGTCAGATCATTGACATGGATACTACCATCACACAGCAGATACTCATGTGACTCAGACAACACTGGCCATCTCATATGCTGCAGGCAAGGATGCCCCAAGGAATGGTATATTAGCGAAACCATGAAGACGACCTCAACTGTTGTTTTGGGTTCATGTCAAGCTACAGGTGACCTCACCATACCGTATCTGTAAAATCTTCCTAACTGTCATGTTTTGACAGCATCACCTTGATAAATTGTTATGATCTCTCTACCTTAATTAGTTTGTACAGTTTTGAATTCAGCATGCAATTCCAGTCATTTAGTTTGTCTTTAGCACCACCTTATTTGTAATTTTTTGTAATTATCTCTCTGCCTCACTTAATCAGATGATAGGTCATCTTTTCCTGCTTATTCAGCTGTTGACACTTTACTCACCATCTAACACTCTTGGTTACCTGTAGAGACTGATCATCTGACACTCCACTCATACCAGTTGCATGATCTTTTGATCTCCCTGCCCTTGATCTCTCTTCCTATCAACTCTGAGTCTGTGTGCTCTGCTCTCTTACTGCACCTGATGAAGGTGATTTCAAATGAACCTGTTGGACTATAACCTGGTGTCGTGCGCGTTCTGATTTTGTTCACCCCAGTCCAACACCAGCAACTCCATATCTTCGTTTCCCCAATGTAGAGGTGACCACATTGTGGGCAGTGAATGTAGTAGACAAGATTGATTGAAGTGCAGGTAAAGTGCTACTTCATCTGAATGGTGTAAGATGCATTCCAGCAACTTGCTAAGCTTTCTTTGACAGTACCATCTAAATTCACCAGCTTTTCAAGGGCAATTAGGAATGGACCATAATCATTCTGAACAAAAACAAGCCAGCTCGGCGAACAAGTCAACAATCTCATCCACAACCTGAGCTACAGATCTTTGCCAAAACTTTAAAGTGCTACTCCTTTCAGAGACATCCACATTCCATGAAAAATGAGAAAACCTTTGAATCTATGTTCACCATGACATTTCTGCAGCCATAAATTAGTTGAACTACACCCATAGTTTCACCTTTGATTCCATCTTCAATTAGTCTCGCTGGTCCTGGCCAGACCCCTAGTCTCACGTTTATCTCAGCTCTCATTAGTCTTTAGGATATAGACCTGAATACATCTGGTGAGTAGCCAGTTCAACAATTCACTCCCAATCCTAACTGGACTACAGCACTATCAGGTCCTGGTCTTGTCTGTGACAACTGCGAAAGTCAAGTAGATTGTGAACCTAATCCTTAGTTTCCATTTGCTTGGGGAAATCATTTACTTAAACATCCCCCAGCATTTCTTCCATCCTCACTTGCCGCAATAAGAGTGAAGAGCTCATGAATTTCTTTATCAACAAGACTGATATCACCTGATCACTTCCCTCTGCTATATCCCTCATCTCTCGTCATGCCCTCTCCAAATTCATCTTGTACAGAAGACCATACCTTCGATTCACTTAACTGTGTTTCCACTGAACTACAGTACACCAATTTTTCGCCCTTCTGTAAAACTGTTATTATTACCCCTCTCCTAAAAAGAACCCTATTGGCCTTGAAAACGATCACCAACGTGATTTCCAATGGCCCTTTCCTCTCCAAAAGCTGTGAATTTATGCTCATCTCTCAAATATATATTTGATTCCTCAGAGCTCCATGCTTGATTTCCTCCAATCAGGTTTTCACTCCTGTTACAGCATCAAATGGGATCCACTGTATGGAATGAGCTGCCAGAAGAAATTACAACATTTAAAAGGCATCTAGACAGATACGTGAATAGGAAGGGTTTAGAGGGATATTGACCAAATGCTGACAAATGGGACTAGGTCAGATTGGGATGTCTGGCCGGCATGGACAAATTGAGCCAAAGGGTCTGTGTCCATGCTGTATGACTCTATGAGAAAGTAAACTATTCCTCCTCCTTTATTTTTTGACCAATCTGCAATCTTTGAAATGCTTGATCACATCATTCTCCTCCAATGACCCTCCAGCTGGATGAAACTACAAAAATCATGGCTCCATTCTCAACTAGCTAATCAAAGCCAAAATATCGCCTACAATGACCGTTCTCTTTTATGGCCAACGTTATAAATAGAATCATAGAATCCCTACAGTGTGGAAGCCAGCCAATAGGCCTATTGAGTCCACACTGATTCTCTGAAGAATGTCCCACCCAGACCTACTCCCCTACCTTATCCCTGTAACCTTGCAATTCCCGTTGCTAATCCACCTAGCCTACACATCCCTGGACACTATGGGCAATTTAGCATGGCCAATCCACATAACCTACACATCTTTGTGATTTGTGATGGAAACCTTAAAGTCACTTTATTTTTGATTATCATAATTTATCTTCTCTATTTCTCGCTTTCTCTTTCTTTGTCAATAACACACAAGATATTGATACAGGTGAGCTATTTTAAAGTTTACAGAAAAAAGTTTGTGGCAGAAGTTAACACATTTATTTCTCCCCAGCCATGATGAAAAGGAGTCAATTTAACCTTGACTTACATGAGATTTATTCTGTACAATGAATTGTCAATGAAGTGTTTAAAGATTTTTGGTAGATGGTTTTACGGAAGGGTGAGTAATTTATCATTTATTATAGATGCAATAATCCTAGCTAAGCTTTTGCAAAGTCTTGCAAGATGACCTGGCACTGGTCAATACCCACAGTGATAAATCAGGCATTTTTAATGGTTTGAGCTTTGAACAATGTGCATGCTGCCATTAACTAAAATAATATCAGCCATATTCTCAACAGGAGGAAAATACTTAATTTTTCAAAAAATTTTACATTATTAAAGACTGCTAGGGGATCTCTTCTTACACTGCAGTGTTCCATTTATTATAGTTATTGATTTAACAAAGCTGTATATCCCCAAAATAAACAGTATTTTTAAGATGCTTGAGCCAAAAATTTGAAAATGAATGCGAGTTACTGTGTAATGCCTGAAAGATTTAATTCAGTTAGTCAGTTCTACAGTCTATAGCCAGATAGCATACATCTTAGGAGCTAACAAAGTCTCATACCAAATGTTAATATAGTTAACTGTCTTAAGTTAATATAACTTTTTGCCTTATTATTATACAATATTTCTTGTCACTCAAGTATGTGCCTCTTCTGCCAAAGACTGATTAGAGGTTAACCTTCACCACTTAATAATAGTAAGCCCTGAGGACTAGTATTACAAGAAGGGTTGATGGCAGCACTTCTACTCAAAAAAGTTCCTATCAAAACCAGGTGCCAGCTATGGGTACCTCTTACGTCAGTTGTCATTTTTTTTTGCCCAAAACAAGTCATTCTTGTTTTGTGTGGAAGTGTTAAGAAATGGGGACAAAATATGGGTAATTTCAGCAATGCTTCTCTCCAAAGAAGCAAGGAATCTTCTTTGATGGAGTTGTTGTCATCAGCCAGCACTCAACTACTGAGTATGGTTGTCCATTTCGGAAGTTAGGTTCTGTGGGTCCTTGTGTGACTGATGAGTCCAAGCCTGGAGCCTCATCTCTGACCACACAATTGGCAGGTGTTTCTGGGAAATAGAACTGGTCCTTGGATTTGGAATCGCTGGAATTCCTTTCTCCAGCTGCCTTTCCGTACTTCCTCTTGCCAATGGGTGTTCTCAAAAAAATTGTTTCTTTCTCCATGTTGATTTCTTCTGAGCAAAGGTTTCCCAGGCTTTGACATCTATGTGGCATTTCTTTAGAGAAGCTTTCAGGGAGTCTTTGAAATGCTGCCTCTGTCCTCCTCTTGTTCAAGTGATTTCCTTGAGCTGGGCAAAGAAGATTTGCTTTGGCAGTCAGCACTTAGGCAACGTGAATAGTTGGCTGGCTCAGATGATCAAGCCTCAATGTGGTACTATTGGCTGCTTCAGACATTGATTTTAGTATGCCTGTCCACCCAGCTGATGGATACAGGTCACAAAATGGGCCATTTAATTTTAAAACTTTACAACTTGAGTTGCCAAAATGATGACATGAGCTGAATCGCTATCTCAAGAAAAAAGTTCAACCATATCGTTGGCCTTTTAAAATGAAAATGATCAACTTTTGTGCTTTTGCAAAAATCTCTTCTTTCTGATTCCCCTTCTGAATTTAACAATCTCATTCTTGTTTTCAAACCTCTTTGGTCTCACTCCTCAGCCACAACAATCTCTGTAATCTCGATCACTCCAAGACCAGGATGACAGGCATGCCATCAATCAATCTATTCACCATTTAACAAAATAACTATTTTCATCCTGTTGAATGTATGGCTGATATTTAGTTTAACCACTGACAGCAGGTGCATTGCTCAAAAATCACATCATTAACCATCTATTCATTAACCATCTATTAATTAGCCAATCCTGCATGGACATAGATAGAGGATTGGCTAACTAATAGAAGACAGAGAGTTGAGATAAGGAGGCATTTTCAGAGTGGCAACCTGTAAATAGTGGAATGCCAAAGGAATCTATTGTGTAGCCACAATTATTTCCAATATATTATTGACTCAGACGAAGGAAGTGCATGTATTATAGACAAGCTTGTGATTTGACGCAAAAATAGATGGGAAGGCAAGTGGTGAGATTGCACAAAGACCCTGCAGAGAGATATAGATAGGTTAAATGAGTGGGCAAAAACTTGCCAGATGAAATATAATGTGGGAAAATGTGAGATTATGCACTTTGGCATGAAGAATAAAAAAGTTGAATATCACTTAAATGGAAAAAATAGCTACATAAATCTGCAGCATAGAGGGATTTGGAAATCCTTGTTCATAGATCATAAAAAGCTAGCATAAAAGTTCACCAAATAATGGGGAAGGAAAATCGAATACAAGCCTTTATGTTACAGGGTTTTTTTTTAGGTTAACCAGGTTGATCCCTAGTATGGAGGGATTTCCTTATATGAGAGTGTGTGTAGATTGGGCCTGTACTCACTAAGTTTAGAAGAATGAAAGGAAACCCTATTGAAATATGCAAGATTCTTAAGGCCCTTGACAGGGTAGATGTACAAGGTTGTTTTCCCTTATTGGAGAGTCTAGGACCAGAGTAATAATCTAAGAGTAAGGAGATGTCCTCTTAGGACAGAGATGAGAAGGATTTCGTCTCTCGGAGGGTGGTAAATCTGTGGAATGCTTGAGGACTGTAGAGGCTGGACCATTAGGTATTTACAAGGCTGAGATAGACAGATTTGTAATCGGTAAGGGGATCAAGGGTTATGGAGAACAGGCAGGAAAGTGGCGTTGAGGAGTATTAGACTAACATGATTTCAGAGAATGGCAGATGGGCTGAGTGGCCTATTTCTGCTCCATATTTTGTGCATCAACCAACAAAATACTAGGTATTGGATTTCCCTTGCTAACTTTCTCCATCTCTCAACATCACTCTCCTTTAAGATGCTCCTTAAAGACCGTCCTAATACCTCCTTAAGCAACTTGACACATTTCACGATGTTCAAGGTTCTGTGTAAATGCATATTGCTGTTGTTGAAAGGGTGTCATGATTACTTTTTACCTTGTACCATTTACTGAGAATGTAACCAACACACACAATGGGCAACCAGAAAGAATAAAACTTACCATCATCTCCCAAACCATCCACAACCTCATCACCTCAGGTAACCTCCCACCGATCGCCTCCAACTTCATCGTTCCCCAACCTCGCACCGCCCGCTTCTATCTCCTTCCCAAAATCCACAAACCTGAATGCCCTGGTCGACCCATCGTCTCTGCCTGCTCCTGCCCCACCAAACTCATCTCCACCTACCTAGACTCCATTTTCACCCCCTTGATCCAGGAACTCCCTACCTATGTCCGTGACACCACCCACGCCCTCCACCTCCTCCAGAACTTCCAATTCCCCGGTCCCCAACACCTCATTTTTACTATGGATGTCCAGTCTCTATACACCTGTATTCCCCATGCAGATGGCCTAAAGGCCCTCCGCTTCTTCCTGTCCCGCAGAACTGACCAATCCCCCTCCACCGACACCCTCATCCGCTTAGCTGAACTCGTCCTCACCCTCAACAACTTCTCTTTCAATACCTCCCACTTCCTACAGACAAAGGGGGTGGCCATGGGTACCCGCATGGGCCCAAGCTATGCCTGCCTCTTTGTAGGTTACGTGGAACAATCCCTCTTCCGTACCTACACTGGCCCTAAACCCCACCTCTTCCTTCATTACATTGATGACTGTATCGGCGCCGCCTCGTGCTCCCACAAGGAGCTCGAACAGTTCATCCACTTCACCAACACCTTCCACCCCAACCTGAAGTTCACCTGGACCATCTCTAACACTTCTCTCTCCTTCCTGGACCTCTCTGTCTCCATCTTGGGTAACCACCTAGAAACCGATGTCCATTTCAAGCCCACTGACTCCCACAGCTACCTGGAATATACCTCCTCCCACCCACCTTCCTGCAAAAATGCCATCCCCTATTCCCAATTCCTTCGCCTCCGCCGCATCTGCTCCCAGGATGAGGCATTCCACTCCCGCACATCTCAGATGTCCTCATTCTTCACGGACCGCAACTTCCCCCCGGCAGCGGTCGAGAACGCCCTTGACCATGTCTTCCGCATTTCCCGCAACTCATCCCTCACACTCCGTCCCCACAATAACAACCAAAAAAGAATCCCCCTTGTCCTCACGTACCACCCCACCAACCTCCGGATCCAACGCATCATCCTCCGACACGTCCGCCATCTGCATTCCGACCCCACCACCAAAGACATTTTTCCCTCCCCACCCTTGTCTGCTTTCCAGAGGGACCACTCCCTCCGTGACTCCCTTGTCCGCTCCACACTCCCCTCCAGCCCCACCACACCCGGCACTTTTCCCTGCAACCGCAGGAAGTGCTACACCTGCCCCCACACCTCCTCCCTCACCCCAATCCCAGGCCCCAAGAAGACTTTCCACATCAAGCAGGTGTTCACCTGCACATCTGTCAATGTGGTATACTGCATCCGCTGTACCCGTTGTGGCCTCCTCTACATCGGGGAAACCAAGCGGAGGCTTAGGGACCACTTCGCAGAACACCTGCGCTCAGTTCACAACAAACAACTGCACCTCCCAGTCGCGAACCATTTCAACTCCCCCTCCCATTCTGCAGACGACATGTCCATCCTGGGCCTCCTGAAGTGCCACAATGATGCCACCCGAAGGCTGCAAGAACAGCATATCATAATCAGCCTGGGAACCCTGCAGCCCAATGGTATCAATGTGGATTTCACAAGCTTCAAAATCTCCCCTCCCCCAACCGCATTCCAAAACCAGCCCAGCCCATCCCCGTCTCTCTAACCTGTGCTTCCTCTCACCTATCCCCTCCTCCCACCTCAAGCCCCACCCCCATCTCTTGTCTACTAATCTCATCCCGCCCCCTTGACCTGTCCGTCCTCCCTGGACTGACCTATCTCCACCCTATCCCCCACCTACACTCATCTTTACTGGCTCCATCCCCGCCTCTTTGACTTGTCTGCCTCCTCTCCACCTATCCTCTCCTCTATCCATCTTCTATCCACCTCCCCCTCTCTCCCTATTTATTTCAGAACCTTCTTCCCCTCCCCCATTTCTGATGAAGGGTCTTGGCCCGAAACGTCAAGCTTTCCTGCTCCTCTGATGCTGCTTGGCCTGCTGTGTTCATCCAGCTCCACACCTTGTTATCTCTTGCAGATCTTGCCTGGGGTCTTAGCTTTTTCCTTCTAATATTCTCCAATCTCATTTTAATTAAATAACTTAACTACATTAGCGTAATCTGTGCCTTTGAAAGATCTAAATCTCTCCCATCAAAGCCATGCATCTTTATATTTTCAAGTGCTCTAATCTCAAATTTTTGAACTTTTCTCAAATGTTTTATGAGAACTTAAATGCATTACATTTGCTAAAGATCAACTCCTAATTTAATACATCTGTCTTTTTGACAGGTTTGTAGCTGAATGCCAATTTCTTCTCCAACCCAACGGTCCTTCTGGTAAGCTTATTGTATTCCTCATCCATTAGTCCTGTTCCCTTTTCTAAAACATTTGACCTTTTTGGGGACAGTTGAACAAATCATATATTGATGCATAGTTTTAACACCATAAGTTTTGACCCCTGAAATCAATACTTTTCTTTAATTACTTTAATATAAAGGTGATGTTCCATTAAATTAATACAATAGCATCTCCATTGTGTAAGTTGCAAATTCACGGATTTTCCAAATACAGTAGCTTCATCATTTTCCAAGTCCAATGTTATCTGTACCTCTTCAATGGTTGACCGACGTTAACAATGGTATTTCACTGGATACTATATTCAAGCGACAAAAATGATTGATTTGGGCTATGAGTTAATGACTGCTTGTTTTAGGATTTTAGTGTGTTAAGTTCCACAAATCTAAAACTGGAGGCATTCTCAAATTGCTTAACTTTGTTGTAATCCTTATCACTCTGAAGGTCTAGGTAGCATTTTAGCCACTCCTGTCCACCAGCACATTCATCACTAGCTGAAAATTCCTGTGACTAATACAGTATCCACACTTTGTTCCATAGCTCCATCATCTTCTTCTGAACCTTCTGATGATTGATGGCTGATTGCTCTATCTGTACCAAGAATGCTGCTGGGAATGCTTTCCAAGGATTTTTATTTTATTGCGTTCAACGTTTGTTCTAGGAGTACGTATTTATTTGCAAAATTAACTCCTGTCAAAACTAGAAGATGGTCTAAAACAAAAACAAAGTTGCTGGAAAAGCTCAGCAGGTCTGGCAGCATCTGTGAAGGTAAAAACAGAGTTAATGTTTTGGGTCCGGTGACCTTTCCTCAAAACGGTTTTGACGAAGTGTCACCAGACCCGAAATGTTAACTCCGTTTTTTTTCCTTCACAGATGCTGCTAGACCTGCTCAGCTTTTCCAGAAACTTTGTTTTTGTTCCTGATTTACAGCATCTGCAACTCTTACTGTTTTTTATGTAGAAGATGCTCTAGTTTGTTGCACTGTAATAGCTTAAAGCTAGAACAATTGGGGAATTTCCAAATAGAATTTCTACAATCTTGCATCCAATCTGTAGAATTCCATATGCAATCCTCTATGAATCTTATCTGCCTGTTAGTTGAGTATTCCTTTGTTGATGAGTTTAACATTGTTCTTTCTCCTTTTCAGCTTTCTCCCTGCTCCGCACAAGGTAGTCTCCTATTTCTACTTCCCTCTTGCAGCCTCCTCCTATCCTTCCCCCTCGCAGCGCCCCCCTCCTCCCTCCCCTTCCCGCAGAGTCAATTTTCTTTTCTTCCCTCATGCAGTCTCCACCTTTTATTCTAGCCCCTTGCAGCCTCCTCCTTTCCTCACACACTCGCAGCCTTCCCTTTTTTCAACCCTTACAGCAACAGTTGGATTTTCTTGGAAGCTGCTCACCATGATCTTCAAGGCCAAGATTTGGCTCAATGCGTCCCCCCAGAATCTGACTTGGACCTAGTTGACAGCTGTTCACCGCAGTCACTACCTTTCCAGCTGCTTCTCTAATCACAGGATGGCACTCTCCCATGTTTGCTGCTGATAGGTTCATTACTGAGCCTTAACAGTGCGTGCTGCTGATAGGTTCATTACTGAATCTTAGCAGTGCGTAGCATTTGCAACATGCACTATAGTATTTCACAGAGGCTCCTAAGACAGCACCTTGCAACCCCATGATATAGAGCATGCAGATACAAGGAAACACCACAACTGCAAGTTCCCCTCCAAACCACTCACCATCCAAACTTGGATATATATCGCTTTTCCTACAACGTCCCTGGATCAAAATCTTGGAATTCTCTCCCTAACAGCATTGTAGGTCTGCCTACATGAATTGGACTGCAGTGGTTTTAGAAAGCAGTTCACCTCAAGCTTCTCAAGGACAAATAGAGGTGGGCAATAAATTCTGGCCCAGCCAGTGATGCCCACAGCCCTTGAGTGAATCAAATAAACTCTCAGAAATGGGTGCAATATTGCTCTTATTGGTGGCAACTTAGGGCCGGGGTGATGCTGTCTGAGCCCACGGCTCCCTGGAGGCACAAACCCAAGTGATCAGCATTATGTGCATCCTCCCCCTCCATCCAGGATCTGGGTGCCATTCTTTGTTGCCTTGATATCAAAACTTTCATTCTCGTGTTCGGATCCCAACATGGCTTTAACCCCACTCTACTTCTGTAACCTCCTTCACTTGGAATTCCTTGTGAATTCCCAACTTCTTTCACCTTACTATTGGCAACCAGAGCTTTAGCTGTCCAGATCATAAGATTTAATAGACAATCCTTAAGATCTATCAATTTGATAGTATTTTTGATTGTGTTTTCCTAACGTCTCCTTCTTTGATTCAATGTTTTTTTTTATTACCTGACAACTTGTGAAGTGCCTTGGAATTCTTGTTTACATATAGGGTGCAATATAAATGAAGGTAAATGTTGCTGATGGTGTAACTGAGCCAACAAAGGATATCATCATTGGATATTTCTGGGAGCATCTCTGAGATTCTTTAAACAAGCCAGTATGAATAAGGGGTATTCATGGTTAGTTTCATCTTTGGCGAAATTACAGCATTTCCCTTCAAGAAACCAAAACTAGAAGAAGAGTTCCATGGTTGAGAACCTCCTCCAAACTTTTCCTGTTTCACCAGTCTAATCTTGCTAACAATTTCCAGCAAGGCTACTTAAGGTTGCCTACTCAGATTGGAAATATTCCAGAAGGTTTCATCATACGGCCCCCTCAACTCCAACCACCCCAGTTCCAAACTGTCACCAATGATTATCCAATGCATCCATCTTCACCAGGCTCTGCCTTTCCACACTACATGGCCAGTGAACAAACTCTTCGTTTCTCGCCCGGGTGATATTTGACGGCCAACAGTGTTTTTGATATGTCCTTTTTTATAAGTCAAGAAGGTAAGTGTTCAAAGAAAATGTTTATATAATGATTTTTAATTAAAGCTGTGGTGGTTTGTCTCCCAGGTTGTTCTCAGAAGTGTCGCAGAAATTCTGGAGACTCCAGCAATAGCTCAGGGATTTAGCCACTCTATCACTGATCCTTTGTGCAGCAATTAGAAGCACAGTTCCAGCATTAAAAAGTAAGAAATTCATCTAGGAAACATCCTGCAATTCAAGCTTTCGCAACTGACTTCTTCAAAACCACAAATATGCCTGTCATTTACCTCCTACATGCTAAAAGCTTATCTAAGTGTGTAAATGAAGAAATTGAAGAAAATAAAGATTAGATTTCTCCAGCATTAATGATCCCGCCGATCATATAATTCCTTTATTTTCTTCATATGAATACTACTGGGCTAGCAGCTAAGTTTTAGCCATGAGTTAATATCCATACAGCTTAACCTGCTGCTCAATAGGGAACATAAGGAAAAGCTATTCCTGCTGGTGATAATAGCGGACAAATTCTTAACATCTATATCTGACATTTCTCTGCTCTTGTAACTGAGGTGTTAACTCATAAATTAAAGGATCAGAGGAATGTCATACAAACACACTGCATTTCTAACAGCTAGGCTGCAACTTTAATGTCTACTGCTTACAGTATTGCCTTTGTTGATACTATATCAGTAGAAGAGTTTGAAAAATTGCTGATTTGAAATTTTTTTTTGCCCCTTCAGGCATCCTTTAAGTCCAGCACATCTTTCACCCTAATGATATCTAAACTGACCAAGAATGATAGACCAAGCCCTAACTATTGGTATGGTCGAATCCTATGAAGGCAGTCTGGCAAGATTGGAAATATGCCAGACACACATGGAGAGAGTAACAGAGAATGTGAGATTGAGTAGAGGCAGATTCAGGGGCTGTGACCGAAGTAAAGAAATAAAGCAAAAAAGAAATTGGAACAGAAAAATTAGGTTTCGTGTTTTCAACTGCCTGAACAGACTAGTTTTCTTATTAAGCAAATTGAAAAGTATTGGAAAATGTTTTGCTAATTATACTGACTTAGAATTTAAAAGAAATGCTTAATTTGGTCTTCTAAATTCTACTTCTACCAGCTCCTCCAAAAAGGCATTTTCTTTTCAATTGTTGCTTAAGGTTGTTTCTCTCATTTCTTCGTAAACACCAACTTTGGGACAGATTTTGGAACGTTTGGTGACATTAACAGCCCATTGGGTGTCTGTACTTACAGTATGACAAATTCACAAGCAAATTCAATTACAAATTCAGACATTGGAATCTATCATGTAAAAGTTGTAAAGGGGTGCAGAAAGATGTCAAGTTGTTCAATATATTACTTATCAAGTTGATAATCAGAGAATGTCAGGTTAAATTTGACTGGCAGCAGCCAAAAACAAATGATAGCTAAACATCAGCCTGTTTACACTCCTTCTCAGAAGGGATCTGTGGCACAGTCGTAGTATCCTTATCAAGTCATACCTGTCCTAATAGTGTGTCATAAGATATCTGAGCAAGTTGATTTAAATAGCTACACACCTTTAGCTGGAGAAGAAAATTAGGTCAGGTGCAAAACTGGTTTGTTTATTTTCAGCTGCTGAAGTTTAATTTTACCCCAAGGGTCTCTTCTCTCTCTCCCTGTCCTGGAAATCTCTGCTTTCATATTGCTGTTCCCTTTTTGCCTCTTGTCTCCTAATAATGTCACACTCTTTGTCTTCTCATCCCAATTGTCATTTTATGTATCATCATCTGCCCTTTTTTATCTTTGCCTGGGAGGTTGTGGGTCCTTTAGTTATGCTTAGTGAAAGCTTTGATTGAATCTGGATGGGCTGAAATCATTCCTCCCAACCACCCATTCTATGAAATGTTACAAGAGGCCTTCACACTCAAATAGTCCGTTGAATTTATAGTGCAAGAAGTAGGTAGGGGAGGAGGACAACTGGAGGAGGTATGGTAAGGGGAGAAAAGAAAGGAATAAAAGAAGGGAGAGAGCAGAACGTATGAACAGAAGAGGTTAAAATGTGTCAGGTAGAGAGCACAGTGTGGATGGGGGAGAGGGGTTAGGGTTGGGTCTAGGGTCAGGGTTACCACCTCACAGCTCCAGGGACCTGGGTTCGATTCCATCCTCGGGCAACTATCTTGTAGAGTTTGCATATTCTCCCCATATGTGTTTGTGGGTTCCATCTGGATGCTCTGGTTACTTTACACAGTCCAACAATGTGTAGGCTAGGTGGATTGTCCATGGTAAATTGCCCATAGTCTCCAGGGAGATGCAGGCTAGGTGGATTAGTCATGGGAAATACAGGGTTACAGGGATGGGGTTGATCTGAGTGGGATGCTCTTTGTTGGGTGAGTATGGACTCCATGAGCTGAATGGCCTGCTTCCACATGTTGGGATCCCATGATTCCATGTCCTCAGCTGTGGGGAGTGTGGCGGCCTGGTAGAAGGAGTTATGACAAAAATCACTTAATAGAACTTACTTCTTGATGAAGTAGTGGGGGAGCGAGTTTACTTTCGGAAGATAAGACTTTCTTTACAGTAGAGAGCATTTTAAGGCGGCTGAGGACATTGGAGAGGTGCAACCCATGTTCCAAGATAACCTTTGCTCCTAATTGGGAATGGATGAGATAAAACTGGTGGACCTGGGTGGGTATCGTAGCTCATTTTTGGAGAAGAGGCAGAGGCTGGATAGTCCAGCTGGAATATTCTTTCGTATCTTAGAGGGCGGGGCCATTAGAGTGTGCCAAGATGGTTATGTTCCTACGTCCGAGTACAGGCTGAGGCAAAAATCCAGCAAAAATGAAAATTTTGCTCCTCAATGGGTGGCGTGGGAGGACTGTTGTGGGTTTGAATTTTTTGTCAGTGGGAATCAATAGTACTTAATGATCCAATACCAAGTTATTATTGAGATTGGTATAATATTTACAGAACACAACAGTGGACAGTGTATACAGCATGGACAATCAAGGTTTTTGAGAAGATTTGTAGCTCGGGTTGTTGATGCAGTTGTTGATTTGCTTGCTGAGCTGGTAAGTTTGTTTGCAGATGTTTTGTCACCATAGTATGTAACATCATCAGTGTGCCTCTGGTGAAGCATTGGTGTTCTGTCTTGCTTGTTATTTATGTGCCTCGGTTTGCTGGGATGGGTGGCATCACTTCCAGGTTTGTTTCTTAGTGGCTAGTATATAGAGTCCAGCTCTGCATGTTTGTTAATGGAATTCCAGTTTGAGTGCCAGACCTCCAGGAATTCTCGTGCGTGTCTTTGGTTGGCTTGTCCCAATCAAATTGGTGTCCCTCTTTGTCCATGTGCATTGAAATGAGTGACAATTGATCATGTCTCTTCATAGCCAAGTGGTGTTCATGAATCCTGATGGTCAGTTTCCATCCAGTTTGCCCTATGTAATGTTTATATCTTCTCAAAAACCTTGAACAACTACCGGCGCAACACGCTCAAACTAGCCCAATGATGGGAAACAAATGCCATCTGACTGAATGCCACCCACGAGTAACTTCACTTCCTACATGAATGCATTAGAAAACAGGTATTGCCACATACTGTAAAATACAAGCCACCGCTAAACAACCCACAAGCATGGAAAACAGCTGAACAGAACAGCCACAGAATGCTACAGGTAATGATTAACAATGCCCACAACCGACTTCACAAATATGAGCAGGAAACGGCACACCAAAAACTTTGCATTCAAACTCAACAAGCCAAGAATGGACTGCAACACTAGAAAAAGCCATTACCGTGAAACAACAGAAGACCAAGACCAAGAAAAAATACGCCCTACAGGAAAAACTGACTAAACTTACCCACAACAACGAAACAGACAGGGCAGACAATTGGATAAGGAACCTATGTGACCGGCTGCTCTCAGACACCAAAAAACCCATCCTGGTACGCAGGTTAAACAACAATCACATAGACACTAATAAAACTGATTTCCTGGTTGCACTGCAATCCACATTAAAAAAACAACAGATTCACCGAAAAAACCCAACAAACTGTCAGACACGTAGAGGCCCAACACTAAGCAGAAGGAGTGAGGGGAACACATTCAACACACTAGAGAGGAAAGCCCTACAAGGACTCGAGAGACAGGAACATTGTAATCCTACTGGCGGACAAAGGGTGCATGATTGTCATACTGAACATAACACAGGACATTGAGGAAGTGAACACTTTACTTGCAGATACTGACACCTACCAACAGATGGCGACAGACCCAACACCATAATTAGAAAATTGTATTATAAGCATCCTGAGGAATCTACCAGAGAATGAAACCAGAGGGATCAAACACACCTTGCTTCAATGGTCTTCCCAAGGTACACAAGCTAGAGGACCCCTGCAGACCCACAGTCTCACTTCTGGTACACTGACATACAGACTAGCAGAAGAACTACAAAGGAGCCAGAATCACCTAGTAGAAGGCTCAAACCACGCCATTCACTTCGCCCAAGAATTCCTCAACATCATCAAAGACACCAGAATAGATGAGGATGAAATCAAGGTCTCCTTCGACGTGGCTGCACTATTTACCTCCATAAACATCCCCCTAGCTAAGGAAACACTAGCCTCGCTACTAGACAGACCAGGGATACAGACACCCGACAACACCAACACCATCAGCAAAGACGGCACCCCTGAAACTAGTGAATCTGTGCCCCATAACCCACTTCACTTTCAAAGGTAAGGTATACAGACAAATCAACGGAACACCTATGGGATCATCGATATCAAGGTTAATAGCGGAAGCCATAATGCAAAGACTGGAACAGACAGCTCTTCCCTCCATCCAACCGAAACTATGGTTCTGCTATGTGGATGACACCTTTGTTATTATCAAAAACTCTAAACTGGAGGAAACCCATCTACTCATGAACAACATTCTCACTGGCATAAAATTCATCATGGAAGAGGAGAACGACAACAGACTTCCCTTCCTGAACATAATGGTCGAACGTAAGGCCAACAGTGAGCTCCAGGCCAGCATACACAGGAAGGCCACCAGTACAGATCAAGTACACAACCACAATAGCAATCATCCCAATATCCACAAATGGAACTGCATCAAAACACTTCAAGCGACCCACAACACACTACAGCACCCCAGAGCTGCACAAAGCCAAGGAAGAACACCTCTACAGAATCTTCAGAAACAACAGTTACCCAAAATGCGTAGTCTGCCAATATCTACACAACAGACCACAACAAGAAAGACATAACACGTCCAGAGACACTAGTCACCCTACCATACATTAAGGACACATCTGAAATGACCACCAGATTACTCTGCCCCCTAGGAATCATGGTAGCCCACAAAATAACAGCTACACAAAAAACAGCTACTGATGAGAATAAAGAATCCAACAACCATAAATAACAGAACCAACGTTATTTATGAGATACCATGCAAAGGCAAAAACATTACATAGGGCAAACCAGAAGGAAACTAGGATTCACAAACACCAACTAGCTACCAAGAGACATGACCAACTATCACTCATTTCAATACATATTGACAAAGAGGGACACCAATTTGACAGGGACAACGTAGCCATCCTAGCATAAGCCTACCAAAGACACGCATGAGAATTCCTGGAGGCCTGGAACTCAAACTGGAATTCCATTAACAAACATGTAGAACTGGACCCCATACATCAACCACTAAGAAACAAATCTGGAAGTGATGCTACCCCCCACCCCAGCAAACCGAGACACACAAATAGCGAGCAGGACAGAACACTGACGCTTTACTGGTGGTGTACTGATGATGTTACCTAGTATGGTGACGAAATGTCTGCAAACAAATTTACCAGCTCAGTGAGCAAGTCAACAACTGCAGCACGGACAATTTTAGAAATAATTTAAGCAATAGGTCATTGAATATGCTGATCAGGCAAGAAATATCTTAAATGGTACCACCCATTAGATATGAGGTTAAGACAGCCACACACAGGCATGACCAGGGACCCCCAATGTCCTTGTGGGCTGAAGAGTAGCCATACACCATTGGCCATCAGATTGATTGCTACACTGATGAAGCTGAATGGCCAGTTGCAGCAGGCCTTCTAGGGACATGATGTTGGACATGGAATTTGATTAAGGCTGATGGGTCCTGCTAAATAGCGAGACATAAGTAACAATGGATATGCCCATGGAAGAAGGTGAAACTGCTCACAATGCTATGGAGCAGGGACAGACAGGAGAACCTTCACTATTCTCGTAACACTCTTGGAAGAGAAAAGGATGGAAATGGGATGGGTTGCAGTAAGGCAGCCTGTCACTGAGGGTGTGTGTCTGTGTATAGAGACACTATAGAGTTAATACTGTAACAGATGTGGGCATCAAACTTCCTGCCAGTATTAGCTTTGGAGTCATTGGGTCTTCATGAACAAAGGAGGCTAAAGTTTGATGGCAAGCAGCAGGAGTTATTTGAACGCACAATTTGTTAACATCACTCTTGACTCTCCTGCAGGACTAGCAGCAGATGAGGCACAAACAATGGCACTGGGACAACTTGACATCTCAGAGAAGACTCTTCAAACTGAGGAGCCAGCATCACATCAGTCCAGCACAACCTCCATCTGCAAACATTCTCTCATACGGTAGGTATTGACATGCTTAGGAATAGTGGCACCAGTTGTTAAGCATGGTACAGAAATGCATGGTATAGGAGATAGTGACAGCTGCAGCTGCTACCCACAGAAAGGCCATGCCCAAATCCAGCAATTCTGAGCTTCATGCCACTGGGGACCCTCTGGGATCATCATCAAAGTGTATGTGCTGGAACAGCAATATGAAATGTGCAGATTACTGTCAGAGTTCCCAGAAGCCATTCATTTCCACCTGTAATGACATAAGGACACCTAAATGTTTTCTATCTATTGATATCTATTTTAAAGTATAATCTCTAATTAAGGAAAAAATGATAGCCAAGTTATGCACGACAAAGTTCCTGAAACAGATAGTTGATCTGTTATTTTGTAATATTTTTTGAGGAACAAATACTGGCCAGGGGACCAGAGAGACCTCTCCTGCTCTTTTCTGAAGAATTTCATACGATCGTTTATTTCAAGCTGTGCGTGTTATCAGGATGTCAGCCTAATATGTTACCTGAAAAATGATGTCTCCAGTAGTGCAAAATTCTGCACTGAAATATCATTCCAATAAATTCCAACCTAAGTCTCAGTCCCAGACCTATTCGACTTTATTCCAAATTTACTCCACTTTAAAATGATCAGGTGTCTGCACCATGTGACGGTTCCAATCCTGCTCATGCTGAAGATGCGCCCTGTAGTCTGATATTACCTTCACGATCTTATGTATTTCAATTAAGTAACTTCTGACTCTTTTAATTTCTAGATGATACAGGCCTCATAAAGCAATCTGCTCAGTTTAGGTGAGAGATAAAAGGTACTGCAGATGCTGGAGAATCCGAGATAACAAGCATGGGGCTGGATGAACACAGCAGGTCAAGCAGCATCATAGGAGCAGGAAAACTTGACGTTTCGGGCCTAAACCCTTTGTCTGGCATGGATGTAATGGGCTGAAGGATCTTTATCTGCGCTGCAGATCTCTATGACTCAGTTCAGGATTCTCTAGATTTGTTGGTCCCACCCTTTACCTTTATAGGAACTGCTTGCCCTGCACTATTTCCTGTTT
>JAHRHZ010000030.1:8000792-8035626 GCA_024137785.1 Ginglymostoma cirratum
AAGTTTTCCTGCTCCTATGATGCTGCTTGACCTGCTGTGTTCATCCAGCCCCACGCTTGCTCAGTTTAGGTATTAGTTTAGTAAATCTTCTTAGAACTGCTTTCAAATCATTAACATCCTTCCATAGGTACAGTGACCAACACAGGACATAGTACTCCAGATACAGTCTCACCAATGGCCGTATAACTGAAGCGTAATTTCCCTACTCTTGCATACTTCCACAGTTCTGGCCTCTCCCAGTGAGATTTTCCATTGGTCATTCTTGAAAGCCCTCCTAATGAGGCTCCCAAGTTCAAAAGGCTGGAGTATGATTTCCATGAGGAAGGACACTAATTGCCTTTACATTAATTAAAGCCCTCGGAAAGGATCTTCTGGGCAAGGAAAAGAGCCATAACCATTGAGAATGAATGCTAAGAAATTTAAGCAGTCTTTGTGTGGTGTGGCTTCAAGTTTAATACAGAGTTGATAATTATTCTAGATATTAAGGAAATCTTCACATTCTGTTCCTCTTAAGTCAAAATACCCCATATAGCAATCTAAATGTAGAAGGCAGCATTACTATGTGACTGCACCTCACCCGATAAAGAAGTCAGTGAGATTGAAAAGGTAGCGCTTGAAAAGCAAAACAAAAGTAGCATTTGAGAAAACTCAAGAAGACACATTGAAAATTTTTTTAAAATTTGACCCTTGCTACACACTATATTCAAATGTTTCTACAGCCAGTAAGGTGATGATAGAATCTGAGATATCCAGAATTATGAAATTAGAAAGATATCTTCAATCACACAAGGAAAGGGCTTCAGATCTTCGATGTAGCAAGATGAACTTGGTGTAGTCTGAAAAAAACTTCAAACCTTGGAAACAGTTCACCTTGAGACTGTCCAACAGCTACAGAGCTGCTGTTGGTGCAGAGCCATCTAAGGAAAAGGAAAGCTTAAATCCAAATTGGATCATGCTAAAAATGAACATTCAAAGAATATTAATTTATAAAAAAATCAACTGTAGTCTGTAAGTGAGCCACATTAACAAGCCGTGGAGGCACTCTAGGTGACTTTCATTAAAGAAGAAGAAATTCAAACTACAGAGCTCCTACATCTGAGGACTCCTTGAGAAAAGTTCATTGTCGAGCATCAAATGGAACTTGGCTATGTTAAATATATGCAAGAGTTGGAAAAATCTACTTGCCTGGAAGAGATGCTGCACACATACTGTGCTATTTGCAATTGCACAATGCTGTGAAGCTTCAGAATCTGAAAAAGAGCAATTTCTTGGGGAAATCAAACTACTGGATAAGGCAACAATGGAAAACAAAGACCTCCAAGACTCATAATCCAACATCAGCTACTAGTTGGAGAAGTTCAAGGAACTCAATTGAATTGAATTAGATTTATTGTCACATGTACTCACATGAGTACAGGAAAAGTTTACAAGTCACCACTTACAGGGCCATCTTAGGTATAAAAGTACCTAGGTACAGAACTTTAGTTATAGAATACAAATGAACATGACTATTTCAGGAACAGGCAGAATTGTCAACAGTCCTTAGAAAAAAACAAGAATTCACAACTTGAAAAGGAAAATTTACAGAGGAATTCCACAAATCCTTTGCAGAGACAGCCAGAGTTCTTACACAATTGGCAGATTAAAGGGGTACTTTGATGGGAGAAAATGTCTCCCTTTTACTTGAATATTCAGAGCTCAAAGATCACAGTGAGTTATTAATTGAGGAAAACATTCTGTTCCAATCCCCACAAATATTGATCTTGCCTCTGAAAATGAAACTTGTGAGCGAGTGAACAGAGATTTTTGTTTCAGTTCAAATAAGATAATGCTAGAAAAGCAAGACTTTACTAACAAAAGACATCATCCACAGAAAGATTGTGATCTTTGAAGAATGAGAAAGATGCAAAACTCAAACCTTCAACACCTAACCAGTCCAAATTCTCAGGTGAGATCAAGACTAATAGGGAGGTGATAGACTCTGCAAGTCCTCTATTGTCCAATATTATATCACATCTGAAGATCAGATCATTGCAGAAGAGCTTGCTAAAGGTCCAATTTAATGAATCCTATTTAAAGATCTTATTTAAGAAATGAGCAACGGATCCAAAGATGTTACTGCCTACTCCAGACTAGCCTCAAGCTCATGAAAAAGTGGGAAAGTAACCCCAGTGCTTTTAGATTTCATTTATCAGAGGCTGGAACTCTAATCTGTCAGAGTTTCCCTTCCAACGAACACTACACATAGATTTACCTATCTTCAAAATGGGCTGAGAATAAGCTTGGAGATTGAAACTTTGGTAGAGAGAGATGCTGATGGGAGGGTGGTTTGGAAAGTGAGAATGTCATGCTGAGTATTCATAGTTAAATGTGACCGGTGAAATGGTAAAAGAATTGGGTGAGATGTAGAGTAAAGGGAATTATACCTTTACAGTCAATATAGCTTTGACCATGTACAAAATGAACTATGTCACAGTGATGTCAGATCACATGGACGGGATTTTCGGTCTATAGGTAAGATGTTCCTCCACATAGAAACTTTTGGAGTCTCACTCCTTCTTCAGATGGTAGTCTAACACCTGAAGAAGGAGTGAGACTCCAAAAGCTCGTGTTTTCAAATAAACCTGTTGGACTATAACCTGGTGTTGTGTGATTTTTGACTTTGTCAACCCCAGTCCAACACCGGCACCTCCACATCACCTCTATATATAGTTATATTCAAAAAGCCTGTTGCTGTCTCTGCTACTATTTGTTGGTTGCTTTCTATCAATCTTTCACCATATCTCCCTCTCTCTTTGTCACTGTTAGTCTCTCTTGGTAACTCTTTTGTCTATCATTATATTCACCCATCTTTCTATCTTTTGATGTCTCTCTCTGGCTATCACTGTCTTTCTCTGTCTATCTCTCACCCTCTCCTCCTTTTCAGGGATGTTTTTGAGCAGACCAATGTATTCGTGGGATACAGTTTGCATTTTTAATCTATCACCAAAGCATTCAAGAAAAATGCAGAAAAACATCAGCATTTGTCGATTACAATATTAGAAAATATGAAAATCATGAAGAAAGCAAATGTGGTTGCTTCAGTGAAATATTGTATGAAACATGTGGTTTGAGTTCCTCAACAGTTTATGACATCAAGAAGCAATGTGAAAAGATCAAAGGTATAATATTTAGATGAATAAAATTATTTTATTACTGCTTTATAAAGTTCTTTAATTATTTCTCTTGCAGGCAAATATCTACATCACATTTTTTCCAGTTCTCACATTTGTGATTAGTTATTCTATGTAACACTAGAATCCAAAAATTTCTGAAATCCAGAAATGAAATTGATCTCAAGCAGAGATAAAAGGTACTGCAGATGCTGGAGAATCCGAGATAACAAGCATGGGGCTGGATGAACACAGCAGGTCAAGCAGCATTATAGGAGCAGGAAAACTTGACGTTTCGGGCCTAAACCCTTCATCAGAAATCTTGATCTCAAGCATCCTAATCTGGAGAGACTAAAGTGTGGCGCAATTATAATTGTAGTCATAGTAACAGGTAGTCAATCTAAACAAGCTAATTCTAATCATATAAAGTACATTTATAACTCTATGTTTGGCTATTCTATGCTAGACATGACAGTATAGTTTATTTCTATCATTTACAATTACAAATTGCATTTGCAAATGAGCTTTTACAGGCTAGATTCTGCATCCTAATGAGCCAAATGGCGGACTTCTGCACTGCAAGAATTCTGTGATTCTGTGGTTAATAAACACATTCACAATCCCATGTGACATTAGTACTTGAATACATTGACTTATCTCTTACTCCTCTGTGACACTGTTAATTGTGTCCATTATCTCATGACTCTTAGCAGCTAATAAAAGCATCAAGTGACAGAATTCAAAGATCTCCCATTGAAGAAATTCACCGTTAGCTTCATTATCATTTGACTCTAGGCCATTTCAATGCTGCATTTTCTTCCAAATTTAAATATGTGACTTCTGACACCAGTTCTGTTTAAAATATAAAACTGATGAAATAAAGCATTAACGTAGCTCTGGATTTTTTTTTCACAATTACAATTAGTTTTCATTATTGCAACTAACTTCCTAATGAGGTTACTGAAACTGCTAGCTGTCAACTTCCAGACAATATATAGACCAACTTCACAACAATTTGCATTTATACAGCATAATCACCATAGCAAAATGCCCCAAGGTATTTCACAGTAGCACAATCATTCAAAAAATTTTCACTGAGCCAAACACATAAACTTTAGGGTAGCTGACTGCAAACTTGGTCAAAAATGTAGATTTCATGGAAATACTTAAAGGAGGAGAGAGAGGGACAGGCAGAGATGTGGAAAGGTTTAAGGAAGGAAGGACTTTATGATGGAAGGCATGGCTTTTAATAGTAGGTTAAAGAGGCTGGTGCCAGAGTTGGAATGCATATCCGCAGAGATTTATAGAGCTGAAGGAGGTTGCAGAGGTAAGAAGAGTCCATGGAATGATTATACATGAGAATGAGAAATTTGAAACTGAGGTATTGCTAGAACTTGGAGTCAAAATAGATCAGTGAGGTCAAGGGTGATGTATGAACAAGGACTTTGTGTGATTGAGGGAATGGACAGCAGAGCTTTGAATAAGATTGCATTTACAGAGAGTGGAAGATAGAGAATGCCCTGTAAAGCACTGAAATTGTCAAGCCTGGAAATGACAAAACCAATGCACGAGGGTTTCGGCAGCAGATATGCTGAGATTTCAGTAGCAATGAGTAATATCAAGGAAGTGGAATTACGCAGACTTGGTTTTGCAGAGGATATCAGACACAATGATGGTTTACAGGTTATGGGTAATGAATTGCAAACTGAAATGCTACAGTCCTAGTCATCAACCTGAAATGCTAGTTCTCTTTCTTACCCCAGAGATTCCTTCAGTTTTTGCAGAATATTCTTTTTAACCAAAATGGAAATGGAACGTTATGGACAAGGGGACGTACACAAAGATGTTCTGATGAACAGTTCCACATATGAAGAAGATATCAGGATTCAATATATTCTTTAAGTTTATATAGTTTCTTGTGAAACTGAGGATGTCCATAATGCCCTACAATGTGTTGAAAGTAATATTTTTAATTTCTTGTCAATTTTCCTCCTTGTAGTTTTTCACTTTGGTATCTATTAAAAAGAAATATAAATATATTTGAGACTAATGTTCGTAAATACTATAAAAGGACTCCTGAACTATTACATGTGCTTGATGAGATGTTCATTACCCAGGCACTCCTTTTTGGGTGAAGTCTTGATCATGGGTCAGGGGTCTTGATCAGCTATAAGTGGAAATCCTGAAGACTGTGTTGCCAGTCTAGTGCAAGGGTTAATGATATCTCCTCAAGGCTGGATAATAATTTTAAGATAGACAGGAGGGATCCAATAGTCATCGTTCACATTGGTACCACCACATTGATAGCACTAGAAAGGACATTTTGCTGAAAGTCTGTAAACACTTAGGAGCTAAACTAAAAATAATAATAATTAATCAAAAATAATACTTACAAAGAACGTTCAATGTAAAAGGGAGCTGTTCTGGTGGGATGGGCTTCATTTGAACTCTGCTGCGACTAGTGTCCTGGTAAAATAATCCCATTGTTGAGCAGACCATCCATGAAAATGGCTCACATGAAACTGAATCAAACTGAAGGGACCTCCAGCTATGACCTCTTCATGTGGAGACTATTGGTAAGCCACTGGTTGCTGCTGGTCCGGCGCTTACTGGAATATTTCTTCCTCCTCAATTTCTCTCTGCCTTTGTAGTAACCTTTGCTGTGGCTTGATCCATTGGTCCTTGGAACAATTGGGAATGACAGCTTCAATTGATGTCTAACCAACCCCTTGACTAATCTCTGTGCAGCTTCCTGTATTGCATTTTGGTAAAACAAACAACGACAGGACTTTATACAATTAAAAGTAGGGCCTTGGGTAGTTTGTAGAACAGACATAATTCTTTGAAATTTGCGTCACATGGTTAAGAAAGCATTTAGCACACTTGCTTTCATTGCTCAGACTTCTGAGTATAGGAATTGGGATGTCATGTTGAGGTTGTACAGAACGTTGGTGAGGCCTCTTCTGGAGTACTGTGTCCAGTTCTGGTTGCCCTATTATAGGAAGGATATTATTAAGCTGGAGAGGATTCAGAAAAGATGTACTAGGATGTTGCTGGGAATGGATGGTTTGAGTTATAAAGATAGGCTGGGACTTCTTTCACTGGAGCATAGGAATTTGAGGGAGACCTTATAGAGGTTTATAAAATCATGAGGGATATATATAAGATGATGGCAAATGTCTTTTCCCTAGGGCACAGTATTTCAAGACTAGGGGGCATATTTTTAAGATTAGTGGTGGACATGAGGGGCAACTTTTTTACAAAGAGAGTGGTTTGTGTGTGGAATAAACTTCCAGAGGAAGTGGGGTATGTGGGTACAGTTACAATGTTTAAAGGACTTTTAGGTAAGTTCATGAATAAGAAATGTTTGGACGGGTATGGACCAAGCACAGGCAAATGGGACTAGTTTGGTTTGGGATTATGATCGGCACGGACTCGTTGGACCGAAGGGTCTGTTTCCCTGCTATATGACTCCATGACTCTATTTCAAATTTCCAAAACCTGCAGAATTTTGCATTCACATTGATAGTTAGCAATCTTCTGGTCAATGTAAGCCACCACGTGTTCTAAATGTAGACTTTATAAGAGATGGGGATTGTACTTTTTTACATCGCTGGGCGTTTACAAAACTGTATATGTCTTACATTGAGAAGGTGATGATGTATTTTATTGCGGCTGTTTTCTCTGTTATTTTTCTTAGGTTTCCATGCAATCCTGTTGATAAAGGGCATCTAACGAATAGCTCCTACGTCCACTGTAGTTTGTGTGTAGTTATTCAATTGAAGGACACCCTAGAGTAACTCTTCCAGCAAGTAGTTTCCTTATTCTGTAAAGAAGTATCTGGGGGGGAATCTTATAGGATCTTGAGCAACATGGGCCTTGATGAGATTTGTGGCAGAATCAGGTCAGGACTCCGATAAGGCGTATCTTGATGACAGGATCAACTCATTGCATCTTTTATGCATTTGTTGAGTAGCAAGGCAAGTTTCTTGAGGTTGTTAACTTGCATGCCAAGCTGGCTTGTTTTCGTTCCGACATTTCGTCACCATGCTAGGTGACATCATCAGTGGAGCATCCGATGAAGCAATGTTATTCTACTCTGCTTGGAATTTATACTATCCGGTCTGTTATGGTGAGTAGTGTCATTTCCGGTTTTGATCTGTATGGGTTTGTATATGGGGTCCAATTCTATGTGTTTGTTGATTGCATTATGGGTGGAGAACCATGCCTCCTGGAATTCCCCTGCGTGTCTACGTTTGTCTTGGGCTATTATGGTTATCTTGTCCCAGTTAAACTGATGACCTTCATTGTCTGAGTGTACTGATATTAAAGAGAGTTTGTCGTGCCATTTTGCTGCTAGTTGTACAACGAATTCTCCTTAATATCAGTACACTCAGATAATGAAAGCCATCAGTTTAACTGGGACAAGGTAACCATAGTAGCCCTAGTCAAACATAGACATGCACAGGAATTCTTAGAGGCATGGTTCTCCACCCATAATGCAATCAACAAACGCATAGAATTGGACCCCATATAAAAACCCATACAGATCAAAACCAGAAATGACACCACTCACCACAACGGACTGGACAATATAAATTCCAAGCAGAGTAGAATAACATTGCTTCATCGGACGCTCCACTAATGATGTCACCTAGCATGGTGACAAAACATCTGAACAAAAACAAGCCAGCTCAGCGAGCAAGTCAACAACCTCACCTTCAACATGAGCTACAGACCTTTGCCAAAACTCTTAGCAAGTTTCTTGTTAGGTGGTAGCTAGTTGCCAATTAAGGAGGTTTATAGCTTGTTAAACATCTTATTTATGTTGCAATTTGCCTCATTAATAAGCACTTTCCTATCTTATCAAACAGACCAAAGAAACCTGACCTCAAGAATTCTCAACAAAGCAGTCAGAGTGGGTACCTAGTGACTTTAGTCTGTTGTTGGTTGCAAAAAGCCTTCACGTTGCTCAACACCAAACAGCATCTCAAGATATGATTCATGGATACCAGCCAGATCCACTCCTCATCATAGACATTGACATTTGATATTTGCAAACCACTTACAACGACAATAACACCTCTCTGATTTACTCGCAGGCTGCTTTACAAAGCACAGGCTTACATTGCAGGGGACACCAGCGGCTAGCATTGAAAAGCTGCAGAAAGGATACTTTGCACACAGGGGTAGACACACAGTTCACAGATGGGATCAGGCTGCATCTCAGGACTGCTCATTTGCTTTCTTAGCACTTGCCTTCTTGGATACACACAACATCATGCCTTAGTGCGCCAATGAGCAGAGTTATACTGCCAGGCAGCTTGTTCAGCAGTCATCAGTCAAGGCTGCATACATCTTACTGTATGGCAGTGTGCTATGCTACTCTTACATCACATGCCAGCAGCTTATGCAGGAACACACTGTACGTGCAGCAAGTGAGCAGCCATGTCTCAAAATCTTAGAGGGCTAGTCTTCATCAAAGTCCATGGTGGCAGGGGTCAGTCAGTGGGTCCCAGCAACCTACAGTAAGGGCAGCCTCTAATAATAGTTCAGGGCTTTGGCCATGGTCAGGCATCCAGTCAGTGTGATCTCAGTCAGGGGGTCTGTACATCCCCAGTCCAGGCAGCACGTTGCAATCAGTCCTGTGGTTCCATGGTGACCAGTTCAGCAGTAAGGATAATATGGTCGGGGAGATGTACAGGCAGCAGTACAGGATCTGGCAATTCTTGTCTGGGCTGTACAGTTGGGCTTTTCAAGGGTGTACAGTCAATCCATTGTGTCTACCCATAGAAACTAAAGTGTAAGAGGGTGGGAATGGGGAAGACAAAGGGAGCTGCTGCTGTAGGAAGGGCACTCAGGAACCTAGGATTGGGCTGTAGGCTGGTGGCAAGAGGTGTGATAATTGTGAAGGGGGCAAGAGTATTTGTAATGGGAATGTGGTAAAGTAAGCATGCAAAGGGGAATGGGAAGGAGTGTCATTGGGATAAGATGTTTCATCCATGATTAGGAGAACCCTGGCTTCAAGAGAGATGCAGTGTATGCCCACTGACTACCTGATATGGCAGGGGTTGGGTTGAAAGGTAGGCAGGTGCAAGTTCATATAGATGGGTTGTGTGGGGTCTTAGGGAGGTGTGAAGCCTGGGGTTGATGAAAAAGGCCCCTAGGAAGGGGATCTAGATGGTCAGGGCCTCACTGCTATGTATGGGTGGAGGCGAGAAGCCACTTGCCAATGAGAACTCAATGTCATCTTCTATTGTGCTGGAAACTGAAAGAATGCAATGAAAGGAAAATGGTCGCAGCCACTCCCTGAGTGAGTGGAGTATATGTTTGAGGGAAATGCAGGACCCACCAATATGAGGCCATTTAAAAGGAAAGAACATTACACATAGACCCAGGCACAAAGACCTGCAGGGGTTCCAATTCCTTGGTGATCCTAATTCATTGGCTCCCAACGTACTGTATAGATCCTCGGTCTAGGCATAGCTGCCTGCTTCATTTACACCAGGACGTTTGGACACAAAGGTCAGGAAGAGAATTGGGATATATTAGAATGAGGCACAATGGTGCCAGCAGAACCCATTGTCCTATATATGCTTTGTTCATCTTGCTTCCACAATCAGCAGCAGGCTCTCAATGCAGCCATTGATCGATGGTCCATCTTATGTGAACACGAAGTTACAGATTCACAGAGTCATACAGCACGGAAACAGACCCTTTGGCCCAACTAGTCCACGCCAACCATGTTCCTAAACTAAACTAGTCCTATGTGCCTGCTCCTGACCCATATCCCTCCAAACTTTTCCTATTCATGTATTTAATCAAATGTCTTTTAAACATTGTAACTGTACCTGCATCCACCACTTCTTCTGGCCGTTCACTCCACACATGAATTGTTCTCTGTGCAAAAACGTTGCCCCTCATTTCCTTTTTAAATCTTTCTCCTTTCAAACATGCCCCCTAGTTTTGAACTCCCCACCTTAAAGAAAATATCTTTGCTCTTCACCCTATCTATGCCTATCATGATTTTATAAACTTCTATAACGTCACCCCTCAACCTCCTACACTCCAGGGAAAGAAGTCCCAGCCTATCCAGCCTATTTTTATAACTCAAAACCTTCATTCCCGACACCATCCTGATAAATCTCTTCCGAACCCTCTCCAGTTTAATAATATCTTTCCTATAACAAGGTAACCAGAACTGCACACAGTACTCCAGAAGAGGCCTCACCAATGTCCTGTACAACCTCAATGTTACGTTGTAACACCCGTACTCAAAAGTCTGAGGAATGAAGGCAAGCATTCTAAATGCTTTCTTAACCATCCCGACCACGTGATGCAAATTTTAAAGAATTATATACCTGAATCCCTAAGGCTCTCTGTTCTACAACACTATTCAGAGCTGTACCATTGTGTAACTTCTGCCCTTGTTTGTTTTACCGAAATGCAATATCTTGCATTTATCCAAATTAAATTCCATCTGCCACTCCTCAGACCACTGACCCAATTGACCAAGATCTCTTTGAAATCGTAGATAACCTTCTTCACTGTCCACAATACCACTAATTTTAGCGTTATCTGCAAACTTGCTAACCATGCTTCGTATATTCTTATCAAAATCATTTATATAAAAGGCAAATGAAAGTGGACCCAGTACCAATCTCTGCGGAACACCGCTGGTCACAGGCCCCCAGTCCAAAAAGCAGTCCTCCACCACCACCCTCTATCTCCTTACGTAAAGCCAATTTTGTATCCAATTGGCAAGCTCACCCCAAATCCCATGTGATCTAATTATACTAATTAGTTTATCATGCGGAACCTTATCAAAGACTTTACTAAAGTCAAGGCATCATTATGGCACAGTTACATTCAGGACTACACAAAGAGTCAAACAGAGATACAATGCCAAAACAATTAAATTTATATCATTGGGACTTCATGTACAGGGCAATGTCAGCTACCAGCACATCCTGATAAGTTTTCTTCTTTTTCTCTCTCCCCCACTATGTCTCAATGTGGTCCCTGCTTCCACAGCTGGAGGGTGGGGAGCCTGCTAGACCATGGAGTTCTTTTGTCCTGAAGTTTTGTGGAGCAGCTTCAGGTGCACCTGTGTCTGGATGGGCCAGATGTGCTGAGGGGCTTCTTGCCTAAGACAAGTGGACCCAATTTAGTTTCAACTTTCAAAGGTCAGAGAGGTGCAGGCAGGGTGGACATGGACAGCCTGGCCACTTCTGGACTGTCCTAGCTGGACACTTCTCAGGAGCCTGGGAGTGGCTGCCCCTTTCTCTTTCTGGGTGCCCCCTGGCACCACTCTGTGGTCTCGTGAGGAAGGGACACCTGGAATACATGCCAGGTTCCCTGTCTCCACTGTTGCCATGCCTTTGGTCCTGAGGACCAACAGCTGGATAACAGAGGGCAAGTGTGTGCACCTCTTCAGCAGACCGGAAAGGTGTTGAACCTGAGATAAAAGGTACTGCAGATGCTGGAGAATCCGAGATAACAAGCATGGGGCTGGATGAACACAGCAGGTCAAGCAGCATCATAGGAGCAGGAAAACTTGACATTTCGGGCCTAAACCCTTCATCAGAAAATCAGGCCCCCAGTCCAAAAAGCAATCCTCCACCACCACCCTCTATCTCCTTACGTAAAGCCAATTTTGTATTCAATTGACAAGCTCACCCCAAATCCCATATGATCTAATTATACTAATTAGTTTATCACGCGGAACCTTATCAAAGACTTTACTAAAGTCAAGACATCATTATGGCACAGTTACGTTCAGGACTACACAGAGAGTCAAACAAAGAGATACAAGGTGTTGAACCTGGCTGTCCATGGCAGTCACCAACCTGTCCAAGGAGGCAGCCAGACAGTCGCATGCTTAGCAGCACTCCTGCAGCTCCCGGACAATGAGGGCCAGAAATTAATTTTCTGCTGCTCCTGTTCTTCCCTGTACCCGTGAAGTTTCTGATTATCGATTCGACAGGGTCATCTCCTGCCTGGGGCTGAGCAAGTACCTGTTTTCTAATAGTCCTCCACGTGTCAGCAGCCTAGGATGTTTCTTCCTCAGCCAGCTAAGGAACATCCAATGTGGTGTTTGTCAGTGTGTGCTCCCAAACTTTCTTTGGCCAATTCTCTCACTCAAGTGTCAGTATCTATGCTGGTGGGGGTTGTTAGAGACAACCTTGCCAGTGCTTCTGCTCAGGCCTTTGTACTCTTGCCTTCAGAGGTGGCTTCTGACAAAGCTAGCCTCTTATTTGCAGAAGTATGGCTACCTGCTGATATCTGCAGATCAAAGAGAAGGTGTCACAGCCACTGGTTAGAAGTCATGTGCGATGAATGACACTGACAGCAGGGTTAATGTGTTGCAGTGAAATGAAGAATGGTAACTACTCGGTTGGTGGAGCATAGACGTCTCAGCATTCCCGCAGGAAGAGTCTCGGTTTTCTTCTGTTATGAGGGCCAGGATTCTTTCCTCATAGTGGTTGAGGAGCCTAAATTCAGACACCCCTGCACCTGTCTGGGCCCGTTCTGCCCTCTTGTGGGCTGGCTTCTCCCAGAATGAGAAAAAGAGGGATGGAGTGTGCTGGAAGTGCATGGCATAGCTATTACGATTGGTGCAGGGCGAGGAAATGTCGTGAGGTGTTCAGGGGAATGAATTGGCAGTGCACAGGCTATGCAAGATTGGTGTTGGGGATTCTGAGACTGAGAGAGGAAAGATATTGCAAGCAACATCAAGAGTGGCAGAGCATGAGCCTTGGTGGGAGGTGAGTGCAGTAGTGGAGAGAAAATGAGTATGATGTAGTAGAGGAAAGCAAGGTAAGTGTCATTGACAGAGGTCATTGACGGTTGTGAGCTGGCTGTTCCTCCACACGTCTGATACCACACTGATTTGGACATCCCTCCTTTACACTAGCCCATTCTCTAGGATCTCTGGGTCGCTTATGGAAAATTGTGGTGCCATCTTCCCCTTCCCTGATGTGTTCAGAATCTGTCCATAAATGAGTAGGGCAGCTTTGGAACGTCAATGCTGGTCTGGTGCACAGTGGTCTTTTAGATGTAATATGGATACCAGGGATGTTGGTCTTTCACGGGTATTTGGATAATCACTCAGAGGGTGTTGCATGTATGGAAAAAGCTGCCAGAGGAGGAGGTGGAGGCAGGTATAATTACAACATTTAAAAGGAATCTGGATGGGTACATGAATAGGAAGGGTTTCGAGGGATATGGACCAAATGCTGGCAAATGGGACTAGATCAGTTTAGGATATTTGGTTGGCCTGGACGAGTTGGACCAAAGAGTCTGTTTCTGCGCTGTACAGCTCTATGATTCTATGAGTTATTCTAGGAAAGGCACGTGGAAAGATGCAAATAGAATTAGGTGTGAGGGAGGTTCCTGGGGCAGAGTATGTTGGTAATGAGGCGAGTTTGCTAAGATATAGAAGAGAACCTCGCTTGGCCTCATCACAAGAAATCTTCTATAAAACATGATGCAACTTGCACTTGGCCAAAAAAAGTTGTAACATTCAGCCCTTGGTTTCCATTTGGTCACAATGCAGGACAGCCCAACTGAGATTTGATGCTCACTTTGAGCAGAACGATGAGCAATAGTTGTAACTTCGGCTGTAACAAGTTGAACAATATCTGATCAATGCTCCAGTATAAGTTTCTCCATTTGTTCAAATGGGAAAATAAATGGTAAGTGCAGGTGGTAGTGGCTACTAATTTGATGTTAACTAGTCAAGACCAATGTCAACATAACTCCATTTGTATCTAACACACAACAGTATTTTTCAAACTTTTACAGATTTCTGCTTTTAAAAATTGATGAGTTTTGGAATTATATCAATGCTGGGGACTGGAACTGTAAGCAATTCCCCCCTTTCCCACTGTCCCTATGAACAGTATGACTCCCGGTGAAGGGGTAAGTGAGACACATGAAATAACAAATAACCGAGAGAAAGAAATGAGCTTCTGAAGAAGGGGGAGGAGGTGGAAAATGAGAATCTGTAATGTGGATCCTATTAAGTTTTGAGGACTGGCATGAAGTTTGTTTGCAGCAATTGGAATTTGTGATCTTTAATTCCCAAGGTCTGGTTATCTTGATTCCAAGTCTGTAACTTGATTTAATGTAGCAAGAATCTACCTACTTCTCCCTTAAAAATATTCAATGAACACACCTCTGTTATCTACATGGCCAGGGGCTGCAATGATTTGCTAACAGTAAGAGATTGTTGTGTGATAATTCCTTACACAAGTTTAGGCAGCGTTAAAGTCTATATATTCCTACTCACACGGCTATTTTGTGACATCCCCTCACATAAATATTGATCAGCCCTGCAGCTTCTTCTTTCTCAGCATGAATAGTGTCCAGTGCAACCCTTTATAATGGACCCAAGATGTGAAATGCATTCATCCCCTTAAGGTACTGCCTTCATTTCTGATCTGTTTCCAGGATCGGTGGGCCCAACTCTACCCTGCCGTTGTCTTGTCAGACTGAAAATAGTGCATAAGGGTCATTCTATACTGAGGCAGGTCTGCTATCTGCAGGTCTCCTATCTGCTTCATTACTGAGCAATCCTAATGCACGCTACAGGTTGTGAGTCCAAATTTCACTTCCATGACTCAAGTATAAAATTCAGACTGACACTCCAATGCAATACTGACTGACTGACATTGTCAGATGCACATAAAACATCTCATGGCTGGAAAAGAAAGAGAGAACCGCCACAATGTCATGATTAATATTTCCCTTCAACCAACATCACTGAAACAATTTATTTGATATTTATTACATTGCTGTTTGTAAGTCATTACAGTGTTTCAATTGGCTGCTGCATTTCTTACATTACAATGGCAGTTGCACTTAATTGGCTGTAAAATACCATGTGATGTCCTGAGGTTGTAAACATGCTGCTTAAGCGCAAATGTTTAGATCTTCCTTTTTTTCCTGCCACACTACTGCTGCACCCAAAGGGCGTTCAGCAGTCGTGCTTATATTTTCCCTACAACACCCATGGCTGTGCGAGTATGTGTAGTGACTCAGTAAAATGACACCATTGTGCAAGAATTTTAGATCTTCCTTTTTTAAAAAGGATCTAAGAACAACTGAAGGTTGGATAATGGGATTTAGTGATGCCAATCCTTTTGCTGTTAGTTTTAGTGCAAGCTTGCAGTAGTATTATTCATGGTCACCTCTGGCACAGTGGTAGTGTGGTACCTGTAGGTCCCAGTTCAAGTTCCACATGCTCCAAACACATATCATGATTTAATTTTCCCCCCTAATTAACCAGTTCAGAGATGTTATTATACATCTCTAGAGCAAAGGGGACTTGAACCTAGACCTCTACCAGTCCAGGGTAAGGACTCGCAAGGACTCTACCACCACACTAGAAGAGGACCTTGTAAAGCTGAGGTTGAACTAGCGACACTTAGATCTTTGGTCTCATGCTCTTCCAAATAAGCTACTTCAGCTGATAAAAATTTTTATTTCACCTTTTTTTAAATCAACCTGTTCACTAATGCTAATATACTCTGCTAGAGCAGGTGGGACTAGAACCCAGGCCTCCCAGACCAGGGGTAGGGGCACAGCCCCAAGACAGCCCTAAAGTAAGGTAATGGATAGCTAGGAATTGAACCCAGGATCTCCTGTTTATTAAGCAGGCACTTTAACCAACTAAGCCACAGCACCATCAATAAGTGTATTTTATGGGCACACCAGTGAAACAGAACAGACATTCCCATCTGAGCTAGTAGAAACTGCTGATGCTGGAGTCTGAGGTAACAAGGTGTGGAGCTTGGCATGCTGTGTTCATCCAGCTCCAGACATTCCAATCTTCTCTTTTTCCCAACAAAGATTACTTCTTTTTAAACACAAGTGGAGTTCTAATGTTGTCCCCAGGCACCAGCAATCTCATCACTGCCACTTAGTGAAAGATTCTAGACTAATTGCCTGCAACCATTGTCTCCTTTGATGGATCTTGCACCTGCCAATAGTTTACTAAAGCTAATGCATAGACACTATCCCCAATAAAACCATTAGGCATATAACTGTTAATCATTGTCTTGGTGTTCCAGCATCTGTTTACTACTGGGCATTAGCTGAGGTGGTATTCATCTTCATTATAGGCAATGACAGAGAAGCAAAAGTAGAATCAAATCATATCATCAGCCCTAAAAGAAAAAAGTGCATTATCAAAATAGGTTACGGAAGCATTAAAATAATTATAATGGTGTCAAAAACAATCTTAAACTTTGAATATATACAAAGTTCACTGTTTTCACTTTCCACTTGAACAATAATTGCAGAAATGTAATTAGGATCATGGAAATGGTTAACCAGTAGAAGCATTGGTAAAAGGGCTGATTACAAATAAATCTCGTTGTTTGAAAAGAAAAGATTAAACAAATGAATTATATTTGAATTATACTGAGGAATCAGTTGTGAAAATGAGCTATGGAAATATGAAAGAAGAAATTTTTATTTATTCATTCAAACCATCTGATAATTGAAGATATTTTACAACAATAAATTGTATTTTTCAAACTGCACAAAACATTGCAAAGCCTGTCAGAGAGTTTTAGAGATGGAATTACAGAGCTCAGGGCCAAGACATCTGAAGGCACAGTCAGGGATACTTGAGAGATTGTTAAAACCATAAGAAATAGGAGCAAGAGTAGGCCATTTGGCCCTACAACCCTGCCCCAACCTTCCAACAAGACCTAATGATGTCAGGTACTTCAAGGGTGACAACAGTACATATGTACCCATTCACAGTATAGGATATACTTAGGATAGGATTACAGTACCCAATCCCTGGTAACCATATCCATTGAGATAACAAGGTGTCGAGCTGGATGAACACAGCAGGCCAAGCAGCATCAGAGGGGCAGGAAGGCTGACGTTTCGGGCCTAAACCCTTCTTCAGAAAAACAATATCCATTGCCTCACTTATACTAAACACCTCCCAGGCCCCAAACACTGCTGACCATTCATGCAAGAGCAAGAGCTCCAGCCACTGAGGTCAGTGATAATATACCAATGTACCTGCACCTAGACAGTTGGTGTCTACTTGCCGGAGACCATTTTACTAAATGCAATGTTCACATTGCCGACACACAGTATAGCAAACTAAAATCAGGCATTGCTCCATTAAACATTGTGTAGGTGAACTAATGCCTGACCTCACAGTGAGACAGTTACTGCTACACAGAGACATGAGCAAACACATTTAATGGCTCTCTGAGCATGTTTTAACAAACATCAGACTTTATTTGCAGCGAAATGTCACCCGTACCACCAATATATCCTCAAGAAATTTTTTTTCTTCTTTTCCTCCTACTGCTTCTCAATGTTCTCCCAGATTCCCCAGCTGCTGTAGAGGGAGCATGCCCTAAACTAGAACCTGTTTGCCTTGGAGGTTTGATCAGTAGGCTCCAGGGACACGTGTGTCTAAAGGACCCAGACATGTTGAGTGTGCCCTTGCCAAGCACACCATCCATGGCTTAAACTTCCACAGGTGTGAGGGTTGCAGAAAGGATGGGGGTGGAAGGCCTTGTCACCTCTGGAGACTCCTGAGAAGAGAATTCTGATGGGTCTGTGTGTCATCTCTCCTCCAGTTGGATGCCCACTGGTACAGGCCTTTCTCTTTTTGAAGACAGGGCACCTGGTATGAGGTTAGGAGGCCCACTTTCCACTCCCACCCCTGTCCCCTTGCCATGCCTACTGAGGACCAATAGATATAGTGATAGAGTGCAGGTTCTTGCACATATCCAGCAATCCTGAGACTGCTGAGCCTGGCTCTCTATGGCAGCCACCAGCCTGTCCATGGAAGGGGCCAGACAACTGCATGCTTGCAGTCTCCATACCATAGCTGCAGTTGTGCAGCTTCTGAGCTATGAGGGCCATTGCCTCCCACATATTTATCTGGTGCTTCTGTATCTATTTGTACATGTGTACAAAGTTGCTGACTACCAACGCCACAGGTTCTCTCCTGCCTGGGGCTGAACAGGTATCTGGTCTTAAGCAGTCCTCTGAGTACCAACAGAACTGGGCACTTCTTCCTTGGCCAGCTGCAGAGAAATTGCAGTGATATGCTCACCAGCTTGTGCAACTGACTTTAATGTAGCTAAAGTTCCAATTGACTTGTCAGTATCTGAGCTGGAGAGGGCAGTGGGCAGCCTTGCTGCTGCTTTCTCTGAGGCCTCTGTGCTCTCTTCCTCAGAGGTTCTGTGGAAAGCCTTTCTTGTAGGACAGTCGAAATGACTGCCAAGACAGTGGACGTTCCACTCAATTCTGCTAGGCACAAACTGAGGAAATGTGTCACAGTCAAGAGTTATAAGTTGTCTGCAATGAGTGACACTGACAATATAGTTGATATAAGACGTGCACTGGAATGAAGAGTGGAACTTACTTAGTTGGCAGGACATGGACATCTCATCATTCGCACAGGAACAGTCTTAGCCTTCTAAGTGAGGGCCAGGATTCTCTGGAGGTTGAGGAGCCAAACGTCGAGCAGCCCACACTGCTTTCTCTGCTTTGTGGGTTGTCTTCTTCTGGGATGACAGAAAGTGTCATTGAGTGAGATGAAAGTTAGTGATGGTGCACATAGGGGAAAATTGGTGTCTTGTCCTGAATGAATAAGTGGGCAGAGCAGAGGGCATGCAGACTTAGTAGTGTGGAAGGCTGGGGTTTGGGGCAGTAGTGAGGGAAGATGTTGCATGCAACAGTAAGAGTGGTAGAGTGTTAGACTTATTGGAAAGTGGATGCAGTGTCAGAAATAAAGTAAGTGTGAGGTAGCATAGAGAAGATCTTGACAATTACCCCAATAAAGCAGAAGTTATATGGTATTGCCTTTACACTGTGGAGATCGCACCAACAATGGTGGCGATCTAGGCCCACGGTGGCAGTGTCCAGTGACGTGGTTTCCTCTGCTGGTCCTGAGGGAAGAGGGCATCATTCCTCTGAAACATCTGTCAACCAGGACATCCAGTTCTCTCTCCATAAAGTGGGGCACCAATTTTGCCTTGTGTGCCATGTCTGGGAAAAAGACAATGAATCATGTAGGTGCAGGGCAGTTTCAGAATGCTAGAGCTCGTTTAGGTGTACAGGTGTCTTACAGATGCTGTGAGCATCAAAGATGTCAGTCCACTCCAGTGTGTCCAGTGAATGGTGAGTTCTTCTGGCTATAGTGAATGGTAGAATCAGGCTGGCATCAAATGACAGGGATGCCATAGTTCCATGGTCGGTTGTTAATGGGACAAGCTTGGGACGATACGGCAAAGTATTTTGCGAGATCTCATGCAGAGCTTGTCTCCATGATAACCACTAAATTGATAAAAACTAAATATAATAAAATTCAGCTCAATTACTTTGATATTTTCAATATTTAATTCAAGGATATTTTCTACTCATCCAGTATCTCTGTGGAGCTTGCACATTCTCTCTGTGTCTGCGTGGGTTTCCTCCCAGTGCTCCAGTTTCCTCCCACGGTCCAAGACGTGCAGGCTAGGTGGATTGCCCATAGTGTTCAGGGATGTGTAGATTAGATGTGTTATAGGGGTATGGGTCTGGGTGGGATGCTCTGAGGGTTGGTGTGGACTTGTTGGGCCGAAGGGCCTGTTTCCACACTATAGGGATTCTAAGGTCCTAAGATATCGAATGTCAACCATCAGTTTAATTATTTAGCAACAGTAATTCTTCATGGTTTAGAATTTTACAAATGCAAAATTTTATAATTTACAATAATACTTCTCCGGAAGCCAAGAAAATGACAAGCAATTTCTTTATTTCTTGTACTGGATTTGATCACGTATAATATTACTAAATATTATACTTGGAGTACTTAACCAAATGTATTTCCATGCTTGTTAATTAGTCACCATCCACAGCACTGTAATTCAAATTAAGAGTTGTCAGATTATTTTGACTTTTTCTATTAATAGGGTTTTTAAATCAGTATACTCTAAATCGTTTACCTAAAATGCAAGGCTCAGGAAACGTGTTGACTGCTTTCGAGGTCAGTTGCTTTGGAGGTAATTTTTGACTTTTATCTGTTCTTTCTGGCTGTCAATCTTCACAGTAGCATGGGAGCAGTTTATGCAATTCAACTTTGTCCCACTGATGAGGGAACAATGAGAGCATCACCAGCAATGGTAACAACAGCAGGAGCAGCACCTTCAGCAGCTATAGCAGCATTCTCCTCAGACACCAGCCTCTGCACAGGGTAGAGATGAAGAAAGAACTCTAGTTTAAAGGTGGTGACGCCTCCAGCAAAGAAATATGAAGTCAGAGGATCAATCTTCTTAAAATGACTGTGCAACAAATGGCTGGAATTGTTTACATACAGAAAATAGTTGATGGTTAGTCCCAACCATTTAGGTGATTGACACCCACATCGTGCACAATGCTGTGAAAAGTGACTAATTAACAAGGATGGTAGGTGAATTCTGAGGGAAAGACTAGAAGCCTGGAATCCTATTGAAAGGGAGTCTGGCAGTCTAAACTGTGGCTGAATACAGAAAGCCTCTGAAGACTATGAAGTATGAGAGGACCAACGTGGAGTGCCAACATGGAAAGGCAATCCCACAATTTAATGGTTTCCCTTGGAGTCATGGTAGCATTTGCAAGACCTAGCAAACGTAAATTGCTCGCAGACAGCAGGAGGAGCAGGTCAGCTGCAGTGGCAAAGCAGACAAAGCTAAAGGTGCCACACAAAATGTCCAGCCACAGTGTAATAAGGAGGACTTGGATTCACTGCTGGAAATGATTCAATGCTTGTTGTCTTCCTATTACACAATGACACAAATATTCTATAAAATGTTAAATGACATTTTTCAGTGGGCACCAGGGATGCCAGTCCACTCCAGGATAAGCACTGAATGGTGACGTCTTCTGGCTACAGGTGTAATCAAATTAGGCTAACATCAAATCCTCCTGTCTGTATGCGATTGTACTACCATTTCTTCTGGGTCTGCCCTGCTGATGGAACAGCATATACCCAGGAATGGTGATGTCTTTGTCTGGGACATTGACTGTAAAGTATGATTCTGTGACTATCAGGCTTTTGATTGACTAGGCTCTGAGGTAGCTCTCCCAGTTTTGGCACTAGCTTTCATTTAGTGCTAAAGAGGACTTTGCAGGGTTGATAGGGCTGAGCTTTCCATTGTATTTTCAGATCCATTGGTAGATCATGGATGATCCATCTGCTTTCATTTCTTTTTTTGAGACTGTTTAATTGGTTGGTATAGCTGAATGGTTGTCACAAGTTGGCCAGACCAGGTAGAGACATCAGATTCCCTTCCTAAAGGACAACAGTGAACCAGCTGGAGTTTTACTGTAATTGTTTCAGGGTCTTCAACTGAAGTTTAATCCAAGATTTTATTGAAATTGAATTCCACCATTGTGGTGAGATTTGAACCCAGATCTTCTGAATATTACCTGGATCTCTGAATCCCAGTGACAACACCACTATGCCATTGCATCTATTTTGTCATTTTTTGTTGGTTTCTAACATTTTGCCAATCTTGTGACCTACCATTAATCTTCACAGCACTGCATGCTTTTTCTTTTAATTTGGTAGCATTCTTAATTAATTAGCTATGGATGGTCCACAGTTTTGATAGAGTCTTTCTTTATCAATGGAATAACCCGTTGTTGTAAATTGTAAAAAAGCTCCTTAAATGTCTGTCATTGCTGCTCCACCAATTTATACGCTATTGTGTGTCCCAGTTTAATTTCGCCAACTCTGCCTTTAAGTCAAAACTAACACTCAGACCCAGTTACCCATTCTTAAACTGAGACTTAAAATATGACCATAAGATGTATGGGAAGTATGCCACTTGTAGCAACTAGAACAAGGTCAGCCAGATGGACCTCACAGAATGTGAGTTTCCTGATTGGGGCTATTAACCTGGTCCAATCAGGAAGTCCTGGCTGACAAATATAAACAGGAGTGGCAGGGGTTCTGCCCACTCTAAGAGCCAGCTCTGAGCCAGCTAGGTCAGTGTCATGTACTACACACATGTAAATAAAGTGTGACTGGGATACCTGTCATCATGGAGGTATTTCACTGTTCATGCCAATGAATGTCCTCCACCATTCAATGAGATCACAGCTGATCTAATAATCTATAACTCCACATTCATGTGTTTTCCCCATAATCCTTGATTCTCTTACCAATCAAAAATCTGTCCATGTCAGCCTTGAACATACTCAATAACACAATGTTTGTAGCCCTCTACGGTAAAGAATTCCACAAATTCATTATCCTCTGAGAGAAGAAATTCCTGCTCATCTCTATCTTAATAGGCAACTGATTGTCTTGAGATTATGGCCTCTGGTCTAAGACTCTTCCACAAGGGGAAACATCTGCATCTAATCAATCAAGTCTCCTAAGTATTTTGTGTGTTTCAATAATGTCACCTCTCATTATTCTAAACTCAATAAGTACAGACCGAACTTATATAGCATCTCATAAGATAGTCTTCCCATAGCCTAGTGAATCTTCACTGGTCTGCCTCCAGTGCAGATAAGAGGCACAATGTAGACGTAAAACTGTTCACAGCATTACAGTGGTGGGCTAGACTAGTGCCTTAAATAGTTTTAATAAGACTTCCCTATTTTTATATCTTGCTAGAATTTCACATGCAGTTTAAGGGTGGGAAACTGGAGTCTCACACGAGCATCAAGTTTAACAAAGGTAATTAGATAGGCATGAGACAGATTTGGCCCTACCAAACTCAGCAGGACTAAATGGTAGAATAGTTGATGAGCAGTAGCAAATGTTTACAGAGATATTCAACAGTTCCCATAAAAATATATTCCAGACAGGAAGAAAGGTTGTTGGGGGGGGGAAGCATCCATGGATAAATGAGGAAGTTCAAGATAATATAAAGACAAAAAGTAAGGCGTACTATATTGCAAAGGCCACTGGCAGGCTGATGAATTGGAAAACTTTTAAAGAACAACAAAGAGTTACTAATAAAAAAAACAAAGAAAAGAGCAAAAACTAAGAAATATTATGGAAAAATTAGCACAAACTATAAAAATGTATCGCAAAAGCTTCTATCAGTATATGAAAGGGAAGAGAGTTGTTAGAGTGAATGTTGGTACCTTGGAGGATCAGATTGGGGAGTTAATAGAGGGAAACACAGAAATCGCACAGGCACTAAAGCAATATTTTGGCTCCATTTTCATAGGGGAGGTTATTAGTACCTTCACAATGGTAAAATAAAAAGGTAAAGTTGCCATAGTCCTATAAGACCACAGGGTTGCTCTCTCATTGGAAAGGGATGGCTAGTGTTGGTTTAACCTGAGGATCACCACAGCTCAGGCAAGGAGTTAGCTTGAGAAGGTTGAACCTTCATGGTAACTTCAGCAATAATAACAAGTAAAGTAAAGGTTATAGAAAGGGAGGAACTTAAAATAACCATCGTCCTAGAGAAAATGTACGGAGCAAACTATTAGCATGGAAGACAGACAAGTCCCCAGGGCCTGATGGGCTACATTCTAGGGTCTTAAAGTAAGTGGCAGCAGAGATAGTGGATCTATTTATTATATTATTCCAAAGTTTCCTGGTCGTTGGAAAGATTACAGTGGATTGGAAAAATTCTAATTTAACACCCTTATTCAAAAAGGGATGGAGGGAGAAAGTAGGAAATTGTAGACCAGTTAGTATAATATCTACTGTTGGGAAATTGTTACAATCCATTACTAAGAAAATAATACAGGACATTTGGAAAGACAAAACCCAATATATCAGAGTCAGCATGGTTTTGTGAAGGGTACATCATGTTTGACAAATTTGTAAGAGTTCTTTGAAAATGTAACAAGCAAAGTAGATAACAGGTATCTTCTAGATGTAGTATATCTGGACTTTCTGAAGGCATTTGATAAGGTACCGCACAAAAGGTTAATACACAAGGTAAGATCATGTGGGGTTGGGATAACTTGTTAACTAGGACAGATGACTGGTTTACCAACAGAAAGCAGATAATTAGGACAAGTGTGTCTTTTTCGGGTTGGTAAGTTGTAACCGGTGGGGTGCCTCAGGATTTCGTCCTTGGGCCTCAACTATTTACAATATATATGAATGACTTGAATGCAGGGATAGAAGGGAGTCTAGCCAAATTTGCAGATGACACTAAAATAGGTGGGAAAGTATGTTGCATTAAGTTTTAAGAAATTTACAAATGCATATGGATAGGGTAGGTGAATGGGCCAAACTTTAGCAGATGTTGTTTAGCATAGGTAACTGTAGGGTTATCCATTTTGGTCGGAAGAATAGAAAGGCATCCTATTATTTATTTATTTAAATGGAAAGAGATTCTACAGTGCTTCATTGCAGATGGATCTGGGTGTCCTTGCGCATGAGTATGCAGCTACAGCAGGTAAAAAGGAAGGCAAATGAAATTTTGGCATTTGTTGCTAAAGAAATAAAATATGAAAGTAAGGAAGTGTTGCTGCAACTATACAAGACATTAGTGAGACTGTACCTGGAGGTTTGTGTACAGTTTTGATCCCTCTACTTGAGGAGGAATGCAGTTGCATTGGAGGCAGTTCAGAGGAGGTTCACTTGATTGACTCCAGAGATGAGGGGTGCATTTTATGAAGAGAGATTGAGGAGTTTAGGTCTACACTTTCTTGTGTTAGGAGAATGAGAAGAGATCTAATTCGAGTATATCAGATGCGAAAGAGCGTTCAAATATAACACAGACAGATTGTTTCCTCTGAAGAGGCATTCTGGAATGAGAGGTCATAGTTTTAGGATAAGGGGTAGATTTAAAACAGAGATGAGGAGAAATTACATCTTTCAAAGGGTTGTGAATCTGTGGAATTCACTACTCCAGAGTGTGGCAGATGCTGGAACATTGAGGAAATTTAAGGAGATAGACAGATTTGTAATTAATAATAGGTTAAAGTGTTTTGGAGAGCAAGCAGGAAAGTGAAGTTGAGGCTGAGATGTGATCATACTGAACGGCAGAACAGGTTCGACAGCTGAATTGCCTACTCCTGCTCGTAGTTCTTATGTTCTTATGAGCAGATATGTTTGCAGAATCAACAAGACACAAACACAGAAGAAAGAGTTAATACAAATGGTCATGTTCCACAGTTAGAAAAGAATCACACAGTTTGGTGAAACGGAAACAGTCCTGCACGAACGATGCTAGGCCCAGAGCATATTGCTACTTTCATAAGAGAAGAAAATCACATGTGCAATCCTAAGACATTAAATCATTGTACTGGGGCAATAAACAAATAGGATGTTCCAGTAAGATTAGGATATCTCATCAAAACATGATTAAAAACAGCACTTGGCCATCTGTTTACCTTCCCTCCCCTTTCTGTAAATGTGCCCTGGTATTAATTTAATATTGAAACAGCGTAGATGGAATTTGACCGTGATTAGATGAATATAATCATATGTTTATAGACAATTGGTACATTCAAATTATGTAATGTCCATGTAAAAGAGCATAAAATCAATGTTTTATAATGGCTCTGGGTGATCCATTTTTCCCACAGGAGAAATGGCTGTCCCTTAAAAATGCATGAATGAACATCAGTGAAGCTTTTAAGTGTCTCCATTTGGTTTTGTAGATGGAGTTAAAATAAGTTAGGGGGCAGCATGGTGACTCAGTGGTTAGCACTGCTTCCTCACAGCACCAGGGACCCAGGTTTGATTCCACTCTTGGGCAACTGCCTGTGTGGAGTTTGCACATTCTCCCTGTGTCTGCGTGGGTTTCCTCTGGGTGCTCCAGTTTCCTCCAACAGTCCAAAAGTGTGCAGACTAGGTGGACTGGCCATGGAAAATTGCCCATAGTGTTGAGGGATGTGTAGATTAGGTGGGTTATAGAGTGATGGGTCTGGATGGGATGCTCTGAGAGTCAGTGTGGACTTGTTGGGTCGAAAGGCCTGTTTCTACACTGTAGAGATTCTATGATTCTATGAAGTAAAATTTACCCTTTCATCAAGCTTGCGTTATATTTCATTTACACTGTAGCAAACTAGGGGCAGAAATGTAAGCAAGTCAGCAAGGTGATGAACTAAAATGCTGGGCAACTGGGAAGTCAGGATGATACTTGCAAACTTAGAGGAGGCATCTAACACAAAGCAGCCACTCTCTGGTCACGTCATTGCAGAGGAGGCAATATTATGGGTAATAAATACAATGTACTAAATTAAATACAAGAACTGCATTTCACCTGGATGCCTTGCCTGTTGTTCCTTTATGCCTCCAAATTCAAATATAGTACATCAAGATTTTTAAATTAAAACACTAAGTAGCTATTTCTAAAAGACTTCATTTCGTTCTTGATCATTTACAGCCTTTTGCATTACAAGTTTAATTATTAAATATTTTGAATTAAGCAACTTAAAGCATTGAATTGGGATTGCAGTGTTAGAAACAAACTATCTGCATTAAGTAACTCTGAAGTAAAAGTAGATAGTAAATTACTAAAACCATAAATATGTTCCCAAAGTTAAAAACTTCAACTGATGTCATTGACATGCTGTTATAATACGCACACTTTTGGAATTCAATACCAAACAAGTCAAGAGAGTTACAATTTTGATCAATAATTCATGTCAGCCATTATAACCAATCACAAGATGAACTGTATCATTGATTATGGCTGCAACAAATTGGCAGTTGATGGCAGAAATGACCAAAAGGCACCAAGCTCATTAAAATACACATGAAAAGTTTTAAGGATCTTTTGTGATTGCATTTTCTCTAGCTGAAGACTTTAAGTTGTACGTTTCCTGTGAACTCATTTTTAGTACTTTTCAACTGCACAGTTTTAAAGGAACTTGGTGCTTTTTGATAGCAGCTCTGAGTTCCGGAATGGTTAACTTGTGCCATCAACTGCCACTAAATGGTATTGCAGCTTTAACCATTGATTCCATTTATTTGCGATTGATCACAATGGCCAACATGAATTATTGACCAAAATTGTCCTATTTGTATAAATAACTGCAAGTTTAAAATCAGTCTACTTCTACATCTGATCCAACCATAAAAATTTGGAGTTGTTCCCTCAGCCTCACTCTCTTGTTCACAGCTATCCTCCTGATAATTAGAGATCTCTGGTAAATATCAACCCAAATCTATGAATAAAAGGTGTAAAATAATTTAGGGATGTGCAGCTCAGTTGCAGATACTTTGTGAATACCCAGACAGCTGCTGACAGCTGCATTTTAACTTTTTGTCTTACAATTTGCCATGCACTTCAGAAATAATTGAAGCCATGAAGTTCATTTTCAGTTCAAGTAATTTTTCCCTCTGAGGTTATTTATTTCTTGGTTTCTCCCAGCATTTACAGGAAAGACAAATAATGCTGTTTCAATGTTGTGCCTTATTCCTTCTCCTTTTAAGTGTAGATAAATCCCCTTCCTTCAGAATCAGGGACGAGGGTGGGGGAAAAGCAACTTATAACACCGTACTTTTAAGTGAGAGTTACTTAACTAAAAACTCTATCCATTGACAGACAGTGCTGAATAATAATTTCAAATAAAGTGATCACAAAAATGAAAGGAAAACTGAAGGGTAGTTTGAAGAAGGGTCATTAGAGTTTTGGAGACAAACTTGGTTTCTGGATATATCAAAAACAGACTGATGCAGAATGTTCACTTTGTCATTAATGCTTATTTCACCACTTAGCAAGTTTGTGCCACTGCAACCTGGATCAATAAACTTGAAAAGAATTAGTAGTTGGTTGGTACGTTATGTTTTTACTGAATATGTCAAAATGCATTTTTATTTACAATTCTGATGTAGCATAAAGTTCATGCTACTGTTAGAATTATGTTATATATTTCAGATTATTTTAATAATTGACCATCAATCCCTTTCTTAATGGTGGGGTATAGACATTTGTAGCATTCTTAAGAGGGAAATCAGGAAGGCAATCTGGGGATATGAGATAGCTTTGGCAGATAAGGTCAAGGATAATCCAAAGAGATTCTATAAGTACATTAAGGCAAAAGCTCAACTAAGGAGAGAACAGGTGACAGATGGACAAGCCCTGGGCTGAGGAGCACAGATGCTGCCTTCTTCACTGCCACCATCTTGGTAAAGGGTTGTAATGGTAGGTGATTTTAACTTTCCAAACATAAACTAGGACTACCACAGTGTTAAAAACTTGGATGGGGAGGAATTTATTAAATGTGTTCAAGAAAATTTTCTCTATCAAATTGTGAATGTACCTACTAGAGAAGGAACAAAATGTGACCTTCTCTTGAGAAATAAGGCAAGGCAAGTAACTGAAGTGTTAGTGGGAGAGCACTTTGGGAATCAGTGATCATAATTCTTAGAATAGAAGAATCCCTTCAGTGTGGAAACAGGCCCCTCAGCTCAACAAGTCCACACTGAACCTCAGAGCATCCCATCCAGACCCATCCCCCTAATCTACAAACCCCTGAACACTACAGGCAATTTAGCATGGCCAATCCACCTAACCTGAACATCTGTGGACTGTGAGGGGGGGGGGAGAAACCAGAGCACCCAGAGGAAACCCACACAGACATGGGGAAAATGTGCAAACTCCACACAGACAGTTGCTCAAGGGTGGAATTGAACCTGGGTCCCTGGTGCTATAGGGGAGCAGTGCTAACCACGGAGCCACCACGCCACCCCTAATTCTGTTGGTTTTAAAATAGTTATGGAAAAGGATAGGCCTTGTATAAAAGTTCAAGTTCTAAATTGGAGTAAGGCCATTTTTGATGGTATAAGGCGCAAATTTTCAAAAGTCGATTGGGGTAGACTATTTGCAGATAATGGGGTGACTAGCAAGTGGGAGGCTTTCAAAAGTGAGATAATGAGAGTTCAGAGACAATATGTTCCTGTTAGAATGAAGGGGAAGGCTGGGAGAAGTACAGAACAATGGATGAATAGAGATATTGAGACTCTGGTAAAGAATGTGAAGGAGACACATGTCAGGCACAGACAAGTGGGATCAATTGAATCTTTTGACGAGTATAAGAGGAGTAGGGGCATTCTTATGAGGGAAATCAGGAGGGCAAAAAGGGGGCGCGAAATAGCCTTGACAGATAAGGTTGAGGATAATCCAAAGAGATTCTACAAGTACATTAAGGCAAAAGATCAACTAGGGAGAGAATAGATCACCTTAAAGATCAACAAGGTGTGTGGAACCACAGAAGATGGGAGAGACACTAAACAAACCTTGCACACAGTATTTACTGTGGACAAAGACATGGAAGCTAAGGGACCTTGGGAAATAAACGCTGATGTCTTGAAAACAGTCCATATAACAGAAAAGTATGTGCTGGAGGTCTTGAAAAACATGAAGGTAGATAAATCTCTAGGACCTGATCAAGCGCATCCCAGGACATTGTGGGAACCTAGGAAAGAAATTGCTGGGCCCTCAGCAGAGATATTTGTATCATCAACAGCCAAAGAGGTGATACCAGAAGACTGGAGGGTGGCAAATGTTGTGCTTTTATTTAAGAACGGCTGCAAGGAGAAGCATTGGAACTATAGACCAGTGAATCTGACATCAGTGCTGAGTAAATTCTTGGAAGGGATTCTGAGAGACAGGATTTACATGCATTTGGAGATGCATGGACTGATTAGGGATAGTCAACATGGCTTTGTGCACAGGAAATCATGTCCCACAAACTTGATTGAGATTTTTGAGGATGTGATCAAGAAGGTGGATGACGGCAGAGTGGTAGACGTTGTCCAAGTGGACTTTATTAAGGGCTTTCACAAGATTCCACATGATAGACCGGTTAGTAAAGTTAGATCACATGGGATTCAGGGAGAGCTTGTCAGTTGGCTAGGAGTTGGGATGTCATGTTGCCGTTGCACAGGAGTATCATGTACAGTTATAGGAAGGATATTATTAAATTGGAAGGGGTGCAGGAAATATTTGCAAGGATGTTACTGGAACTGGAGGGTTTGAGTGAAAAGGGAGAGACTGAATGGGCTATGACATTTTCCACTGGAGCGTAGGAGGTTGAGGGGTGACCTTATAGAGGTTTATAAAATCATGAGGGTACAGATAAGGTGAAGAGCAAAGGTCAATAAATGTGCAGCTGGAAAAGCACAGCTGGTCAGACAGTATCCGAGGAGCAGGAAAATCAATGTTTCGGTCTGAAACCCTACTTTAGGATTCCTGGGTTTTGGCCTGAAACATTGACTTTCCTGCTCCTCGGATGCTGTCTGACCGGCTGTGCTTTTCCAGCTCCACATTTATTGACTCTAGCTCCCAGCATCTGCAGTCCTTACTGTTTCCTGAATAGCAAAGGTCTTTTCCTTAGGGTAGGGGAGTTCAAAACTAGACGGCAGAATTTTTAGGTGAGAGGAAAAGTTTCAAAAGCACACAGAGGGTGGTTTGTATGTGAAATGGATTGCCAGAGGAAACGGTAGATGTGTCTACAGTTACAACATTTAGAAGACATTTAGACAAGTACATGAATAGGAAAGGTTTAGAGGGATACGGGCTAAATGCATGCAAATGGGACTGGTTTAGTATGGGGAAACTTGGTTGGCATGGATGAGTCAGACTGAAGGGTCTGTTTCCATGCTGTATGACTGTAGGACTCTATGCTTCAGAAAAAGGTACAAGATGCTGTGAGATGAACCTAACATTGAGTTGGGGGGGTGGATAGGGGTCAGTGAACATCTCACCCAGTTCCACCACACATCCCATCATAGCCCATGTTGCTCAGAGCCTGATAATTTCTTCATAGAAACGCTGAGTGAAAAATTAAGTTACCACATAAGTCCATTTATAAAAGGATTGGATTTATAATTGCACATTCTCAGTGGAGAGTTTCACCTGCAAGGAAGATGTCAGCAAGCTCTCGAGAAGAAATGGGTTTTGGAAGATTCCGAAAAAAGTTAATACGTTAACAGAGCAAATACAGCCACATAGTTGTGATTTGGTGGCAGTCACTGAGACATGGTTCCAAGGGTATTCAGTGTTCCAGAATTTTAGGCAGGAAGGAAAAGATGATGTAGCTTTGTTAGGAAAGGAAGAGAGCAGTTCTGCAGTGAGAAATGATATCTGCACTGGAGATGAAGACGTTGGGTCAGTCTAGGTAGAAATAAAAAATATCAAAGGAAGTAAGTCCCTCATGGGAATAATCTATAGGTCAAATAGTATGCCCACAGTGGGGCATGATATAAACCAGAAAATACTTGGGACTTGTAAGAAAGGTACAGCAATAATTATGACTAATTTTAATATGCAATGAGACTGGATTAATCTAATTGGCAAGAGTAGCCTCGAGGCAGAGTTCATTGAATGTATTAGAGATTGTTTCTTGAAGCACTATGTTGGGGAACCAACCAGGGAGCAAACTATTCTGGATCTGGTACTGTATGATGAGGTGAGTTTAATTAATGATAGTAAAGGATCATCTCAGAAAGAATGACCATAGAATGCTAGAATTTCAAATTCAGTTGGAAGGTGAGAAACTGGAGTCCCACACCAGCATTTGAGAGTTAAATAAAGGTAATTATGTAGGCACAAAGACAGATCTGGCCCTAGTGGACTGGGTGGGGAGACTGAAAGGTAGGACAGTTGATGAGCAGTGGCAAGTGTTTAGGGAGATGCTCGACTGCTCCCAACTAAAGTATATTCCAGAATGAAAAAGATTGTAAGAGCAGGAAAAACATCCACAGTAAGGAAGGATGTTACAGATGATATAAAGACAAAAACTAAGGCATACCATATTACAAAGGCAAATGGCAGGCTGGAAGATTGGAAAACATTTAGAGATCAACAAAGGGTTACTAAAAAAAACATAAAAAGAGCAAAAGTAAATTATGAAAGAAAACTAGCATAAAATATAAAAAATGTATAACAGAAGTTTCCAAAGCGAATGAAAGAGAAAAGAGTAGCTAAAATGACTATTGGTCCCTTGGAAATTGAGACTAGGGAGTTAATTTTATGTATTCGTACATGGAATATGGATGTCAGTGGCTGGCCAGTATTTATTGCTGCCCATAATTGCCCTTCAAAATGTGGAGCGGCCTTCTTGAAATGCTGCAGTCCACATGCTATAAGTTGATCAACAATGCCATTAGGGAGGGAATTCCAGGGTTTAGATCCAGCAACACTGAAGGAACGGCGATATATTTCCAAGTCAGGATGATACGTGGCTTGGAAGGAAACTTGAAGGAGGTGGTGTTCCCATGTATCTACTGCTCTTGTCCTTCTAGATGGTAGTTATAGGTTTGGAAAATGCTGTCTAAGGACCTTTGGTGAATTTCTGAAGTGCATCCTGTCGATAGAACACACTGTGCAACTGAGCATTGGTGATGGAGGGAGTGGATGCTTGTGGATGTGGGGCCAATCAAGTGGGCTGCTTTGTCCGAGATGGTGTCAAGCTTCTTGAGTGTTGTTGGAGCTGTACCCACCCAGGTGAGTGGGGAAAATTCCATCACATTCCTGATTTGTGCCCTGCAGATGGTCAACGGGCTTTGGGAAATCAGGAGATTATTTACTCACGCAGCAATCCTAGCCTCTGCCTACTCTTGTAGCCACTGTGTTTATGTGGAAAATCCAGTTCAGTTTCTCATTAATGGTAATCCCAAGGATGTTGATAATGGGAGATTCACTATTGAATGTCAAAGGTGGTGATTAGATTGTCCTTTATTGGAGATAGTGATTGCCTGGCAATTTTGTGGTGCGAATGTTACTTGCAACTTGTCATCTCAAGCCTGGATATTGTCCAGATTTTGTTGCATTTGAATATGGACTGCTTCAGTGTCTAAGGAGTCACTAATAATGGTAAACATTGTGCAATTATTGGCATATACCAGACTTCTGATCTTATGATGGAGGAAGGGTCATTGATGCAGCAGCTGAAGATGGTTGGGTTTAGGACAATACCCTGAGGAACTCCTGCAGAGATGCCCTAGAGCTGAGATGACTGACCTCAAACAGCAAAAACCATTTTAGTGGAAAACTCAGAAACAGCAGAGTCACTAAATCAATATTTTGCTTCAATGTTCACAGTGGAAGACAGTAGCACCATCCCACTAGTAATAGGTAATGTAGACATTGTAGAAAGGGAGGAACTTAGAACAATCAGCATTACTAGGTTAAAAAGTACTGAGCAAGCAATTGGAATTGAAGGCAGACAAGTCCCCAGGGCCTGATGGCTAAAACAGGTGGCAGCAGAGATACCAGATTCATTGGTTATATTCCAAAATTCCATGGAAACACGAAAGGTGCCGGTGGATTGAAACAATGCTCATATAACACCTTTATTCCAAAAGGGAGGGAGGCAGAAATGAGGAAACTACAGGCCAGTTAGGTTAACATGTGTCAGTGGGAAATTGTTAGAATCCATTATTAATGAACTAATAACAGGACATTTGAAAAGTCAAAATACAATCCATAAGAGTCAATGTGGTTTTATGAAAAGTACATCATGTTTGGCTAAATTGCTAGGGTTCTTTGAAGATGGAACAAGCAAAATATGGATAACGAGGATTCTAAAGATGTAACACATCTGGATTCCAGAAGGCATTTGACAAGCCACACAAAAAGTTAATGTACAATGCAAGATCACATGGGGTTAGGGGCAAATTTATTAGCTTGGTTAGAGAATTGGCTAACCAACAGACGGCAGAGAATCAGGATAAATGGGGCATTTCTGGTTGGCAAGATGTAAAAATGGGGTGCCATAGGGTTTGGTCCTCAGGCCACGACTATTTATAATATATATTAGTGAATTGGTTACAGAGGTAGAAACTGTAACCACAAAAACACAATTACTGCAGAAATTCAGCATCTGTGGAGAGAAAGCAGAGTTAATGTTTTGAGTCCAGTGACCCTTCTTCAGAACTGGTAGCAGCTAGGGAAACATGGTATTTATTCTGATGATGGGAGGTGGAGAGAAAAGGAGTGAGCAGGTAGGTGGAGACAGACTCAGAGAGACAGAAAGACAGTTAGGCAGACAAAGGGATAGCTAATAGTATGCCAGGGAAGGAGGAAAAGCTGATAATGGGGACAACGAGTATGGGTGGCTGTGCTGAAAGCAGCCCATGTTATGATAGGGCCTAGTTTGTTGGGGTTGGAAGAAGACATGGAAGGAGGTGTAACAGGCCATAAAATTATTGAACTTGATATTGAGTTCTGAAGGCTACAGGGTCCCTTAATGGAAGATTAGATACTGTTCTTCCTGTTTGCACTGAGCACTACTGGAGCACCGCAGCAGGCCCAAGACAGAAATGTTCATCAGGCCACACAGTGGTTTATTGACATGGCAGGAAACTGGAAGCTCTGGGTCAGTTTTACGGACATAACCCAGTATATGTTTCATCTGCCCAATGTGGAGGAGAGCACATTGTGAGCAGGCTCCAGAGAGGCACGGGTATCTATGAGCTGTTGCAACTTATGTTGCCTGAAAGGGAAAGTTTCTTGTTAGCCATGTCCAACCCATTTCCTGCACTTCTGCCCTCACCCCTTCTCTCCCCTCCCACAACACCAATTGGGTCCACCTGGTCCTCACTTTCCACCCAACTGGCTTCTGCATTCAAAGGACCATAATCCACCATACAGCCATAAAGGGCTACAGCACAGAAAAAGATCCACTGCCCCATAGAACCTGCACCAGTCAAAAACAACCACCTAACTAGTTTAACAAGGTGTAGAGCTGGATGAACACAGCAGGCCAAGCAGCATCAGAGGAGCAGGAAG
>JAHRHZ010000030.1:8036026-8048338 GCA_024137785.1 Ginglymostoma cirratum
GCAGGCCAAGCAGCATCAGAGGAGCAGGAAGGCTGACATTTCAGGCCTAGACTCTTCTTCAGAAGAGGAGTCTCGGCCCGAAACGTCAGCACTTCCTGCTCCTCTGATGCTGCTTGGCCTGCTGTGTTCATCCAGCTCTACACCTTGTTATCTCAGATTCTCCAGCATCTGCAGTTCCTACTATCTCCCACCTAACTAGTTTAATCCATTTTCCAGCAGTCTAATCCCATTTTCCTGTAGTGGTTTTGTAAATTTTAAATTGCTTGTTTTCTTTCCAGGTTGCTTGGTTTTGTTCAGAATAAGATTTATAGATGAATGGTAGACCATATTTTAGTTACTAAGATGCAAATGCTATATACAATTTGAATGTTGCAAATGTGGAACAAAAGCACGCCATGGAAGGTCTGACAGTTACAGAAAATGGTTATGCATCTATCTACAGAAAAAACATTTCAAAACCATTAAATAGGGAAATAAATTACAAGGCAAAAAGGTCAATGATGTCAAAGTATTGAGGAACTTGAGTAAACATCACAGATTAACTTCATGGCTAGCATTATGGAGTTTGTAAAGTTCTCTTGATGGTCTAACATGAAACCAAGAAGGGTCCCGATCTGAAACGTCAACTTTCCTGCTCCTCTGATGCTGCCTGGCCTGCTGTGTTCCTCCAGCTTCAAACTGTGTTGTCTCTGACTCCTGCATCTGAAGTTCTTGCTATATATGGACCCACATAATGTTGCTTTGTTCTTCTCATGTACTTTGTGTTTACTCCTCAGCATAAAGCGAAACAGCACAAATCTGACCAAATCTGGAATCTTGAATGCTGGCTACAGGAATATTGCAGCAGATGTGGGTGATTATATGTAATTAGATGGAATGCCATATAAATGTAACAATATATAATTATGAACAGTGTATAAATATAAACATGTAATAATGTAACTATATATTAAAATATAACTAATCGTATGTAATTATGTTGAAATATAATTTTATGTGCTTCTGATTTTTTTTCTCTGTTGCTTTTGTTCAGGTCAGACTTATTTATTTATTTTTAGTCTATGTGTGGTGACTTTAGTATCTTTACTCTTCTGGTACTGAATTTTAGATTCAACCATCAGTGGGTTTGAAAGGGGAAAGCTTTGTAAAATTAGGCCTCCCTGCAGACTACTGTCCTATGCTCCCATCTGGATGAAATTTTATGTGGGTGGGGAGATGTATGGTAGACACCTGGGTGCCTGTCCATCATTAGGCCTACTGAAGTCTCAAGTGGCCAGTAACAGCTAAATCCCAGCAGCCGTGGGAAGGCCTACACCGCACAGGAAAACCTACCTAAGCAGGCTGGCATCTGACAAGAGGAAAGCTTCTTTGGGATCTCTTCTTGGTCCCGTTGGAGGCAAACCTTTTAACGTTACTTCCATCACCTCCCTACCTTAACTCACCTGCTCAGGCTCCCTCACTAAGATCCTCGATTTACCCAGGCTCTTCGACTGGGTGGGGCTAACCTCTAATCACATCAGTATTCCTGAGCTGCCCCCTGACTTTTTAGCTGGGGTTGCAGCACCCCGTACAATTAGCCTGGCTGTTGTTTTCTGTATTTTGTTGATTTTATTTGTGATGTTTGTTAGGTTGTTGTATTGTTTTTCTCTGTAACAGTTGTTTATTTACTACGTTTGAGATGGGAAATGGTTAGGAAGTAAAAATTTGAATGGAAATGGCCTTAGAAATCTGAATGAAGAAAAGGAAAAAAGGGCTCTACTGCATGACAATGGGTTCATAGTATTATACAGTGGAATTGGAACCTCTGAAAGCGAGAGGGATGGAGTGGTCGGTAATGGGAAAGCATTCAAGGTGGGCCATAAAGAATAATCGATAGTAATCATTCCTTTTCAATTTATTCTTCGATTACTATGACTCCTGAAACACATTCAAAACTATGGGGTTTGCCAAATACTGAAAGTGGGCAAAATGAAAATGAAGAAATAAAGTTACAGTAAGACAGAAGAATCATATTATTTTGAAAAGTCTTATCCAGAAAAACAAAAGACAGTAAAATAGTCTGGGCAAGAGCTTTGACCTAAAAATCGCACAAAGAAAATTGTTTCACTCACTTGTCAGTGAAAAATGAATTTCAGCCACTGATTATCTGGACAGGTACTCATGGATCAGCTCATTTGCATGCATTCAATCTCCATTTTCAATGGATCACCCTGAACTATTTTTACCACTTCCAGCATGAAGTCACCACCAACTCATCCAGCCCTTTCATTATCACAAATTCCCTCAGCAACAGTCAATTCTCTCCTCAATCCTGCCAACATTCCCTCTCCTTCCCACGATACTTATTTGTGCAAGTGTAGAAAATGCAAAACCTGCCCTTTCCCTCTTCTGTCCTCATTGTCCAAGGCTTGAAACATTCTTTAAGGCCTAAACAAAGCTGAAGGCACTGGGTGCTGCAAAGACTATGGGCATCAAAAGCATTCCGACAATAGTACAAATGCCTTGAGCTCCTGATCAAGTATTTCCAGTACAGCTACAACACCAGCATTCACTCAATAATGTGGAAAATTGCCCAGGTATGTTCTGTCCACAAAAAAGCAGGACAAACCCAACCGAGACAATTACTGCCCAGTCGGTCGACTCTCGATCATCAGTAAAGCGATGGAAAGAGTCATCAACAGTGCTATCAAATTGCACTTGTTATCAATAACCTGCTCACTGACACATAAACATTTGAGTTTCGCCAGGGCCACTCAGCATCTGCCCTTATCTCAGCCTTGGTTCAAATATGGACAAAAGGGCCGAATTTCAGAGGGAAAGTGGGAGTGACTACCTTGGCATCAAGGATCCATTTGACTGAGTGTAGCATCAGAGCGCCCCAGCTGGTTAAAGTCATAGAAAGGCCAAAGGAAGACGATTGTGGTTGTTGGAGGTCAGTCATCTCAGATCCAGGATATGTCTGTAGGAATTCCTCAGGGTAAAGTCCCAGGCCTAACCATTTTAAGCATTTTCATCAATGACCTTCCCTCCATCGTAAGGTCAGAAGTGGGGATGTTCGCTAATGATTGCATAATTTCAGCACCATTCACGATCCTCAGATATAAATGTAGTCCATGTCCAAATACAGCAAGACCTGGATAATATCCAGGTTTGGACTGACAAGTGGCAAGTAACATTTGTGTCCCACAAGTGCTGAGCACTAACAATCTCCAATAAGAGAGAATCTGATCATTGCTCCTTGACATTCAAAGCATTTCTGAACTCCCTCACTATCAACATCCCGAGGATTACCACTGGCAGAAGGTAGACAGGATCAACTGTACAAATGCTGTGGCTACAAGAGTAGCTCATAGGCTAGGAATACTATAGCGCGTAACTCACCTCCTGATTCTCCAAAGCCTCCCCACCAACTACAAGGCACATGTCAGAAGTGTGATGGAATAATCCTCTCTTACCTGGATTAGTGCAGCTCCAACTACACTCAAGAAACTTGATGCCATTCAGGACAAAGAAGCCTGCTTGATTGGCACCACATCCACAAGCATTCACTCCCTGTACAACCAATACACAGGAGCAGCAGTATGTATCATCTACAAGATCCATTGTAGAAATTCACCAAATCTCCTAAAGGAGCACTTTCCAAACACATGATTACTTCCATTTAGAAGGACAAGGGGAGCACATACGTGGGAACACCACTACCTGCAAGTTCCCCTCACCATCCTGACTTAGAAATGTATCATCCACCCTGCAGGGTTGCTGGATCGAAATCCTGAAACTCCCTGCCTAACAGCAATTTGGGTCTCTCCATGCCAAATGGACTACAGCAGTCCAAGAAGGAAGCACATCACCACCTTCTCCAAGACAATTAAGGGTGGTCAATAATGCTGGCCTACATTGCTGGCTACAGTGAAGCCTACATCCTAAGAATGCATAAAAATCCTCAGCAATTTAATGTTGTATTTCTTGCAGTGTGTCAGTACACCTGTAAGAGATACAGTATGTCAGTGTAACTTTAAGAGACATGCTCACAACATGATTGCTATATCATAGGGTGTGACTACAGGACATAAAAATCTCATACTCCACCTTACCTTAGATCTCTTAAAGAATGGCATATTACTGGAAGTATATACTCTTTGTAATTTAATGTTAGCATAGATACAGGTTCTGTGAATGTAACGGTTGTATATAATTGTTGTAATAAATGTCTGATGAATTCTTTAAAATTGCAATAGCCACATTTCTAATGTGGGATAACATAACCATCGCCACATTAGGTAAAATTCTCTGCTGGAGGCTAAATCATACAATCTACATGTACCCCTTTTAAGTTAGGATTCTGTATTTGTTGCTGACAATCTCCTTGACATTGGGAAGATTGGATTGATAGCGTTGAGAAAAACCTCAGTTCAGTTCATAACCACAGCCCCAACCGTTTAGTTCCCTATAATTTCAAGTCTCACTTGCTCTCACACTGGCTCTCTTACCTGTTCTCCTTCATGTAAGCTTGAGGTACAGCACATCCTTCAGTTAAAGATAGTAGGAATTGCCGATGCTAGAGTCTGAGATAACACAGTGTGAAGCTGGAGGAACACAGCAGGCCAGGCAGCATCAGAGGAGCAGGAAAGCTGACGTTTCGGAAATCTGAAGAAGGATCCCGACCCGAAACGTCAGCTTTCCTGCTGCTCTGATGCTGCCTGGCCTGCTGAGTTCCTCCAGCTCCACGCTGTGTTACATCTTTCAGTTATGCACTTTACAGACTTCCAGACTCAATATTGAGAGCACCAATTTAAGTTTGTGATCTCTGCTTGAATTTGTTTTTATTTTCTTTGAAATATTAGTTTTATTCTTGTTTAACTTTGTTTTTTGATTTTAGATGACAGGTGTTGATCATTCTGCAATTACATCTTCCTTAGAGTCATCTTTTCACTCCATACTTCACATTACAAATCTTATCACTCTGTCCCACAACCAATTTTGCCATTTAATTTCTCTTGTCTTCCATACTATTACTTCCCTTGTGGTTTTTCCAACCTCCCACATTTCACTTGCTCAAGACCTATTACATTTTGAATTGTTCCCATTTCTGATAAGAAATCATTGACCTGAAACACTAACATTGTTTCTCTCTCCACAATGCTGCCTGACCTTTCTGTATATTTCCTGCATTTTCTGTTAAATTGCTTGGCCCAGCTTTCAATCTAGACAGTGGATGAATACTAATCAACTTCAACTAAAACCATAGCAACAGAGCATCTGGTTTGTTGAAATTTTGAAACTATTAAATGCAATTGTATATCTTTTAATTTGGAAAGGATGCTAGATACTTGCTACATGAAATCCCAATAGAAGGGTCCTGACTATACATGTCTACATACAGGAATTTTGTTTTACAACCAGGATGTTTCGTGAGTATCTGCCCTACTCTTTCATAGATTGAACATCTCAAAAGTAGATCAGATGATTAAATATGCTCAATTTAACATTAGCAAAACTTGCAGCAAGTAAGAGGGGATTGGCTACTGTCCCTTGCACTGTACCTGCACTATCTGCTACTTGTGTTTAGCATGTTTCTCCAAAACAGAAGGTTGACCTTTACCTAGTTTAATGATGGATAAGGTAGAGTCACCTTAGTTGTAGAGGACCATACTTAATTCACGTCAGAAAAGTTATTACTTATTATTTGCACTGTTTGATTGGATTCCAGCTTTCACTTCAATGTTGAATTCTCATATATTCACATTACCATGAAATATGAATGCCAGAATTCTAGCATAACATTTTACAACTCCCCATTGTTTGGTTTCATGATTATGTACACAAATGATTGTATCATTCCTTGAATAAAATGTGCAATTATTTCTGTGCAGACTGTTACAGTTATTGCCAGCTTGGCCAAATACAATGCAATGCTTGTTAGCAAATCAAACTCCTACTGAATTTACAGTGTTACTCCCCTCAAAATTCAATTTTTTTTTTACTAAATTACCAGAAACAGCATAATATGGCAAACGTCCTTGTAGTATTGAACTTTGCTGAATGTAACATGTTAACCAAATAGACAATGAGACATGACAGATCACTGACATGCCTGGATTACTATAACAATCTTCATTTCACAACTTATTTAAATATAATCTCTACCTATTAGACAGTTAATTTATTAATACTATAATCAATGATTCATTAGTGTGGTATTTTTAATTTTAAAACAACGGCCAAATAATTATCACATTTAGGATTGAATTAACTCAATTTTTTAAAAATGTAATCTTACTTGCATTTTCTTCACAATTTTTAATATATTAATTTGTTTGTTTATTGTTGAGGGAAATTCAATGTGAAGGGCCATTCCTACTTACAAGGGACAGTGTAAAACAAAAGAGATAATAAATTCACACCACCATGAAATGTGAATGCCAGAATTCTAGCACAACATTCACTTTACAACTCCCCATTGTTTGGTTTCATGATTATGTACACAAATACAGAGGCCAAAATTTGGCTTTAAACGTTTGAAGATTGCCAGAAATGATAGGACTTAGCAATCATACCTGACACTGTTCATATCTTCCAGTGTAGACAGCTGTGAAATAAATGAAAAATCACCCAAATTATTTGTTTAATGAAAACTAGCTTGCGACCAAGGGAAGCAGTTAATGCAGTGCAGTTTCTTTGTTTTTCCACTGTTGATCATCCAAGCTTGCCAATACTTCATTGTGATATGATAGGAGTAACCTGAACTGATTGCAGTGTGCATCTGCAATAATGTCACATCAACTTTGATTTTAGTTTAATTTTATTATATTTAAGACCTCAATCAATCTGTATTTTGTGGTTGCTGTTTGTTTTATGTCAATTATGCTTTTGGATCTCATTGACCATAATAATTAGAAATCAGACGGGAACAGACATATACTGGAATATAACCTCCAGTTAACAGTGCAGGAAAAGAGATGTCTACTTTGAATCATTCCCGAACCTGACATAAAGTGAACTCAGCTAAATGCAGGTTCTCATGCTAAAACCTATTGAAAATTTAATATAAATGAATGACATTTAATTTAACCTCACACAATCTCTCTGTGCTATTACGCATGCACTCAGCCTCAGCATCCCACACATACAAAATGCAAAGAAAATAAAAATGATCTAAAGATACCTTAACAACAGAATACAGCATATATGTGTTCCTTTAGTGATTACAACAATAATCTCACATCAAACGCTGTGGATTAAGACACTATACAATTTTTATAATAAATGGTTTACTCCTATTAAACAATATAAACTGGTTCCCAACTGAACGTTAGATGTTGTTAAACCACTAGTATGTAATATCTCAAAAGTTTCAAATTTTCATTCACTTTGGTCAAATATGGAGTTTGTTAAAAGAATGCTTTTTGATATGTGTATAGAGTTAGTGAACAAGAGGGTTTATTCTCTGTTTACATAACTGTGGTTTCTTTATAGCTGAGATACATTAGGAAGAGTTGTGTTAGTGAGAATCTGGTGGCCTTCCTTGTAGTGTGAAATTAAATAATTTCACATGCCCTCGTGGACTCAGAAACACTCGTTAAAATGAGGCCCGCTTCTGAAGAGTTGAACTGCTTTATTTCACAGGAAGAGAATTAACAGAGAAAAGTTTTTATAAAATCTACTCAATCTCACTTCTCTCCTTGAAAACACTGAAACAAAAATTGTCCTGTATGACCTCAATTGTCATTTTAGGAGAATTCCGGGTGAAGCTCAAAATATGCAGACTTCTTCTGGCATCTGCTGTGTAGCAAGTTAAAGAGAAACCTGCAGTCATGTATGTACTAATTTTGGTGAGGCCAGAAGGAATAGGAATGTTCTTCTGGGCTGCATAAAATCAACTCAATCACATCAGGTTAATCCTCCCTTCACTGAAGTAGTTTTCAACCTTCTGTTCCCCACCCCCACTTCCCCTTCTAAATCTACTTTCTTCCACACCAGAGACTACAGGGCACAGATTCCCTTCTAGAGCCTGTTGGCTTGATATGACTATGATCCAGCACTTAAAGTGGACTGACTGTATCGACCAAATAATCGGTCAGTGATCTGATGCTTAAAATAGACTGTATGATCTGTATTAACCAACTAAGCTTCAAAACATTTATCTTTCTTTAAAGCACTGAAATTAGATGTAAAAATTAGGAAATTTTGAGGTAGAAAGCAATCCCACAAAACCTTCAGTTATTTATTGAAATGAATAGTTGGTGTTATCAAACACAAATAGTTATATAAACATTGCTCTAATAACCCATAATGTTAATGGAGATTATTCAAACATTTATAATTGACCTCCAGACAACATATCTGAACACAGACTGGTCACAAACATGGGTTTTTATTTAACCTATTTTTCCTATCAACCTGCTCAAAGATGTTATTACACACTTCTGGACCAGATAGGATTTGAACCTAGGCCTCCCACTTCAGGGGCAGGGACACTACCACTGCACCACAAGGAAGCATACAATCCACCCAGGAATTGGGATCAAATGTGGCGATGTCGGAGGGGCAAGAATAAATTCCTCCCCAGTGGAACATTTCCTAGAGAAGAAAATCCTACCCTTATACGGAACCTCTATTATCAGATCACTGATGTGGGGGTGCCAGTGTTGGACTGGGGTGGACAAAATCAGAAGTCATATGACACCAGATTATAGTCCAACAGGTTTATTTGATATCACTAGCTTTTTGAGTGCTGATCCTTCCTCAGGTAACTTCTCTGCAAGGCCTAATGAGTTTTATTGCAAAAACTTCCCAAATTTGTCTTGTTACCTAAAACCATACCATTATGGCACCCCATTTGTCTTATTCTTGCACTCGCCATAGGTGGAAGTATTCACCACTGTTGGGACATTGCAGGATTCCTAGCCCTGGCACCATATTTGAAAGTTTATTGGGTCATGTGCTATCAGTCTAGAATTGCCGCACAGTTCCTATGAAGTTCCCCAGATGCGGTAGACAAGGGAAAACTGGGGGGCCCACTTTGCAGTCAGGAAAATTGGTGTAAAGAGGCATCCTTTTTCCCTAGAACCAGCAGAGAAGGCCATAAAGGCAGATCCTGCCAGACTGGGCAAGGTCAACTTACAGTGAGAGCAAAAGGTCCCATTTTCCAACCAAGGAAAATGAACAGCAACAGGCCTTTTTGCATTGGCAGAGGGATGGGGTCCTTGACCCCATTCCAGGTGACCCTTCCTCAAAAGGGAAGAGGGTGGTGCCAGCAGGCATCCAGCTGGAAGAGGGACTACATACAAGACCCTAAAAGTTTCCTCTCATGACAGACCAGAGGTGGCCTCCACCTCCACCTTGCCTGCTATTCTTAGCCCAATGGGGCTTAAAGAGGAGCATGCACTTGCCACTGGGCAGGACATACTCAGCATGTCTGGGCCCTCCAGACACAAATGTCCCACTACATTATGTTACAATAATCATTGATGACTTTGATCTTCATGTACTTTAGGATAGTCAGATTAGCAGAGGTAGCCACAGAGAAGAATTCATACAGTGTACTTGAGAAAGTTTCCTAGAACAATATGTTGTAGATTCAACTGGGCATTAGTATTTGGATGTGGTAACGTGTAATGAGGCAGATTTAATAAATTATGTCAGAGTAAAAGTTCCCCTAGGAATTAGAATTCAGTTTGAGAGGGAGGAACTTGTGCTGGAAACAACAATGCTTAACTTAAATAAGAGTAATTACGAAGGAATGACGGCAGAGGAAGCTCGAATAGACTGGGAAAGGAACGAACAACAAAAATGGTTGAGAACAACGACAGACATTTAAGAAAATATTTTATAGCTCCCAGCAAAGATATACTGCAGTGAAAAAGAAGTATTCTAGGAATGGGGTAAGCTAAATGTGGTTAACACAAAAGTTAATGATAGCATCAAATTGGAAGAAAAAGCATACAATCTGGCAAAGACTAGTGGCATGCCAAAAGATCAGAAGAGCTTTAAAACCAAGAACCAAATAAAAAAGAGGGAGAAGATAAACACTGAGGGTAAACTTGCAAGTGATATCAAGTTGGACAGCAACAGCTTATTAGATATATAAAAAGGAAGAAGTCAAAGTGAACATTAGCTCTTTAGAGAATTAGTCTGGGAAAACAATAATGGGAAGCAAGAAATGGCAGAGGAGTTGAATGAATACTCTGTGTCAGTCTTCACTGTAGGAGGTACTAATAGCATTCCAAAATTACTAAACAATCAAGAGGAGAAAGGAGGAGAGGAAATAAATATAACACCTAACTGCTAGGGAAACTAATGGGGCTTAAGAACAGTAAGTCTCCTAGACCTAAGGTATGCGTACTAGGATATTAAAAGAAGTAGCTAAGAGATAGAAGAAGAGATAATGGATACACTGGTGATAATCTTAAAATAATATTTAGTTTCTGCAAAAGTCCCAGAGGATTGGAAAACTACCAATGTAATACTCTTATTCAAAAAAGGGAGGGAAACAAATAACAGGTTAATTACAGGCCAGAGATAAAAGGTACTGCAGATGCTGGAGAATCCGAGATAACAAGGCGTGGGGCTGGATGAACACAGCAGGCCAAGCAGCATCATAGGAGCAGGAAAACTTGACATTTCGGGCCTAGACCCTTCACCAGAAATGGGGGAGGGGAAGAGGGTTCTGAAATAAATAGGGAGAGGGGGGAGGCGGATAGAGGATGGATAGAGGAGAGGATAGGCGGAGAGGAGGCAGACAAGTCGAAGAGGCTGGGATGGAGCCAGTAAAGGTGAGTGTAGGTGGGGGGGTAGGGAGGAGATAGGTCAGTCCAGGGAGGACGGACAGGTCCAGGGGGCGAGATGATGTTGATGGGCCGTGAGGTGGGAGGAGGGGATAGGTGAGAGGAAAAACAGGATAGGGAGGCGGGGATGAGCTGGGCTGGTTTCAGGATGCGGTTGGGGGAGGGGAGATTTTGAAGCTTGTGAAATCCACATTGATACCATTGGGCTGCAGTGTTCCCAGGCTGAATATGATTTGCTGTTCCTGCAGCCTTCGGGTGGCATCACTGTGGCATTGCAGGAGGCCCAGGATGGACATGTCGTCTGAGGAATGGGAGGGGGAGTTGAAATGGTTCGCCACTGGGAGGTGCAGTTGTTTGTTGCGAACTGAGCGCAGGTGTTCTGCAAAGCGGCCCCCAAGCCTCCGCTTGGTTTCCCCGATGTAGAGGAAGAGATATTGTCACGGTTGGGGCCAAATTGGGAAGGCGTGAATGTGGATTGTAGTCCATTGGGGATGATCTGGTTCCGTAGGCAGGTACTAAGAAAGGTGATGTGGCTGTAGTACCTGGTTTGCTTCAGGACGTGGTCGAGCAGTTTCAACGCCGAAGAGATTATGAGAGAGTTGCAGTGGGAGGCCCGAAACGTCAAGTTTTCCTGCTCCTATGATGCTGCTTGGCCTGCTGTGTTCATCCAGCCCCACGCCTTGTTATCTCGGATTCTCCAGCATCTGCAGTACCTTTTATCTCTGATACAATTTTAACCCCACTGCGAAGCCTCTTCTAAGGATGCCTACCCTGAAGAAGTTACCCTCCTCCCTCCGGACAAACCTCAGGGAATCTCTCTCCCACTGCAACTCTTTCATAATCTCTTCGGCCTTGAAACTGCTCGACCACGTCCTGAAGCAAACCAGGTACTACAACCACATCATCTTTCTTAGTACCTGCCTACGGAACCAGATCATCCCCAATGGACTACAATTCACATTCAAGTCTTCCCAATTTGGCCCCAACCGTGACAATATCTCTTCCTCTACATCGGGGAAACCAAGCGGAGGCTTGGGGATCGCTTTGCAGAACACCTGCGCTCACTTCGCAACAAACAACTGCACCTCCCACTCACGAACCATTTCAACTCCCCTTCCCATTCCTCAGACGACATGTCCATCCTGGGCCTCCTGCAATGCCACAGTGATGCCACCCGAAGGCTGCAGGAACAGCAAATCATATTCAGCCTGGGAACACTGCAGCCCAATGGTATCAATGTGGATTTCACAAGCTTCAAAATCTCCCCTCCCCCAACCGCATCCTGAAACCAGCCCAGCTCATCCCCGCCTCCCTATCCTGTTTTTCCTCTCACCTATCCCCTCCTCCCACCTCAAGCCCCACCCCCATCTCCTATCTACTAACATCATCCCGCCCCCTTGACCTGTCCGTCCTCCCTGGACTGACCTATCTCCTCCCTACCGCCCCACCTACACTCACCTTTACTGGCTCCATCCCCGCCTCTTCGACTTGTCTGCCTCCTCTCCACCTATCCTCTCCTCTATCA
>JAHRHZ010000030.1:8048438-8095636 GCA_024137785.1 Ginglymostoma cirratum
CTATCCCCTCCTCCCACCTCAAGCCCCACCCCCATCTCCTATCTACTAACATCATCCCGCCCCCTTGACCTGTCCGTCCTCCCTGGACTGACCTATCTCCTCCCTACCGCCCCACCTACACTCACCTTTACTGGCTCCATCCCAGCCTCTTCGACTTGTCTGCCTCCTCTCCACCTATCCTCTCCTCTATCCGCCTCCCCCTCTCTCCCTATTTATTTCAGAACCCTCTTCCCCTCCCCCATTTCTGATGAAGGGTCTAGGCCCGAAATGTCAAGCTTTCCTGCTCCTATGATGCTGCTTGGCCTGCTGTGTTCATCCAGCCCCATGCCTTGTTATCTTAATTACAGGCCAGTTGGCTTAACATCTGTTTTTGGGAAAAATGTTAGAGTCCATTATAAAGATATAATAGCAGAGCATTTAGAAATCCATATGATCAATCAGATTCAACACGACTTCACAAAGGGGAAATCATGGCCAACAAATTCATTAGAATTCTTTTAGAAGATAACAAACAGGATAGATAAAAGGGAAGCAGTAGATGTAATATGTTTGGATTTTCAGAAGGTGTTTGATAAAGCTGGACTAAGATAATAAGATAATTGTCGATGTATTTGAAGTAATATCTTAGCATACACAGATGATTAAATATTAAAAGGGAGGCATTTTCAGGATGGCAATCTTTAAATAGTGCAGGCTGAGAATGATAGATTTTTAACCAGTAAGGAAATCAAGGGGAACAGGGAAAAGACAGGAAAGTGAAGTTGAAGGTTATCGTGTCAGCCACAATCTCATTGAATGGTACAGCATACTGGATGGGATTAATAAACTCATTCTGCTCCTACATCTTATGGTCTTATTGGTCACATTATTTGTACATCAGGGCCATTAGCGGGATTGAGTCCTGATGTGGCATGTTGTGATTAAGAGTGCTGGGGGGGCCAGCACTTGGACTCCATACAGTAGATTGATGCTGTTGACTGTCTCTGTCTTAGACAACAGTTAACCTCAGTGAAAGTGAATTTAGAAGGCACAGATTACTCTTTAACTTAATCAATTTACTCTTTTATTCTCAAAAGTTTCAAAACTATCGAGTATCAAAATATCAAGTATCAAAGTATCAAAAATATCCAAATATCAAATTATTTCCAAATGCAAATTGTAAACGGTCAAAGGAAATCCCAGTTGTCGCTCTTCTGCTACTCAGCACTTAAATCGAAACAAATTACCCAGGAATGTTTCAAAAACGAAGTTGCTGGAAAAGCTCAGCAGGTCTGGCAGCATCTGTGAAGGCAAAAAACAGAGTTAACGTTTCAGGTCCAATGACCCTTCCTGGGAATTTTTTTTTTATTACTGGCCAGTCAATCCCCAAAAATGGAAACGGAAATGTTGTGGAAGGGAAGGGACGAGTGCTGCCAGACCTGTTGCGTTTTTCCAGCAACTTTGTTTTTGTTCCTAATATACAGCATCCGCAGTTCTTTTGGTTTTTACCCAGAAGTGTTTCGTTGGTCAGGCTGCATAGTTCCTTTGCTCTCTTGACCTCACCTCACCTCACCGCCCACCCTCCCGGCAAGGAGTTGCTCATGCGCTGTATTTCTCCAGGAGTTACACATGAGGGCTTAGATAACATTGGGTTTTATTCCTGATCACTCATCAGTTTCCAATCAGAGATGTCCATATCATGCTTCAAAGTGCCAATCCTTCCAATCAGGTACCAGAACTGCTTCTCTTCTCCTTCATTGGTCTTAGCAGTAGCCATTACGGATGTAACTGTAGCATGTCCACTTGGTCAGCTTGAGCAACTCTCAGCTCTCCATTCAAACTTTAACCCTTTGCAGTCCTGGCCAACAATGTCGAAGATTCACATAGCATGTAGTGCTCGCATTTGTCTGCATAATGCTGTTGTGCTTTGATGGGCATCACCTTGCTTAAAAGTGAAGTCCACTTTTCACAGTTCAAAACTGTCACCTTGCCTTCTCGGAGTGTGGTGGCAGCCAGTTCTGGCTCTATTATGCACTTGTTAATTGCAGCACAAAGGAAGGAAACAATGGATGCACTTCACAAAGAGACACTCAGACATAGCCTCTTACCCAAGGTGAATTCTCAAATGTAAAGATTCCCTTCTTTGTAAATGTTTCCCATCAACCCTACCAACTTCGAATTTCCCCATGTTCCCACCTCCATCTATCTAACTCTTCGTCTCATCACTTTAATCCCCAAGCCTCAGGTATATCAAGTCACTATGCCAGATAAAGTGGTCCACTGACCTCCATCAAAGCCAGGGAGTTGCTAATGACCCCTCCTTGCGCATCATTCCTTTCCCTTCCAAGCCTTGTGTTTAAACTCTTATTGAGTTGTTCCCCTCCAATTGTTATCTTCCATGCCTTCTAGCATACTGCCTCCAATCCCCAGAATTGTGTTTCCCAGCTTCCCTCTTGCAACAGGAGCACCTGATAACATACATTGACTTTTAATGGATGGACCCCCAGGATTGACCATTAGCCACCTCTTTGATTGACATGGACAGACAACTCCAAACGATGACTGACCAGATCCCCTATGAACCTCCATGCAGTTCCCCAACTGACTTCCTGAGCTTCCATGTACCGGTTACATTGGATCCACAGAGCTGAGCAGGACACAAAACTGTAGACATACTGACCTTCTCAAGTAGCTGACTGACCATGTCCAAGCCCTGGACTGAAATCGGAGGCTGTCTTTGACTTAATGTACTGGTAAATTGTGAATGAAGGGCTTCTCCTTTCACTTGACTGAGGGCTACTCCCCTTAGACTTTGAAATATGGCCCTTAGTTAATGCATGTGAGGTGTGTTTGGTATGTATGTGGCTGGTACGAGGTGCAGGTGTGTGAGATAACCTTAGAACAGTGGCATACAGCAACATGTCCACCCCTTCACTGATCACTGCTGACAACGTGGACAAGCTGCCTGGTTTTGTGTCTGTGTTAAAAGACAAGGCAAGTCAAAAGTAATGTTAGTCCTCAAGCTCTGGCTAAGGGGGAAAAATGCAAAAAAGCCACACAATGCAAGACAAGGCAGTGATGATGTATGCATTGAAGTAGACGCACCGCAAGTGAGTACTGAAAGAACAAGCCGGAATACCTTAAGATGCATCCTGGTTAAATCCATGAGATGGGTGCCTGACCCTGTGCACAAAGTGGCCTAGCAACAGCATGCCAATGACAAGTGTCAGTGTGTTCCAAAGTCCAGCACTGAAATGCAGATATGTGTAAGTGGATCGGAGATGTGCCAATAATGATGTGGTGAGGCTGGTACATGTCGGATGCCAAGGTCTATTGACAGAGTTGCATTCAGTCATTGCCCAAGTAGTGGAGAGTGGTGTCCAAGATAGGTGTCCAAAATTGTGAGCTGCAGTCACCAGGTCTGACTTTTATGTTGGGAATTGTTGGCCTCTAGTTTCAATCCAGAACATGGGAGAAGGGGAAACTGAAATTTAATGATGTGAGATTAGGTAATGAATGCAAATAGCCTCTTGCTGTTCAACACCTGATTGGAAGATGGGGCTTTTTGCTCTTGATGTCAAGAAATTCCTTGTTGGTCATCTCATGCAATTTACCCAACTTTCTCGCCATAGCCTATATTATTGAGAGGCTGGGACAGATTCCACCCATAGTCTTAGTCAAAATATCTACCTTACTAATCTAACTTGTACTTAATTGTTATCATGCAACAAACTACATCTTGTTAAGACAAGATCTCATTCCTGTAAATACTAAAAGATGGTTAATCTTCTACCACTATAAATCAAATTGGCCCTTAAAACCAGTAAAGGATACAGAATTGGTGGTAGCATATTTCTACTCAGAAATACCACACGGTGATCAGCGGTAAACATCATTACTTAATACCATAAGATACAACAGTGAAAAAATCCACTGGGCCCAGGACAAAACATTTCCAGAACACAAAGCAGGCTTCAGCTTCAAAGACCTCACTTCTTTAAGAATAACTCATATAGCCAGTCAACTAATGCATCCTCTTGAACAAAAATGCAGTCAGCAAGCACACATGCAAGGACCAACAAGGAAAATCCCTTACTTCAGATGTAGTAACAGGTGCAGATGAAGCTAGAAAGAGCTTAAGGACTAATTCCACCTGGTGGTGGACAGATTCCTGCAGGAAGCAAGCATTTGTAGGAGCATGCCCAGTTTACACGTATAGCCAGGAAATGAACATATCAGAGTTCATGCCTAACATTAAAAATCTCCATTGGGCAAGAAGGAAATAAAACTTAAAGTAACAGCACCAAAGGCAATGTAGAAAAGGCTAGAAGTAGTAAAAGCAGTAGTTACAATTCACAATGAACTATAGCAAGTAAGCACCACAAGACACAGCTGAAATAGGGAAATTAAGGACCACAGAAGTTCTTTGCACCAAGGCTGCCACAACAGGATTGATGTAAAGCAGAATTAAGACAACAAAAGGGACAATTTAAAAGTTGAAACAGACAAAGTTTAACAAAAGAACATAAATAGAAGATGGCTAGGGTTATGATAAAGGCAGAGATCCATAATTTTAACTGGGTTCTGGTGGAAAGAATTTATTAAGTGTACAGGTAGGAATTCAGTGCAAGTTGTGGAAAAGAACAGACTTTGCTTACTTGGCAGTGAAAGGTTAGAGATTGTCTATTTTACCTGTGACAAGGGGGAACCCTCAATTTTGCCCACTGAAGGCAGAAAACCTACATATTGACCCCAAAACTGGGCATACCCCAGAAAACAGTACAGATACACATTACTATTTAAATTGAATGCAAAGTTTTAAAAGAAGGAAAAACATACTGTCATTAGCACTGCTGTCTCACAGTGCCAGGGATCTGGGTTCAATTCCACCCTCGGGCAACTATCTGTGTGGAGTTTGCACATTCTCCCAGTGTCTGTGTGGGTTTCCTCCAGGTGCTCCAGTTTCCTCCGACAGTCCAAAGGTGTGCAGGCTGGGTGGACTGGCCATGCTAAATTGCCTGTAGTGTTCAGGGATATGTAGATTAGATGGGTTATAGGGGGGATGGGTTTGGGTGGGTGCTCTGAGGGTCGGTGTAGACTTGTTGGGCCGAAGGGCCTGTTTCCACACTGTAGGGATTCTATGATTCTATGATACGGTATTTCTACACTGCAAAGGTTACAAGCTCAAAGACAAAGAAAATAAAACTGTATTCCATTTTACAGAAGAAAAATTCAAGGGAAAGAGAGTACAGCAGCATTTCTGATGAAGGGTTTAGGCCCGAAACGTCGAGTTTTCCTGCTCCTATGATGCTGCTTGACCTGCTGTGTTCATCCAGCCCCATGCTTGTTAACAGCAGCATTTTGAATGGTTTAAAGAACATGGGATTGGATATCTTGGAGAAAACAGTTCTTAAGACACAAAACCGCATCAAACTGAAACTCTAAATCATAAGCTGTTCACATAAATGCTCCATTGTATTCCATTGAATTTGTGTCATATGACACAGTAAATCATCAAAACATAGAAGAAGGCACAGATATCTTTGAATAAGCTCTATAAGCTTTTGACAATTACTATCACCTGGGAACAAATAACAGCAATATTTAATAGAAGAGTTCGGCATCCAGGGAATTTGTCAATGATTTAATCCATGATCTCTCCAGATTTATTGCAGTTCAAAGAAGATTTTATTCTTGAGAAAGCTATTGAGATTGGATTTGAAGCAGAAACCAAGAAGAATCACAGGGAAATCCTGCGGTGAGAAAGGCAACCTCATCACAGGAGAACAGAAACAATCCATTTTATAAGCTATAAGCACCTTAAAGACTAAGTGACAAGCCAACATAAAGAGTACACACCAGATACTAAGAGTTAGTGTCATTACCGTAGAAGAAGAAAGCCCCAGAGTATAAACAAGAGAATTTGCAATCATGCGCAGGAGTAGGATATAGCTTCAGAGAAGCAAAATGTCAAATGTCTGCCCATACAAAGATGTTAACGCAAACAGAACCCCCGGCATTAGAAAAGATACTTTATGCATTCTTAGGGGAATTTAAAGACCTAACCTACTCAAATTTGACAGAACCTGTCTATGTCAATGGACATTAATTATAAGTTTGATACAGGAGTGTCACTGTCTATCAGACTAAATACCTTGGTTTAGGAAACAGAAGTTATAGCTTACATAGATGAAACATGATAATCTACACGGTAAAACTCTTAAGATTAAATATGTGCTACACACAACACAAGAAGCACAGGAGAGTTGAGAATGTGTACGTGACTTATAATCAATACTTCTCACTTTCATGCCTGCACTGGTTAGCACTGAAGTTCAATAACAACTTCATAAAGGCAGAGTTTTATGGTGTGGATTGACATGACTGACATATCAATGCATTCCATTAACTGCAGCTAATGATTAATAAAGAAATTTGTTTGGAAAGTGTCTTTGGCAGTAATTATGTTTTTTGCAGAGCTAACTTTCATGTCAAATTTACACTTCTGTCAATACACAAAGGCTACAACATAGAACCTTTACCCTGTCAGTTTTATTTTTAACATTGGTTGCAAACAGCAGTGTTCTTTTACTGTGAGTCAGTGTTTTAAATTCACCATTAAGGACACTTCAAATACATTCCTTCCCCACGGCAGGTAAATCTGTGAGACTTTGGGCAACTACATAAGGAGCTGTGATCCTGATTAATAGGTGAATTTAGCTTTCCATACAATCATCAAGAAGAAAACTCACAACAGTTTACAAATGGATTTGTAAAAAAAATATTTTAAGAACCAATAGCATGTGCTTCAATAATAAAAGGTTTTAAATTTTACAAACACTTGCGAGCTATGAAATGCTGTCAAAACTGCACAGAAAGGGAAGCAATATTCCACATAACACAATAGTGTAAGTGGCTTTGATGTGGTGTAGCACTTATTATTAGAAACTACAAGCTATTCTCAGGCCTAAAAACAGTTATAACTTTCAACTTGTGTGTACGGGAGGCCAGGGCCCAAGTGACTTTGGGAAGAAAAAATGTTTATTTCCATTCAACCTTCTACTCTATATGTCTCGCTAGGTCCGACTCAGATATCTCTGGTTAGACTTCACTTGGGGTATTGTCAATCATTTGGGTTCTCCATTTTACTAAAGGCGATATACAGGCACTGGGGAAAATCCCCCATAAAGTCAACAGCATGATCGTGAAACTGACTGAGTGACTATTACTGTCAGAAAAGAACTGAACAGTCTGGGGCTCCTATCTTTAGAAAGGAGAAGGCTGAGGGGTGGTCTGGTGAAATTACAAAGGTGCTTAATAGGGTAGATGTAGAGAAGATGTTTCTAGCTGTGCAGTGAGTCTAAAACTTGAGACCACAAATAAACACCAGGCGCTAATAAATCCCAATGAGAATTCAGAAGGAATTTGTTCAGCTAAAGAGTGGTGCGAATGTGGAACCTGCTCCCACAGGGAGCGGTTGAGGAACTCTATTTGTTGAATGATTTCATTAATATTTCTTCTGTTTTACATAAACAATGGTTATAAGAACAGTGACACACTTAGCCAAATTAAGTTATAACTCTTCCAACAGTACACTTCCAATTGCTTCTACTTCAGTAGTGATCAAGTGAAGGTAAACAAAAGCCCACGTTATTGTACCTCCATCCATGTTGAAACTGAGGCAGAAGGCCTTAAAAATGGCAAATGGGTCCTGAATCTTGGATTCTTGCCTTCATTCCTGTTTCTGACAATTTTTACAGGGGCACAATAGGAGGCATGTGACAAGCCCGCATTCAGTACCCTCAACCTTGTTGGTTTCATTGCAGAAGTTAGCATTTCGGACCTGTCACTAATTTCATGGGGTTTGGCCAGTTTTGTTACAAGATGTGGTCAATAGCACCCATAAAAAGTTACGAACAATGGGGGAAATCTTGCCTTGAGTTCTGCATCAAAAACAAGGCATTCAAAATTCCCTTTGAAAAATATTGCCCCTTTTAATTCCTCGCAAAGCTGTCAATATAAGGCAAGCCTTGAATATTCTTTGAATAAGCCTTTTATCTTCAGATCCTTTAATCTTGTATAAATAAATGCATAGGCATTGAAAAAATTTCTTCGAAGAAGGATAAACCAAAGAACTGCAGGTGCTGGAAATCTGAAACAAAAACAGAAATTACTGGAGAAACTAGCAGGTCTGACAGCATCTGTACATAGAAAGCAGAGTTAATGTTTTGAGTCCAGTGAATCTTCATTAGCAGTTCTGAGTTTTGCCAGCGACTTCTGTCTTTGTCTTCAAAGAAGGACCATGTTTTGCAAGATAATGAAGATGTCAATCAGACAAAGCTAGAACTCTCCTTTGTAACTGAGTAGACATATTCTGCTCATATTATCCTTAACCAATACTGGAGCTCATCTAAGGATTCATATTGACACTATTTGGAAAAATCTGCTCAATCTGATCATTTGTATAGTCACATGACCTCCAAAGAATGTTTAAGGGATTCAGGTCAGCATGATCTGTTTACACAGTCACATTGGACAGAGTTTTTCTTTTGACTGACAGCTGTATGAGATTGTAGTATACAATTCTTTCTTTGATCTGATTTATCAATTACTCTTTGGACAAAATTAAGAGATTTTAAGAAGCTCTTTTTCTCATTGATACCATGAATAGCTATGTATGATTGACAATTTTAAGAGGTTATAAGACAAAACAGTTATTTTCAAAGTATGTTTGCTTATTTTGTCAGTTTCAGGGGCATCTCAAAAGATGTGTCAGTCTTTCTGACAACTCATTAGTTCTGTAAATGATTAAGAGCAGGTATGGAGAATGCGTAGGGGCATGGAAGGACCACAGTGTGGAGGGGCACAAGGTGGCAATGAGGGAGAATGGGAATATGAGAGGGCATGCAGGAGCACGGAGGAGCTGACAAGGTTATTGGACCATGATCAACTGGGACATAGTTCAGTTATAATCATGTGGGTTAGATGGGAGGATTGATGGGAAATGAGCATTGAGGGCTTAACGATCCTAACACCCATGATTACAACTAGATCTGTGTTCCACAGGCAAGCCTCCTAATCTGCAGGTTCACTATACACCCATCTCTGGTACTACTTCAGGCCTACCTCTGGAGGTAGCAGACCATTTCTAGTACATGCCTGCCTCACCAACACAAAAATAGGCCAGGTAGACTTATATGGTGTGGGGATGGAACCATGGAGTTGGGAAAATTCTGGACTCCCAATATCTGTTCCCATGATGATAATCTGCCCACAAATCCTTTTATAGAACATGCTACTAAAATAACCCCTCAGAAGCCAGTATCCCATCACCAAGTCACCCTTTATTTACATGTGCATAGTATTTTACACTGGTCCGGCTTCCTTAGAGCAAGCTCTCAGAATGAACAGAACCTCAGAACCCTTTTTATATCTGTCAGCCAGGGCTCCCAGTTTGGACCAGGTTAACAGCCCTAATCAGGGAACCCATATTCTATAAAGTCAACCTGGTTGACCTCGTTACCATCACTACACTACATTAAACAACTATGAGCTGCCTAAAGGCCCTCCACTTCTTCCTGTCCCGCAGAACTGACCAATCCCCCTCCACCGACACCCTCATCCGAAAAGAAAAACTTAGCCGAACTCGTCCTCACGCCCAACAACTTCTCTTTCAATTCCTCCCACTTCCTACAGACAAAGGGGGTGGCCATGGGTACCCGCATGGGCCCAAGCTATGCCTGCCTCTTTGTAGGTTACGTGGAACAATCCCTCTTCCATACCTACACTGGCCCTAAACCCCACCTCTTCCTCCGTTACATTGATGACTGCATCGGCGCCGCCTCGTGCTCCCACGAGGAGCTCGAACAGTTCATCCACTTCACCAACACCTTCCACCCCAACCTGAAGTTCACCTGGACCATCTCCAACACTTCTCTCTCCTTCCTGGACCTCTCTGTCTCCATCTCGGGTAACCACCTAGAAACCGATGTCCATTTCAAGCCCACTGACTCCCACAGCTACCTGGAATACACCTCCTCCCACCCACCTTCCTGCAAAAATGCCATCCCCTATTCCCAACTCCTTCGCCTCCGCCGCATCTGCTCCCGGGATGAGACATTCCACTCCCGTACATCTCAGATGTCCTCATTCTTCAAGGACCGCAACTTGCCCCCCACAGTGGTCGAGAACGCCCTCGACCTTGTCTCTCGCATTTCCCATAACACATCCCTCACGCCCCGTCCCCGTAATAATAACCAAAAAAGAATCCCCCTCGTCCTCACGTACCACCCCACCAACCTCCGGATCCAACGCATCATCATCCGACACTTCCGCCATCTGCAATCAGACCCCACCACCAAAGACATTTTTCCCTCCCCACCCTTATCGCCTTCCGGAGGGACCACTCCCTCCTCGACTCCCTTGTCCGCTCCACACTCCCCTCCAGCCCCACCACACCCGGCACTTTTCCCTGCTACCGCAGGAAGTGCTACACCTGCCCCCTCACCTCCTCCCTCACCCCAATCCCAGGTCCCAAGAAGATGTTCCACATCAGGCAGATGTTCACCTGCACATCTGCCAATGTGGTATACTGCATCCGCTGTACCCATTGTGGCTTCCTCTATATCAGGGAAACCAAGCGGAGGCTTGGGGACCGCTTGCAGAACACCTGCGCTCAGTTCGCAACAAACAACTGCACCTCCCACTCACGAACCATTTCAACTCCCCCTCCCATTCCTCAGATGACATGTCCATCCTGGGCCTCCTGCATTGCCACAGTGATGCCACCCGAAGGCTGCAGGAACAGCAAATCATATTCAGCCTGGGAACCGTGCAGCCCAATAGTATCAATGTGGATTTCACAAGCTTCAAAATCTCCCCTCCCCCAACCGCATCCCAAAACCAGCCCAGCTCATCTCCACCTCCCTAACCTGTTTTTCCTCTCACCTATCCCCTCCTCCCAACTCAAGCCCCACCCCCATCTCCTATCTACTAAGATCATCCTGCCCCCTTGACCTGTCCGTCCTCCCTGAACTGACCTATCTCCTCCCTACCTCCCCCACCTACACTCACCTTTACTGGCTCCATCCCCGCCTCTTCGACTTGTCTGCCTCCTCTCCACCTATCCTCTCCTCTATCCATCCTCTATCCACCTCCCCCTCTCTCCCTATTTATTTCAGAACCCTCTTCCCCTCCCCCATTTCTGATGAAGGGTCTAGGCCCGAAACGTCAAGTTTTCCTGCTCCTATGATGCTGCTTGACCTGCTGTGTTCATCCAGCCCCACGCTTGTTATCTCTGTTTTCTCTGTTGGTTTTGGATACTATTTATAAATGGTTTCTTTCAGCTATTACATTGGCAATGTTTGTAGACTAAAACTGGAAGACTGGGAAATATCAACAAATTGCAAATTAAAATATTTTGATAATGCCATTACCTTGATCATCAGAGAATAAATTCTTGTACTTATACTCTGTCTTTTCATAATTTCAGAACAGCTCAAATTACTCAAATTATAATTAATTAGATTAGAAGTATAGTGACTCATTGTGACTAACTGCTGTAACATAGGAATCACAGCAGTGAATTTACACAGAAGGGCCTACAAATAGCAATAATAGATAATCTGATCTAGGTTGGTTGAGACACCAAAAGAAAATCCTTATTCTTCTACAAATACCAAAAGAGGATCTTTTCACATCCCCTCCTGAAGGTGGTATATCAGCACTGTAAATATTGTGAATATCCTAAGTGAGAGATTTTCTGTTGTGCGAGTTCAATCCTGAATACACAAAGCAGTACTTTACGCGGACAAAAACAGAAGTTGTTGGAAAAGCTCAGCACGCATGACAGCAACTGTGAAGAAAAATCAGAGTTAACATTTCTGGTCCGGTGACCCCTCCTCAGAACCAGATCCGAAATGTTAACTCTGATTTTTCTTCACAGATGCTGCAATACCCACTGAGCTTTTCTAGCAACTCTTGTTTTTCTTTCTGATTTACAGCATCTACAGTACTTTACATATTTGCTCGTGAAACAAAGTGTTTCTAGTACAAGAAAAGTAAACATCTGGGAATGGTGATCTGAGGCCAGAAACAAAGGGTGTTGGTGGTAATATTAAAAGCACCGGGATCAAGACCAGCCAAATATAGTCAACTTTGAAGACCAAAAACTTTGGAAGCCAACATTTCAGAAGATCTGGTCATCTCAGCTGCTTTTGATCAGTAAAATAGTTCAGGGAACAGAAGGATATTGAGCTTCCTACATTTATTTTCAAGTTATATTTGAAGATTTGTTTTTCTCTGCTTCAGAACAATGTACACAGTTACCACACATCCCTTTTCAATCTCCAAATTGCTTTGCAAAGCTCAAAAAAATCATCCTCGCATCTGATGACTCCACAAGGGTTATTTTGCTTTATTTTGGGCCTCTTATTTACAGACATATTCTAATCTGGTTCCATGTAATGGGAAAGCTGTGATGTATCTGCTTCCCTACTGTATTAAATGTAATGGGATCTTCCTGATGAATGACCACAATTTGCATAAATCGCATGGCCCCCACCTATTTTAGCAACTTCAAAAATTGTGCCAGTTTGAATCATGCAAAGGTAAGTAATCCATTTCAACTGCTCACATGCCTAATTACTGTAACAAAAGTAAATTAAAAATCCACTCTGAAATAACTCTTCAAAGGCCAGCATCCCATCACCAATAACCCCTTATTTTTACATGCATAAGCTTTGACACAGCACTGCCTCTTAAAGAGTCAGGCATTCAGGGGGCCCAATATCCCTGACATCCATGGGTCTCCCTGATTAGACCAGATTAACAACCCCATTCAGGGAACTCATATTCTACAAGGTCCAGCTGGCTGACCTCATTACTAGTCATCACACACCGCATGTATCAAAGACAACATTTAGCATCCTTCAAACGGTTTGATCTTAAAAGGTATCAATAGGAAGAGTCTTGAGTCTTTGGACTGTAAGATCATTGTCAGTATGGGAAGAAGGGCTCATGATAATTCTGTCAGGCAAATCCAGATTGTTGTTTGGTTCAAAAATTTATTGCTGTAAAGAAAAACCCAGTAATAAACAATGTATCCTTTTGAAGCATTTTATGTAAACTCAGCATTTCAACGCAGATGTCAAACTAAATTGGGCTGTGGTTAACAGCTCATTCTGCGCAGGGTGCATATACTTGGAAGCAACCTGCAAAACATACAGCTCTATTGTTGCCAGAACTAGAATGAAATTGGAGCCAATTGCTTTTAATGTGTTTAAAATGCCCCGCCCCGTCAACCCGCCACCACTTCGCCTGTCCAATACGATCTGCAATCAAGGTGGGGAGGCATCAAGTTGACAATCTGCTCTTGTGTGCAAAAAACATGAAATGGAAGTTTCAAATAGGAGGATAAAGGGCTTTTATTGGTAATTTTACGAACCAGGCTTTTAGAAGCTACTATAGAAAAGGCTGAGTTTATTTATTCACAGCTTTACTTCGCTGAAAGAAATAAGTCAAATGTAAAATACATAGAAGTCAGATTGCAATATGATCTTAAACTAGCCAGACCAAATATCACAATCTGAAAATGGATCTCTGTCTGCAACATATGCTTCACAGCACATCTAGCTGCAGTTAGCATTTGAAGATTTTTTTTGAGACTATTAAAACTGCGCACATGACATATAATTAGCATTATAAGTTTACTTCAAAACTTCCTTACTAACACAAGCAGAGATGGTTGTAAATAAAATGCAAACAATGTGTTCCGAATCAAAAAAAAATTGTTTTATGAGGTTTTCAGAGAAACAGAAGACTTCAGTCTTTCTAAGTTGATGGGAGTCCCCGTTTGCCGCCTTAAATGAAGCAAGGAGCCATTCCAATAATGAACTAGTCATCGGCTTTATTAGTTACACAGATGCATGTCGCACCTATTCAGAGGTCAATCTACTTTGTAAGGACGTGAATTCACTTGCAACAGATGCTAAATAGATCACTGCTATTTCCCATAAAGTGAGTTTTACTGGTTAAACAGCTGTCTTCATTTCTGGTGCGAATTTTTGCATTCTGCAGTATTCTTCTACAGTGGAACTGGGCTTTTGGTTCCCTGGATATTTTCCTGTCTGATCTTTATTCTGGGGAATGCTTTCTGAGTGGCCATCATGTTGACCTCTGTTATGTTAATCAGGTTAACATTTGTAATCTGAAGACATTTCTTCACTAAACCTCCACATTCCCCTACCTTCAGTACAAGTTTTGTTCAGCACCTGCACTATGATCAACCCTTTAAATCATAACTCTTTCTTTTTACCATAGTACCTCATTCTAAAGTCTGCTCCTTTTAGGTACAAATGATTTAAAATACAACATTGTTGTTTACATGGATCTTAGTAAAGCTTTTGACAAAGTTCTACATGGAAGATTTATTAGTAAAGTTAGATCACATGGGATTCAGGGACCGCTGGTCAACTGGATACCAAATTAGCTAGAAGGTAGGAGACAGAAGGTGCTGGAGGGTTGCTTCTCTGACTGGATGTCTGTGACTAGTACTGCCCCACAGGGATCGGTGCTGGATCCACTGTTGTTTGTCATTTATATAAATGATTTGGATGAGAATTTCGGAGGAATGGTTAGTAAGTTTGCAGACGACACCAGAATCAGAGCCACTGTAGATAGTAAGGAAAGTTATCTAAGATTACAAAGGATCTTGATCAACTGGGTCAATGGGCTGAGGAGTGGCAGATGGAGTTTAATTTGGATAAATGCAAGCTGTTGCATTTTGGTAAAGCAAACAAGGACAGGACTTATACAGTTAATGCTATGGCCCTGAGTAGCATTTTTGAACAGATAGACCTAGGGGTTCGGGTACATAGTTCTTTGAAAGTTGCCTAAAAAGTAGACAAGGTGGTTAAGGCGGCATTTAGCAGGTTTCCTTTCTTGGTCACACCACTGAATATTGGAGCTTAGGTTGTATATCACATTGGCGAGGCCATTTTTGGAATAGTATGTACAGTTCTGGTTACCCTGCTACAGGAAGGATATTATTAAATTGGAGAGGGTTCATAAAAAAAAAATACCAGGTTGTTGCTGGGTCTAGAGGGTTTTAGTTATAAGGAGATGCTGGATAGGTTAGGACTTTATTCACTGGAGTGTAGAAGGTTGAGGGGTGACCTAATATAGGATTATATGAAGGGCACAGATAAGGTGAATAGCAAAGATCTTTTCCCTAGTGTGGGGGAGTTCAAAACTAGGGGGTAAATTATTAAGGTGAGAGAAGAAAGATTTAAAAAGGAATTGAGGGGGCACATTTTTACACAGAGGGTGGGCTGAACTGCCAGAAGAAGTGGTAGATGCAGGAACAGATACAATATTTAAAAGACATTTGGACAGGTATATGAATAAAAAAGGTTTAGAGGGATATGGACCAAATGCAGGGAAGTGGGGCTAACTTAGTTTGGGAAACTTGACCTAAGGGTCTGTTTCCATGCTGTATGACTCTATGTCCCTATTTAAATACAGAAGGGAGTTGGATTTGTTTATGTTTGAAAGGCTGCTTAGTTTGAATTGTTGGTTTTCATACCAAATTGAAAGCCAATCTATCTAACTCTATTTACTCTTTATCAAATCAGTTTTATAAAGCAATAACAACTCCTATATACAACACTACGATAACGATAAGATAATCTTGATTTTGTAATGTTGATCATTGGATAAATATTAGCCAGGACAGCTTCTGTATTATTTAGTTTATTCTGATCCAAGAATTATAAAATATAATCCCATTCTGACAGCATTGTTTTATTGCTTGAATTTTAGTTCAATCTTATCTTGGACCTTCAGATAATGTAATGGTGATCATAAAATGCAATGACATTTGCAAAACTATAATTACTCTATGGCAAATAAAGTGAACCTATCTACAGCAAAGTGCACATATAAAGGATATGTGTAAAATAAATCTCAATTTGGATTAAAAATTTTAATTTTTCATCCAGTCGACCTTCATTTCTCAGGGACCAGTCCAAAAATTTCAGAACTAAAGTATAATTATGGAGACAGGATGATTTACAGAGCTAAAAATCACAAAATTAATCAGTAATCAAGAAAAAAATGCCATTAGTCACACGTATAAATAGTCCTGAAATTCACGTGGCTTAGATACTCTACTCCAAGATGCCTTTGAGAGAGAACATCAAGGAGACAGCTCTATTTAAACTCAAAAGTTAAAGCATTCACCAGGAAGACAAATAATTGTGCAGCATTAAGTAGACCTTAGTGTTTTGGATAGCTTAAGGACTGGAGAAATAGGTAAAGAAGCAAGAAGAGATGCAAAATTATTTTTTCACTTTATTCCATTGGTTATTTAAATGATGAAAAATTATGGAGAAATCTTACCGAATAACAGATGAGGGAAATAATTACTGCCGACAGTTGAAAGTAAATCTTGGATTTCGTTTGAGATTTTATTTTGGTTTTCATTTCATGCTGTACAAACCCAAATCAAGCACGTTAACCCCTCAAAAATATCATTCATATGAAACTTGTCCTTTAAATTCTAGCTCAATATGTTTGAAAATTTGACTTTTCAGTTTGTATGTGGAATGGTTAGTATAAATACAGCTATTGAGTGAACACAAGCAAATAAAGCAACTGGCAGTGCTTCTGCAATATTGTTCATGTATCTGTATTAACTGCAGGTTTGACTAATACTTAGGCCAATATTCTCCAAAATACATACACTGACTTTTGCTGATGATGTCAGATGAATACTCACCACAGTTCATCATGGTATAAAATCCACCTGGTAGATTTGCTGCCACTGTCTGCTTTCTTGGTAAGGATCTACAGGCTTGCTTGGTGATAGTCATAGAGTTATACAGCACAGGAACTGACCCTTCGCTCCAACTCATTCATGCCGACCTGATAGCCTAAACTGATCTAGTCCCATTTGCCAGCATTTGGCCCATGTCCCTCTAAACCCTACCAATTCATATACACATCCAGATGCCTTTTAAATGTTATAATTACACCATCCTCCACCACATCCTCTGGCAGCTTGTTCCATGCATGCACCACACACTGCTGAAAACATTGCCCTTTAGGTCCTTTTAAATCTTTCCCCTCTCACCTTAAATCTATGCCCTCTAGATTTGGACTCCCTACCTTTGGCTATTCACCCAATCCATGACCCTTGTGATTTTATAAACATCTGTATGGTCACCCCTCAACCTCCAATGCTCCAGGAAAAAAAATGCCCCACCCTATTCAGCCTCTCCCCATAGCTCAAAACCCCACAATCTCAGCAACATCCTTGTAAATCTTTTTGGAACCCTTTCAAGTTTAACATCATTCCTATAGCAGCAAGACCAAAACTGAATGCAATATTCTAAAAGTAGCCTCACCAATGTCCTGTACAGGCATAACATGACATCCCAACTCCTATACTCAATTCACTTACCAATGAAGGCAAGTGTGGTCTCGTGTGGTAGAGGAAAACCACCAGGTTGTCTTAAGTACAGGCTCTTGTTTTAAACAAGATAGAATTTATTACGTGATAGCAATCAGGTATTAGTTACATTGGTATGATAGACATTCTACCTGAGATTATGAGGGAGGCCTTGATGATAGGTGAGTTACAAGCCTCTGACCTGCTCTTGTATTTCCAGTAATTATATCAGGAACAAAAACAAAGTTGCAGGAAAAGCTCAGCAGGTCTGGCAACATCTGTGAAGGAACAAACAGAGTTAACGTTTTGGGTCCGGTGACCCTTCCTCAGAACTGATGGTGGCTGGGAAAACGTCAGTTTATATGCAGAAAATAGGAAGGTGGGTGAGGTAGGGAGTAAACAATAGGATAGAGCCCAAAGAGAGAGAAAGACAGTTGGACAGACAAAAGGAGTTGCTGACGATCAGGCTGGGAAGGTGAATAGTTGTTAATGGGGACTGTTAGTGACTAACAACAGGGGGTGTGTAATGGCAGGCTACGTGGTAACAAGGCCTGGTATGTGGGGTAGGGGGCTGGGACATGGGAGAATTTAGGTGCTAAACTCTTTCCTCTTTCAGTTTTTATCCAGTATTTATAAGGCTAATCCATTCAATTTCCAATCAATGGGACATCTTTACAGATTGATATTTGTTGACAGGTTTTGACAATTTGGAAAGATCCAAAGGATTTAGGCACCATCTTTTCTTCTATTCTTCTTCACAATTAACTGAGCTAAACGGCATTTGGCCATCCCCCACTACCACAAGGATCCTTCATTCTCATTTCCAAAGGGGTCACACCACTCTCCGTCTCCAAAGCATTCCTGTACCCCACCCACAAGGTGCCTGGGAACATGTCCCCAGCAGGACCTAACTTCCCGAAGAGGTAACCAGGCTATTGTCATTACAACATAGAGTTATACAATCATACAACATGGAAACAGAACCATGCTGATCAGGTATCCCAAACTTAGCTGGTCTCATTTTCCTGTGTTTGGTCCATACCTCTATCAACCTTTCCTATTCACGTACCTATCCAAATGTCTTTTAAATGTTGTAATTATATCCACTCTTATCACTGCCTCTGGCAACTCATTCCATATATGCACCACCCTCTGAGTGAAAAAGTTGGCCCTCAGGTCCCTTTTAAATCTTTTCCCTCTCACCTTAAATCTATTCTCCTTTCATTCTTCTAAACTCTAGTGAGTATGTTCCTAAACTGCTCAATATCTCCTCATAAGACAAGCCTTTCATCTCTGGAATAAATCTAGTGAACTTTGTCTGAACTGCCTCCAATGCAATTACATTCTTAACAGATAGAATTCAAGGTGGGGAAACCTGAGGTTTTCCAACTTGATCTAAGGTAGCTACATAAGTTAACATGTGAGAGGCTGAGAATGGTGGAGGAAAAGGAGAGAGAAAGTTCAGAGTTCAAATACAGAAGTCACAAAACCAGACAACGTGATCGATCACAGTTTCAACCATCCAAACCCTGGGGGACGCACATCAAACCTATACAAATGCAAGCTGTTGTTCTTAAACCGACTGGCAGTGAGAGGCCTTTAAACATGGGAAGTTCTGGTTCATGGAATTTTGTTCATTTGCTTCTACTTATTACGAAGAAAAAATGGCCATGTGATTATGATCATGTTAGCAGGATCATGCTGTCCTTTCATCACAACAGTGACTGCACTTCAGATGTATTTAATTGGTTGGAAAGTATTGTGGGATGTCTGATGCAAAGGTGTGATAGGGATGCAATTTCTTTCCACTTTTGTTAATCTCTGTATATATACATACGAGTATATATTTGTACAAATTGTTGCCAAACCATCCCAAACTGGGCAAGTGTGTTTGAATTAAAATCAATACTGATTTCAAACCCTGTCTTGTATCTGTTTTAACTATTGTAGAGGTGTGTGGATTTAATCTGATCTGGAGAATGATTAACCTCAGCAGCGAGATGCACTGACCTTGGAACTGCCCAGTCTATCTGCATGGACCAGTCAGTTCTGTAATCTGGATGCCACTGGTCTCAGTATTGCAGTATTTGGAGAATAAGAAGGCTATTTGGCTCCTTAAGCCTGCTTTGCCTTTCAATATGATCATGGCTGACCTGATTTTGGCCTCAACACTACTTTTTTGTTCACCATTGATTCCCTTATCAGTGAAGAATTTATCTTTATCCCCCTTAGAAGTGTTCAATGATGCCCCCATTGCCCTCTAGGGAAAATTCCAAAGACAAAAAAAATTCTTCTCACTTCTGAAATAACTCCACAGAGGCCAGTATCCCATCACCAAGTCACCCTTTATTTACACGTGGAGAGGCCTTGACAATGATCCAGCTTTCTCAGAGGCAGCTCTCAGAGTGAAGAGAACCTCTGACACTCCTGTTTATATCTGTCAGTGGTTTACTTAGAGATACATTGAACCTCTAATTACAGCATAAGTTTTTTATAATAAGACATATAGCCAAAAGATAACTGCGGATGTAAATTCTGTGGCTGTCTGCTAAAGCAGTGTGTGGATCACACTAGGTCCTGAGAGAAATCATGGAATGTCACACATGAAGATACCAATGGGATTTCAATCAGCAATGCTTTAAAAAGAGAAATGCAATTCAAAGCAAACTGAACTGTAATCTGTGACTACAGAGATAATGAGTGGCTGACTGTCCCTTTCAGCTGAATGCTATCTCTTTTGAATTATGCCCCAAACTGCAGACAAGTTTGCGTTTTATCCTTCCTGCAATATATAAAGAAAGGTCTCAAAACAATTACAACCTCTGGCCTGTGTGTGCTAGTGGGCTAATGTGCTAGTGTGGATTAGACCGCTTTGAATGCGGCAGCTTGAAACGTTAGATATCTCTGTACTATGGGCAAAGTAAAACTTTCTCTTACACTGAGTGCAGGAAGCCAGGTATGCTAGTGAAGTCACAGTTGTAAAGGAAACTGGACAAATGCCCATCAGCTGACTTGCAGAGCCAGAAATCTTGAAATCAATTACTTCACTAGCAAAGTCAGCATTACCGGTATCATGATTGTCTAAGACTTTCCACCATTCATTCTTCACGGAAGCCAGAGTTTGATTCAGAAATCTTTTTATCTGTTATATTTTTACTCAATTCACTTTTTTAACCAGTTTGTGGCTTGTGTTTCATTATCTTTTATTGCAATTAGTAGCTGATAAATTTATTCTTTCTTAAGTAAGCCCAGTTAACTTAGCTTCTTTTAAACCATAAACACTTTTTAATTGGGAGAAGGTATGCACCCAATAGGTATTCTTTTTAAAATTGGCCTTGTTGCAACCAACTGGGATAGGGGTTGAATTAAGACAGTGAAAAACTTCATCCCTCCCCACCTGGGAGCATACACATTTGAAGATATCCCATCCAAATCACAAACCCCCTTGCCTGGGAATGGTCATAACACTATCTAAAAGAAAAATGCCCTGAGAACAGGTCTACTCTTACCGTTTCTAGTCTCCATACCAACAGTTCCATACTCCAGGAATTCCAAAGTCCCATTTTAGTGGAACCATCTGGTCACTCAAATGGAACCCTGCAACTAGGAACTGCATGTGCGTGAAACAAGATTCACATTCCAACCCACCCCCAAGAAAATGGGAGTAGCCGGTTTTGGGGCAGGACTGACGATTCTGGGATTTTTGCCAGGCAGAGCCTCTCTCTATCCTGATGAAAATTGAGAAAGTTGTGAAAAGAAGTCATTTTTGCCAAATAATATTATGTTTGCAAAGTGGCAAATGAATGCAAAGGAACTCCAAAATACTTACAGTTATATTAAACTTTTGAAGATATGTTTTTAGTTAAAAAAAAAGGACATGCAGCCAAAAATTGGCAGCTGATGTAAATTCAGTATGTATCTAAAGAGAATGTCACAACTGATGAGGTGTGAAGGAAGCTTCAACGGGATGGACTTAAAAGGGAGAAATGCACGAAAAACTGAACTGTCACCTCATGGAAGTTATGTCAGATTGTGAACATAAGAACTAGGAGCAGGTGTAGGAATTTAGCCCCTCAAGCCTGCTCTGGCATTTGATATAATCACGGCTGATCACATCTTGGCCTCAACTCCACTTTCCTGCCTGCTCACCATAACCTTCCAACATATTACTAATTAAAAACCTGTCTGTCTTCTCCATAAATTTACTCAATGTCTCAGCATCCATCACACTCTGGGTAGTGAATTCCACAGATTCATGACCATTTGAGAAAAGTAATTTCACATCATCTCGGTTTTAAATCTTCTACCCCTTATCCTAAAATTATGACCTCCTGCTCTAAATTGCCCTCCATGAGAAAACATCTTTATACATCTACCTTGTAAAACCCCTTTAGCATCTTATATACCTCAATCAAGTGGGAGAAAAGTTAACAGTCTGGGCGAGAGACATATTTTGTGTTTCCTCTTTCAAGAATACACCAGAACAGGAGTTAAATGCCAGTTTAAGCCTGGTCAGTTAGCTAGTGAAAGAAGATGTGCTAGTGATCTGAAGTGCCCATGTGTGCCAATGAGATGAGCTCCTTGTGTATGCTATCCTGGAATCGAGCACTAGTGTGCTGTGAAGGTCACAATCAAAGAACTGCCCACTAGCTACCACTACATTGCAAGTAAAGGACTCTCACTTTGTGCGCTAGAAGCTAACTAGCAAGCAAACCAGGCAAAACTAAACAGGACAGAAAGATTTCAAATAACCTGCAAAGCCATGAGTCTGGAAATTAATTGTTCAACTATCAACATTCCACTACCTAATCTTCACAACGGACCTATAATATCTGATCCATATCTCTTAACGTTTACCTTTTTTTGGACTCATTTCTCAGTTTTAATCTGTGCGTATGTGTGTTACATTATTATTTCTCCTTGCATTTAGTACTTAATAAACCCACTCTTTCATTAACTCTAGAAAGCCTGGTTAAATTGACTCCTCTTAAATATAAATTTATGTGGTCTGGGGGAAAGGAACCAGGGAGCGGATCCTATATAAATTAACCTTTCTGCAACCAATCGAGGGGAGAGGTGAACAAAGAAGTGGAGGCAGTTCATCCTACCTCACCCATGAGCTGGACAATTTGGGGTATCTTGTTCAGAATTATAGTAGCTTAGGAAACCACACCTTGGATCTGGTCATGACAGAAGATCCACTGGTGGATCTAATGCACTGAGCTTGCCATTATTTCTGTTTCATTCTTGTTTTGTTTCCTGTGATGACACTTCAGCGGCATAAGGACAAAGAAAATTAGAGAGATCAAGCTTATTATTAGATAAGTTAAAACCAAACGGTGTAACATTACTTAATATCACTGTTTTACAAACTGCTCTCTCAGACACGAGCTGCATATGAAGGGAAGAGGAAGCCCAACTGGGAAAATAACATTTTAAATAAATGGGCATATCATTAAAGATTTCCTACATTATGACAATGATTATATTTCACAAGTATTTCATTGGCCACAAAACACTTTTAGCAATTTTAGGACTGTGTAAGGTGTCGTAGAAATAATAGATATTATTTTTCTTTATTCCTTGCCTTCAAAGAAGAGTATTTACAAGTGAATTAGACATGTACATTAGAGAAAAAGGAAGAGAACAGAATGTTAGATAACAAGGTGTAGAACTGGATGAGTACAGCAGGCCAAGCAACATCAGAGGAGCAGGAAGGTTGACGTTTCAGGCCTAGACCCTTCTTCAGAGAACAGAATGTTGTTAGGTTTAGATGAAGCAGTGTGGATGTAGCATAAACAACCAGACAGACCCACTGGGTTAAATAGTTTTGTTTCTGCGCTGTTAATTCAGTGCAATTTTTTTTAAGTCATAAAGAATTAGAATTCCAAGTTCAAAACTTTAAAGATTTTGGCTTAATAATTCAAAATGTGTTTTCAAACATTATACTTTGATGTCATAGGGAAATTAAACATACTTTGGGTGAGTGTCTCCAATTTCTTTAGTAGTAAAATAAAACACTAACCTGCAGACTGAGTGCCAGCTATCCCCGCAGGGCAGACCATTCCCATTTGCCAGGTGCCTGGTGTTCCTTTTGAACATAAAATGCAACACAATGAAGTAATTAAGGCACTTAAATGAGCTAATCTTTAAATAAATTAGGGAGGAGAAGAAAGCTTTCTCCCTAGTCTTCTCACTTTTTCAAAGAGCTGTAACAAATGATAGTGAGATTCACATCTAAAGAACTTCCTCTAATGCCCCTGGTCATTGTCCCTTCTCTATTAATTTCATTAATACTCTCAAATTATAAATGTAAATCTACCCACAGTACTAATAAAAGGGCGGTTACAACATCTGGCATTACATAACACCTTTGATATAGTAAATATCCCAAGGTATATCAAACTAAAGTTGCCAGTGAGCCAACAAAGTGACATTTGGACATGTGACTAAATGGAGAGGTAGGTTTTAAGCGGCATCTTGAAGGTGGAAGGGCATTAAGGTTTTGGGAACATATTTCCCTGGTTTTCAATAATATTAAGATACCAGAGATTATTTGTAATGTCAATACCAGTTAATACCTTCACATCCAATTGGTGAGTAAATCCATTACATCAATCTTTAATAATGTACACCAGCATCAGGAGTCATGTGGCCTTCACAACAGATACCTACAAGGAAAGGGCTCTAGCAACATTTCTTTTAGAAGAAGCATCCTCTGAAATCAACTGCTCTCTCAGAAAACAGCTGATCTTTCAAATGGCAAGAGTGGCTGTGGCTGCTAAGCCTAGTGATATTATAAACACTTATGTCAAGTATATCGACGACTTAACCAAAGCTAAACAAAGCACTTTTCTTTCTTTTGGTGATCTGTATCCAACAACAGTTCACAGCCTCACTTATCATTGGCTGCATCCCTTTATGAAGTCCTTTGACTGGCCTAATGGACCAGAGGAAAATAATTGACATTTTATAGGAATTCGACTATGACTATCCCAGTGTGGAAAAGTTCACAAAATGCTAGCACTATTCCTGTTTATGCCAGGAAAAACTCTGGGTAGTGATAATGTCATTTGGTGTTAAATATAAAATCGGTAAAATATTAAGAGACATTTGATTAAGAATGCACACATGTAGTTTTGGATTGGTGTGTAATGTTATCATCGGAATTGCTTTTAGATAAGATTAAATCAAGATAAGATTTTGATTATTTGAGTAGACGTATGATAATTGCAAGTTAACATTTATGTATTATATGTCAATAAGCTTCTTTATTTTTGATTTTTATTTTGCCCATTTATTGTTTATGTAAAATGTTTTCTTCATTATCTATTGCTCTATAGCAGTCTCAATGTCCCAGATACTCCTGTAGCCTACTATGTACTATTTTAGATTCTACATATTCATATATGTTGCTAGCTCTGAGTCCTCATTGTCCTGCTCTAGATTGTGACTCCAGATACTTTGTTCCAATCTCTACTGTGCTGCAACAGCTCTAAGTAATAATCTGCTACATTCTCTCGAGTTAAGACAGTGCCTTCAACATGTTGCCTCAGCTCTTGGTTCCCTTGTGCTGCACAAGGTTAAGATCCTCAATGTTCTTCCATAACTTCTGACTGCCAGATACTTAACATCAGCTAATCTGCTCTTCCTCAATACCAGAAAGAACAGACAAGGAGCAGATTAAATTTAACACAGTCAAGTATGAGGTGATGCATTTTTGAAGAAGGGATAAGAAAAACCAATATAGACTTAATAGCACAGTTCTAAAATACTATCCAGAGGCAGAAGTACTTGGGAGTTTATGTGCATTGATCTTTGAATCTGGCAGGTCATACTAAGAGAGTGATTAGCAAAGTTTATGGGCTCTTGGTTTTCATAAAGAGGTACTGAGTGCACTGCAACCTGTCTTCTTATACCCCTTTCCCCAACTCCTCCAAGCTGATACCTAACAACAAATGTGAGGAGCTCATGGAATGTTTGTCATGAAGAATACGATCATCCAACCAGTTCCCCTTGTCACTTCATTTCCTCCTCTAGGCCACTGGGCCTAACTTCCTCTAAAAGTTTCACCCTGCCATAGCCCTGAAATCGCAGCATTCTGTAATTTATTTTCCGGCTCCCTCTCGTACTCTGTAAGCTCTATTTGTCCATGGGACCCAACTCCTGCTCCATTGACCATATTCCAACTATACTGCTGAGCATCTAACCTCTCCACCTGATCCCCTGTAAACTGATATTATTAAAAGTTCTCTTTTTCAGGCATTGCTCACTTTCCCTTCAAATCTGCCATTATCCCTCCTTTCCCTAAATAAAACCTAATTCTTGACCCCTCTGCCTGGAAAAATTATACCTCATCTCCAGTCTTCTTTTCATCTCCAAAGTCCTTGAACATGTTGTCACATTCAAAATCAGTTCAGCTCTTTCCCAAAGGTCCAAGTCAGAATTGTTACAGAGATAATAGGTACTGCAGATGCTGGAGAATCCGAGATAACAAGGTGTGGAGCTGGATGAACACAGCAGGCCAAGCAGCATCATAGGAGCAGGAAGGCTTGACGTTTCGGGCCTAGACCCTTCATCAGAAAATTGCTGTGTTCATCCAGCTCCACACCTTGTTATCTCAGAATTGTTATAATTAGGTTTCTCCCTCCGCCACAGTATGAAAATGATTTGCATCAAAATCTCAAGTTGCATCCAATGTGACTTTGACAAAGTAAACTATCTTTGTCCTGGTTCACCCGACTAGAACCTTTGACATGAATGACCATGACATACTCCTCCATTATCTCTCCATTGTCATCCAACTTGGGGGAGGGGGGGGGGGGGCTGGGATTGGATATTACGAAGATGCAAACAAGGACAAGAGTAGACCAGTCAGCCCTTTGACCCTGCTCCACCATGCAATAAAATCATGGCTGATCCAATTTATTCTCAGCTCTACATTTCGGCATATCACAGATGATTCTTCAACCCTTAAACATCTCTGCCTTAAAAATACTGCATCCATTGCCTTTTGACAAAGGTATTTCCAAAGACTCAAAACCCTGAGTGAAAAAAAAAACAATTCTTCATCTTGGTCTTAAATGGGCAATCCCTTATTTTCAAACTATGACCCCTACTCCTAGATTCTCCAACAAGTGAAAACATCCTTTTGACATCTGCCTGCTTCAGGGGGCGAGGTATGGTTAAGGGTAAGGAGGTGGAGGCACCAGTGCTGGAGATTGTAGGCTGTAGCCTGCGATGCAGGGGGCACAAGGATGAATGGGATATGCCATGCTGCAGGAGGGGAGACAGGTGACAGGCGCTCACCACACTGTAGCCTTGGCAGGGAACAGTGTAGCATGCTGACAGGTATTACCAAATGTTAGGCATGGGCCCAGGGGTACAGAAGACATTGGAGTCGCAATTTGAGGTGATGGTGAGGACATGTGGGGCTTCAGATGGGGTCTCCAGGGACTGCTAGGTAGGAATGCACGTAGTTCGGGGAGAGGGGAATATGATGACCAGGCTGAGCCTGGTACTCACTGTGTCCAGCATGACCTGTGCTGCCTTCCAATGATATGTGGACTGCTAAACAAAACTTGCAAATTTAAAATGACTGCAAACACGCTCAGTTCTGTGGAATTAGAGGCCTTTCAAGTAGCAATTGCATCTATTATGCTCCTGCAGAATGAGGTTTCACATCAGTTGCATTAATATCATCGTGCATCTGAAATGCATGCAGAATATAAGTATGTGGGGTGCAAGAACTGGTCACAGGCAACATTAACTATGTCTTTGGTTCTTGCAAATTGCAGGTGGATATCTTCATGTAGTATAACTATTATAGGCAACCTTAAAAGAGGCCTCTGCTGCCCACAATGCACATAATTAACGCAAAACCTATGAGGGTGTAAAACTGATTCCTCAGTTGTAAGTAAATTGCAAGACCCCCTTATATGCAATGAAGCCCTTCATGAGTGGTGTGATGATGGGGACAGGGGTTCAATTCTCATGCAGCACTTAAACTCCGCTATCATCTCTTTGCTACATGAGTAGTGGAACATTTGTCAAACTAAGGTCCTATGGCAAAATGCCAAAATCTGTTATTCCACTGGTCTCCGTGTTGGAAAGCAACATGTTTCATTCTCTGGAGAACGATGTTTAGCTGTAATTTATATGGCACGTCGATTATTCTCGTTGCTACAAAACTGTCCTGTTTTACATGTTCTCAACACAGATTTATTGCAGACATGACTGATGGACCCTGCCGTAATAAGAGTTATTATTGCAATTGCTGCCATGCAACAACAGTGGAGGGAGACAGAGGAGGAACAAATGTACCAGCAAGCCCTCAGAGCAAACTACAAGGAAAACTGAACAGCTTCCACCACGTAAGTATGTCCAAAGTCAGAGACAGAGGAGGGCCTCAAGACATTTCCCCAAGATGAGTGAGGCATAGTGTCAGCACAGGCTGAGGATGACCCAGGATCTGACTGAGCTATCATGGATGCTGAAATGGATCCGCAACCTGAAGGACCAGGATGCCATTCTATTCTGTTTGCTGAAAAGGTCATAGCTCTATTGACTTTCTATGTGACTGGCTCCTACCAGGGAGTCACTGGGGACCTCAGTGGGATCTCTCAATTGCCCACCTACAAATGCATCAAGCATGATGCCATTCATTATAGAATCCCTAAAATGTGGAAACAGGCCCTTTGACCCAACAAGTCCACACCGACCCTCAGAGCATCCTACCCAGACCCATCCCCCTGTAACCCCCCTAATCTGCACATCCCTGAACACTATGGGCAATTTAGCACGGCCAATCCACCTAGCCTACACATCTTTAGACAGCGGGAGGAAACCGGAGCACCCGGAGGAAACCCACGCAGACACGGGAAGAATGTGCAAGTTCCACACAGATAGTTGCCCAAGAGTGGAATCGAACATGGGTCCCTGGTGCTGTGAGACAGCAGTGCTAACCACTGAGCCACGAGCCGCCAATACATTTAAAGGCATGATCAGGCATTTAAGCCCAGAGAGCAAGTTGCAGCAACATTGCTGACTTTCCCAGTTGCAGGGCACAATCGACTGAACACATCACACTGAGATGGCCATATCACAATGCAGCTGACTTCATCCATTGGAAAGGCTTCCATTCTGTCAATGTGCAAATGATCTGTGATCATCGGTATCACATCTTAGACATTTGCATCCAATATGCTGGGAGCTGCCATGACTCATAATCATCAAGAATTTCCTGAAAGGCCAGTTACTTAAGGACAAGGATTACCCATGTGAGCATGGCCAATGACACTGTTACACAATCTCCTGACTGAGGATAAGCATAGGTGCAATGCTGTCACTCTCCAACCAAGATCGTGGTGGAGCAAATGACAGGTTCCCTGAAGGTAAGGTTCCATGGCATGGACTGGACTGGGGGGACCCTGCAGTACAATCCTGACGCTGCATAATTCTAGCATGATGTGCTCTGCACAAGTGCTGCAGGAAATGAACAGAATGCTGAGGAATTGAGAGAGCAGGGGATCTCCTCCTCTCAGGATGTGAGGCAGGAGGAACATCACCTGGTGCATGCCAGTGTGCAGCCATGCCAGGTACTGCAAGCCAAACAGGACCTCACTGACACCTAGTTCCAGCAGATGTGAGCTGGGTGCAGTGATCACTCATTGACTGTAAAATACTTATTGCTAAATATTCAAGCAATTTTCACTTGTATTCAGGACAGAAATTCAGCTTCTGTTTGTTTGATTTCCATTCTCTTTACTTTCTTGAAATAAAATATAGTATTTTGTATCATGTAAAGTTCACCCTGTATGTGATGGCTCCATAGTGAACAACGATAAGAAGCTGGACCACAGTAGGCATTGGGGTAACAGTAGCAGTGCCTGAAAAAGGGTTGTAAGATGTCATGTGCCTATGGACCAATGAACAAAGAATAAAGAATAGCACAGCACAGGAACAGGCCCTTTGGCCCACCAAGACTACACTGATGCCTTTTGAAACTAAAAACATTTTGCCTCTACATGCTCAATATCCTTCTGTTCCTAGTCTATTCATTTATCTGTCAAGATGCCTCTTAAACGTTGCTATTGTATCCGCCTCCAATACCTCCTCTGGCAGCGCAAACCAGGCACTTACCACCCTCTGTGTAAAAAACCTGCCTCTCACATCTCCTTTAAACATGCCCCTTTTTACCTTAAATCTGTCCCTTTGTAATTGACATTTCTACTCTGAGAAAAAGACTCTGACTATCCATTCTATCCATGCCTTTCATAATGTTGTAAACTTCTATCAGTTTGGCGCTCATTCTTTGACATTCAAGTGAAAACAAATCAAGTTTGTCCAATCTCTCCTCATAGTTCATACTATCCAAACTAGGCAACATCCTGGTAAATCATTTCTGTATCCTCTCCAAAGCCTCCACATCCTTCTGGTAGTGTGCAACTAGAACTGTACATGATATTCCAGATATAGCCTAATTAAAGTTCTATATTGCTACAACACGGCTTTTGTACTCTATGTCCCAATCGATGAAAGCAAGCATGCCAGATGCTTTCTTGACCACCTTATCCACTTGTGTTGCCACTTTCAGGAAACTGGACCTGTATGCCTAGATCCCTCTGTATGTTGATGCTATTAAGGGTTCTGCCATTTACTGCCAATCCCTCCTGCATTACATCTCCCAAAATGCATCACCTCACATTTGTCCAGATTAAACTCCATCTGCCAATTCTCCACCCAAGTCTCTAGCCTATCTACATCTTGCTGTTTCCTCTGGCAATCCAACTTACTATCCATAGCTCCCCCAATCTTTGTGTCGTCTGCAAACTTACTAATCAGGCTGCCTATATTCTTTTCCAAATCATTTATATATATTACAAACAACCAGAGTCCTAGCACTGATCTCTACTGAACACCACTGGTCACAGATCTCCAACCTGATAAACACCCTTCCATGCTATTCTCTGTCTTCTGTGACCAAGTCAATTCTTTATCCATCGTACCAGCTCACCACAGGATCCCATGTGATTTCACCTTTTGTATCAGCCTGTGTTGAGGGACCTTGTCGAAAGCCTTGCTAAAGCCCATATAGACCACATCTACCACCCTGCCCTCATCATTCATCTTTGTCACTTACTCGAAAAACTTAAGTTTGTGAGGCACGATCTTTCATGCAAAAAGCCATGTTGCCTATCGTTAATAAGTCCATATTTTTCCAGATGTGAGTTAATCCTGTCCCTAAGAATCTTCTCCAATAATTCACCTACTACTGACGTGAGGCTCACCGGTCTATAATTTCCTGAAATACCCTTGTTGTCCTTCTTAAACGAAGGAATAGCATTGGAATCTCCAGTCTTCTGGGACTGCTCCTGCAACTAAACGGGACACAAAGATTTCATACAAGGCCCCAGAAATTTCCTCACTTGCCTCTCAACATTCTGGGATAGATCCCATCAGGTCCTGGGGACTTGTCAACCTTAGTGTTTTTCAAAACACTCAACACCTCCTCCATTTTTATACTGACATGCCCTAGAATATCAATATACCCCTCCAGAGACTTGTGATCCACCTTGTCCTTCTCCTTTGTGAATCCCAATGCAAAGGTTTTGTTAAGGACCTCACCCACTTGCTCCAAATTCCATTCTTTGTCCTTAAGTTGACCTACCATTTTCCTAATGGCAATTTATGACCTGGCACTTAAACAGTAATTGGGATGGAAATATGCTGTTGCATGTGCTGGGAAATGTCTGCCATGCCACCCCACCTCTATGCTGTGAGAAGCATAGGCTTGTGGCTGCTGTGCCACTTCTTTGACTGTGAAGGGCATCTCTAGACAGCCAACACTTGCCTGAGTACATGGCCAAGGTTTTCCAAAATGACACCGCCACCATGGATGACAGTCTAATCGAGGTCATCACATCAGTGCCAAGTACTTCTGGATATGATGAGTAGTCAAATTGGTCAAGCATTAGGTGAGAGGCGCGCTTTAGAGGCAAGGTAGGTTTTTAATGGGGCAAGTTTGGGACAATAGCACAAGAAAACTTGCGAGTCCTCATGGAGAGAAACTCCATGAAACTTGACAAAAATTACACTTTCAAAGATATTGTAAGATTAAGCCCAAAACTACTGACTGCGTTTTGTGCTATACACTATGCGTCAAGTCTGTAGGTGTTAGTGCAGAGAAACTGAAAGCAAGCAGCAAGCTTATACCATCACCGATTCCATCCCTGCCTCAACTCTTCAGCTTTTTTTTTATATAGTGTTTTTGTGAAATATCTTGATACATACTGTTGAATAAATACCTGTTGTTGATGATGAATCATCAACCTTATGAAACCTTAGCCTGTTTGTTCTCAATGAACTCCTCCAATTTCTGAGTATGAGTGGAGTAAAACAATTGGAAAGTGCTAATGGAGAAGCTTTGAAACATTTAATTTTAACTGTTTTCCCAGGATTGATGAAGAACCAGCAACTTCAAACTAGTTCATTTGGAATATCTGTAAGTTCCTGGGCATTGAATTTTATTGTGAAAAACACACAGATGAAAATACGTGGAAATTTTTTTTCTAGAGAGCACCATGTGGCAGAATTTCATTTTCTTGCATTTTGAGACTTTGTCACTTTGCTGCATATTTAGCACTTATTCAAATCAAAGCAAGAAGAATGCTGGAAATCCGAAATAAAAATAGAAATTTCCAGGGAAACTAAGCAGGCCTGGCAGCAGCGCTATAATAAAAACAGAAAATGCACGAGAAACTCACATTAAATCTGTTGCTTTGTCCACAGTTGCTGCCAGACCTGCTGAGTTCCTCAAGAATGTTTCTCTAGAATATAGTCAATGTTACCCCTTTAGAGCGTAGGAACACAGTCAAGAATGTCATTTTCACTCTTTTGTTAAAATAATGAAGAAAGGAGATTGAAGCAAACACATTCAATGTTTACATGGTAACAAGCTCAACAGTAGCTGCTACTATTAGATGTACTATGGTACAATTGTTACTCTTCAGTGTTTTCTGATGTAGTGATATACCAATAAATATTGCTCACAAATCAGCTGTTTTAGTTACTAGAGATGTCACAATGGCTTTATTTTAAAGTGTACTTTAGCAATACTTCCCTTGTTGAAAAAGAAAAAACAAAGCAGAGCAAAATCAGAATCAAAATAATGGGAGATAGAGAAATTTGCTAGAAGGGGAGAACCAAAGAGTGAGAGAAGAGAATTAGAGGCAATGGAAAGTCAGAAAAAATAATTAGAGGGAATAAAGTGTACTTTTTTCTGCAATTCCTCTCTTTGCTTATAATCCTTTTTCTTTAAACTAACGGTAACAGACATAACAGCCTATTCTACAAGTGTAAACTTAAATAGTAGGCATAAACAGATTTGCAGCCCACAGAGGAACAGTTATAGTTAAGCCTGTTCCTATTTTAATTGCACATCTATCTGTGCACTCTTCTAATAACAATCACAATAGTTAGCTGGAATAGGAAGCTTAGCTGACAATTCTCTTCCTGATGACTGAAACTAACATGACCCACCATTAGTCTAATTGAAGTTAACTAATTCAGGCCAGATCAGACACCAAATGTAAAGTTTTGCTGCTCTGTATGGCTAATTGCAGCAAGACTTTGACTTTATTCACTGACCAATTGTGGCACATAGACAAACGTACTCTGGTTTTGAATTCGTAATACAAACTGAATTGCCCTGAAAATGCGCATCATTCTAATGGTACATTTATGGTATATGTATAATTGCCACGTAACTTCAAGACATGTGGCATAAGTGGCTTACATCAACACTATGTCAAAATTCACAAGCTGTGATACTCCACTAAAACTGTTGAAAATCATTTTTAAAGCTAAATCTATTCCCCATTCAAAGCCAGAAATCACACAACACCAGGTTATAGTCCGACAGGTTTATTTGAAATCACAAGCTTTCAAAGTGCTGCCCCTTTGGCAGGTTAAGTGAAGAAAAGCATACAGGTAAGGAATTTGAGATAACAAGGTGTAGAGCTGGATGAACACAGCAGGCCAAGCAGCATCAGAGGAGCAGGAAGGCTGATGTTTCGGGCCTAGAGCCTTCTTCAGAAATGGGGGAGGGGAAGGGGGTTCCGAAATAAATAGGGAGAGGGGGAGGCAGCTACAAGATGGATAGAGGAGAAGATAGGTGGAGAGGAGACAGACAGGTCAAAGAGGCAGGGATGGAGCCAGTAAAGGTGAGTGTAGGTGGGCAGTTAGGGAGGAGATAGGTCAGTCCAGGGAGGACGGACAGGTCAAGGGGGCAGGATGAGGTTAATAGGTAGGAGATGGGGGTGGGGCTTGAGGTGGGAAGAGGGGATAGGTAGGAGGAAGGACAGGTTAGGCAGGCTGGGACATGCTGGGCTGGTTTTGGGATGCGGTAGGGGAAGGGGAGATTTTGAAGCTTGTGACGTCCCACCTCCTCCCACCCACCTTCCTGCAAAAATGCCATCCTCTATTCCCAATTCCTTTGCCTCTGCCACATCTGCTCCCAGGATGAGGCATTCCACTCCCGTACATCTCAGATGTCCTCGTTTATCAAGGACCGCAACTTCACCCCCTCAGTGGTTGAGAATGCCCTCGACCATGTCTCCCGCATTTCCCGCAACTCATCCCTCACACGCCCTCCCCGCAATAACAACCAAAACAGAATCCCCCTCGTCCTCACGTACCACCCCACCAACCTCCGGATCCAACGCATCATCCTCCAACACTTCCGCCATCTGCAATCCAACCCCACTACCAAAGACATTTTTCCCTCCCAACCCTTATCTGCTTTCCGGAGGGACCACTCTCTCTGTGACTCCCTTGTCCGCTCCACACTTCCCTCCAGCCCCACCACACCCAGCACTTTTCCCTGCAACCGCAGGAAGTGCTACACCTGCCCTTACACCTCCCCCCTCACCCCCATCCCAGGCCCCGAGAAGACTTTCCACATCAAGCAGATGTTCACCTGCTAATGTGGTATACTGCACCCGCTGTTCCTGTTATGGCCTCCTCTACATTGGGGAAGCGGAGGCTTGGGGACCGTTTTGCAGAACACCTACGCTTGGTTCGCACGAAACAACTGCACCTCCCAGTCGTGAACCATTTCAGCTCCCCCTCCCATTCCTCAGATGACATGTCCATCCTGGGCCTCCTGCAGTGCCACAACGATGCCACCTGAAGGTTGCAGGAACAGCAACTCATGTTCCACTTGGGAACCCTGCAGCCCACTGGTATCAATGTGGACATCACAAGCTTCAAAATCTCCCTTCCCCCTACCGCATCCCAAAACCAGCCCATCTCATCCCCACCTCCCTAACCTGTCCTTCCTCCCACCTATCCACTCCTCCCACCTCAAGCCCCACCCCCATCTCCTACTTACGAACCTCATTTCGCCCCCTTGACCTGTCCGTCCTCCCTGGACTGACTTATCTCCTCCCTAACTCCCCACCTGCACTTACCTTTACTGGCTCCATCCCCGCCTCTTTGACCTGTCTGTCTCCTCTCCACTTATCTTCTCCTCTATTCATCTTCTATCTGCCTCCCCCTCTCTCCCTATTTATTTCAGAGCCCCCTTCCCCTCCCCCATTTCTGAACAAGGGTCTAGGCCTGAAACATCAGCCTTCCTGCTCCTATGATGCTGCTTGGCCTGCTGTGTTCATCCAACTCTACACCTTGTTATCTCAGATTCTGCAGTTCCTACTATCTCTCAGGCAAGGAATTTATCAGCAGAGAGATCAATGGGCAGAGAAATCAAAAGATTATACAAATGTTGTGAATGAAGTGTCGAGAGGCTGAATAATAAGTCCCTGCAGGTGATCTAAGTTTCAGACAGTGTGAGTAAAGTATCAAAAGCCAAATAGCAAGTGAAAGGATGACCTATAATCTGATTAATTGAGGCAGAGAGATAATTACAAAAAATTAAAAATGAGTTGGTGCTGGGGACAAACTAAATGGCTGGAATAACATGATAGGTATAGGAGTTGCATACTGAGGATCTGATCAAAGCAAGAAGTGATCCAAAACTGTACAAACTAATTAAGGTACAGAGATCATTACAAATTATCAAGGTGATGCTGTCAAAACAGGACAGTAAGGAAGATTTTACAAATACACAATTCAAAGCATCAATGAAAACCAATTTCCTTGACCCACACGACCTTCTGTGCCTTTTTTTTTATTAACTCAGAGTTGTAGAGCATGGAAACAGACCCTTCAGTCCAACCAGTCCATGCTGACCACAAATTAAACTAGTCCCACCTGCCTGCACTTGGCCCATATTCCTCCAAACATTTCTTATTCATGTACTTATTCAAATGTTTTTTAAACACTGTAACTGTACCACATCCATCATTGCATACACACACCACCCTCCGTAGAACAAAGTTGCCTTTCATGTCTTTTCTAAAATCTTTCTCCTGTCACCTTATAAATATATCCCCTACTCTTGAAATCCCACACCCTAGGGAAAAGACAACTACCATTCACCTTATCTCTACCCCACATGATTTTATAACCCCTATAGAAGGTCACCCCTCACCTCTTACGCTCCAGTGAAAAAAAGTCCCAGCCTTCCCATTCTCTCCTGAAAATTCAAACCCTCCATTCCTGGCAACATCCTGGTAAATTTCTTCTGAACCCTCTCCAGCTTAATAATATCCTTCCTAGAACAGGGCAACCAGAACTCAACAGTACTCCAGAAGAGGCCTCACCAATGTCCTGTACAACCTCAACATGATGTCCCTACTCCTATACTCAAAGGTACGAGCAATAAAGGCAAGTGTGCTTAATACCTTCTTTACCACCCTGTCTACATGTGACACAAACTTCAAAGAATTATGTACTGGAACCCCTGAACCTCTGGTATACAACAATACACAAGGCTCTACTTTTAATTGTATAAGTCCTGCCTTGTTTGTTTTACCAAAATGCAATACCTTGCATTAATCGATCTGCCACTCCTCAGCCCATTGGCCCAATTGCTCAAGATGTCTTTGTAATCTTAGATAACCTTCTTCACTGTCCACTAAACCATCAATTTTGCTGTCATCCACAAGCCTACTACACATGCTTTCTACATTCTCACCTAAATCGTTTATATAAGTGAAAATGTAAGTGGACCCAGCACCGAACCCTGTGGAAAACTGCTGGTAACCAGCCTCCAGTCTGAAAAACAACTCTCCATCACCACTCTGTCTCCTGCTGTTAAGCCAATTTTGTATCCCATTGGCAAGCTCACCCTGAATCGCATGTGATCTAACTTTACCAATTAGTCTAACATATGGAATCTTGTCAAAGGCTTTAATAAAGTCCAAATAAACAATGTCTACTGCTCTGCCCTTAATCTTCTTGCTTAAGTTTCTTGAGGAATTAACCAAGTTTATGAGACACTATTTCCTTCGCAAAAAATCATGCTGACTATTCCTAATCATTCCTTACTTTTCCAAATGCATATAAATCCTACCTTTCAGAATTACCTCCAACAACTTACAAACCACTGAAGTCAGACCCACAGGTCTATAGTTCCCAGGCTTCTCCTTAATTCCTTTCTTAAAGAAAGGCCAACATTAGCCACTCTCCTGTCACCTGGCACCTCACCTGAAGTTATAGATGATACAAATATTTCTGCAAGGGGCCCTGCAATTTCTTCTCTAACTTCCTACAATGTCCTGGGATACAGCAGATCAGGTCCCAGACATTTATCCACCTTTATGTTTTCTAAAGCATTCAGCACTTCCTGTTCTGTAATGTGAACTGTTTTCAAAACATCATTATTTATTTTCCCTGAGTTCTCTAGCCTTCATTTTTTTCTCCACAGTAAAAACTAACATGAAATATTCATTTAATATCATTCCCATCTCCTGAGGTTCAATACAAAAACCACCTGTTTGATCTTTAAGAGTCACTACTCTCTCTCCAGTTGCTCTCTTGCTCTTAACGTACTTGTGGAATCTCTTTAGATTGTCCTTAACATTATCTGCCAAGGCTATCTCATATCCCCTCTTAAGAATGATCTCCCTCTTAAGAATGCCCCTACACTGTTTACACTGTTCAAGACATTCGTTTGAACCCAATTGTCTATATCTATAATTCTCTTTTATTCTTGACTGGAACCTCAGTATATTTATTTATCCATTGTTCCCTAGTCCTATCAGCCTTATCATTCACTCTAACAGGTACATAATGACTCTGAACTCTCGTTAACACACTTTTGAAAGCCTCCCATTTATCAGACGTCCCTTCACTTGTAAACAGTCTACTCCAATCAAGTTCTTGTCTCATACTATTAAAGTTGGCCTTACTCCAACTAAAAATTTTAACTTTTATATAAGGCTTATCCTTTTCCATAATTATTTTAAAACTAATAGAATTATGATCACCAGGCCAAAAGTACTCCAATCATTTGCCCTGCCTTATTACCCGAGAGAAGGTCAAGTTTTGCTCCTTCTCTAGTAGGAACATTTACATATTGATAAAGAGAATTTTCTTGAACATTCTTAACAAACACTTCACCATCCAAACCTTTAACACTATGGTAGTCACAGTCAATGTTTGGAAAATTAAAGTTCCCTGCTATTACAACGCATAAAACTTCCCACTGGCTTAGATACTTAGGAGAGGTACGCAACAATTACAACCATGGAAGTTTAAGGAAGCATATATCACAGTGCCACACTTAACTTTCAATGGGTTTAATCCAAGTCACTGTTTGAACAAGGAAGCATTTAAAATGAATACAGGGAAGTGACCTAGGAGGTACTTACGGTACCCAAACTAAGGCTGAAAATTGCTCAAGTCTGTCTAAGCAATTAAGTCATTTCAAACAATGACTGGAAAAAGATAACAGATGTCCACTAAAGAAGTCCAGAAAAGTCATGGTTTTAATCAAATCATACGGTTACAATGCAGATGGCCATTTCCCCATCAAATCTGTGCCAGTCAGCAACAAGAACAATTTAACTAGCTCAATTTCTCCTCCCCTTTATCAAGGATACTGCAAATTCTTTACCTTTTGATGTTAATACAATTACCTTACAAAAACCAAAACTGAACATGATTAGTTTCAGGTTTGGTAAAACAAAAGGTGAAGGGAAGTAAATATTCTGCTCTTCAGCATGTTGTTCATGTCAATGCGAAAAATTCAGATGGTAGAAAAAGCATGAGATGCTTCAGATTCAGCCACAATTAAGCACCAAAAGAACACAAACAAACTGGATGAGTTTTTAAACTCCTTGTTATGTGCAAATTTCTGCTTATAAAATTGGTGAAAGTTTTGCTTAAAATTTCAACATTTTCACTTTTTGACAGCTCCAATTGTGCTGAAGACTCAGAGGAGATTCCTCCTGAACTGGCCTATCTGGGAAAAATAGACTTGCAAATCAACACAGGATGCACAACAGACAGCTACTTTACAAATCCGAAGCAACAGCTTCTACTCAGTAACCTGCAGCTTCATACAAAAAGTTCAATTACATAGGAAACAAATCTCCAACTACTTATCTGTAGCAAAAGGAAAAATTGCTACAACCTTTGCCTTCAGAAATAGCAAGAACCAGAGGTAGGAAAACCTATTTAGGAATGTTGCTCTAATTTGAATCTGTCAGTTTTTTTGTCTAATACAACTGCATTGTCACACATACCGATTACTTCACATATTACCTGTGATTGAAAATATAATCCTTAATAATTGCATGTTGATCTTTATGTTAAACATCCATTCAATATTCAAGTCCTCGCCTTATACGTAGCCTCCTCTGAATCCACAGATTACTCATCATGGCTCTCCACATATTTCCATATGATAGCTCAATGAGGCAAGGGAATGAGGCTGGTTCCGACAAACAACTGAACTGGTACACGGACTGAGCCCATCAGTTTTATCAAGCACCAATCTCTAGCCAACAAAGCTAATCTTTCCCGATATTTCAGTTACTTAATTTAAATTATTTAAAAAAGCTAACAGGACAGAATGGAGCAAAGAAAAAAACTTCCATATGTAATAGTTTTTCACAAGTTCAGAATTCTTCAAAGTGCTTTGGAAAATGTACAAAATACATCTGAAGTACAGCCACTATTATTTTATAGGGAAATAGAACAACATCTGTTAGGGTGAGATTAAGAAACATTAAGAAAAATGAAGTTAGACAGAAATTAATTAAGTAACCGAAATTCAAGTGAAGGTATTATAAATTACCTAAATTGTGTAATCTGTAGCAGTTACAAGTTATGCTTGTTATTTACATCTAGATGAATTCTGGCATATCCACTCTAACAGAAATTCTAATTGTGGATTTTTCATGATTGAATGATTATAAAGATCTGACTGCTAACCTAGGACTGATGTTGTGGGCCACATGTTATGGTCACCAAAGGACCAATCAATACTCTAAATAGCCTTCTCAAAATCAAACAAGACAAAAATTCTTTAAAATGCACCTCTTGTTTGAATCTAGGAACTTAAAATTGATAATCACAATCTTTCTTAGTCATTTTCCCCAACCCCGTCCCTTTGAATTTCACATTTGTATGTGGATGTGTGGAAGTGGTATATGCTGAAAGTGTGCTTGCACTGTTCAGGACTCCATTTGGTGCATGATGACAAGTGTGGTTATTGGATAATAGAATGAAAACAGTCCTTTATGGTTGCTACTATCAACAGCTTCCTAAAATTAAACATCAAATTCTGATAGTATAACATGTACACATTAGCAGGACCCCTGGCAATGAAGAATAACAAGACAGAAAAACAACTGGGCAAAAAATGCTGGATGGAAAGGTCCATGAGTGGTTTTCCTGACTTGCCAGCAATAAAGGCCCTTGAGAAGTCCATTAAAGGCCACTAGAAGACTTCAACTCACCAGGCTCCCAATCACCTGCCTCCCAGGCAGGCTAGAAAGGAGGCTAGTTTCCCAGAAACCAGGGAGATATGCCAGTCAAATTTTGGAGGAGTCCTCAATTGTCCCAATCTGTGGGAAACTGAAGACACTGATGGATGGCATGGAGGCAACCTCTAAACCCCACTACCTTGCTTTTACTTCAGAATACCCCCTACCCCCAACATTCCCTGTCCCCACAATCCTCACCCCAAAAAGACTTGCCTTCTTATCGCTGGATTCTCTCAGATGTAGGTCTCAAACTCGTGGTCTTCAAGACCCAAAAGCTGCCTGCCCCTGAATGAGTGGCAGCTTCCAGCAACTCTGGGCACCAGTTTTGAGGGGCCTGATAAGGCAAGAGATACTGATCAAAGGTAATTGTATGAGTTATCTCAGAGGTAGGGGTGTTATGCTAGTTTCCACTTAATGTGCCTAACCCCACATTTAGAAACAATATCTTAAAACCAAATTGGGGATAATCTCCAATGTATTGTGTGGCACTAACACTATCCCAAATGGGAAAGATTTCAAACAAATCGAACTCAGGACTGGGCATCCATGAGGCACAGGCCATCACTATCAGCAGCAGAATTGTTACCTCACAGTCCAGCATAGTTCCCACTCTATCATTACCATCAGGCACAGAGATCAATAGTTCAATGAAGAACACAAGAGGGTATGCCAGGAGTAGCACCAAGAATGCCTAAAAATGAGGTGTCAATGATTAAACTACAATACAGTTCTACAGGAATGTCAAACAGCACTATAACAAACAGAGCTAAGCAAATGAGGACCACATCCAAGTCCTACAGTTCTGTACAGTCAACTGTAACTGGTGGTTGACAACTGACCAAGCTCCTGGAGGAGGCTGATCTACAAATAACCCATCTCCAACAAGATTGTGAAAACAAGCATTTTGGTACAAAAGAAGAGACTGAAGCATTTACATTTGTCTTCACCTAGATGTGCAGAGTGGCATGATCCATCTCAGTTTCCTTTGCAGACATGCTGACAAAGAAAATTAGAAGGAGGAATTTGTGTCTATTTATCATACATAGAATTTCCTGGTGCTGACCTTTTTAAAAAGACCTCTGTTACTTCCACGTTATTTTATCTTCTTACCCATTACTTATTAATGACCTCACATTTCATGTATCATGTTAGATAATGCTAGAAAATTACAAGTTTGTGTCCTATGTTACATGTTTTTGGTTTTGAGTTAAATTAGGTGTAAGCATGGCTCTGTGGGTAAGACTCTCACAGCTGAGCCTGTGAAATCAAACTATATACCAGAGATACAAGTACAAAATCTAGGTCAACGCATAATTGAGGCAGTGCTGCAGCACTGAGGTTAAACCAAGTTTCTAGCTGCTCTCTTGAGCGATTGTAAAGATTCAATGGTACTATTTTGGAGAAGAGAAGAATCCCCCCAGTGTCAACCAATACAAATACAAATTAGCAAGAAAAAAACAACAGACCTAAGCATTGGGGATAGTTTAGAAATCAGCAAAGGAGAACCAAGGAAAAAGTTAAGAAGTGAAAATAGAGTATGAGAATAAACTCGGGAATATAAGAACTGACGGTAAAAGTTTCTATAGATACGTAAACAGAAAAAGATTGTTGAAAACTAATATAGGTCCTTTACAGCCAGAAATGGGGTAATTTATAACGGATAACATAGAAATGGCTGACGAGTTAATTTCATACTTCTCTTCTGTCTTCATAAAGGAGGATACAAATAATGCACCAGAAATAATAAGGAGCACAAAGTTTAATGAGTGGGAGGAACTGCAGAAAGTCTGCATTAGTCGAGAAATGGTGTTGGAGAAATTAATGGGATTGGAGTCTGATAAATTTGCATGGTCTGATAATCTATATCCCTGAGTACTTAAGGAAGTAGCCCTAGAAATTATGAATCCATTGATAATCTTCTTCCAAGATTCTTTGGAACAGTTCCTACAGATTGGAGGGTAGCTAATGTAACCTCACTATTTAAAAAGGGAGGTAGAGAGAAAACAGGGAATTATAGACCAGTGAGTCTGACGTCAGTAATGAGGAAGATGCTAGAATCCATCATCAAGTATTTTATAGCAGAACACTTAGAAACTGTGGTAGAATCAGACCCAGTCAACATGGATTTACAAAAGGGAAATCATGCTTGACAAATCTACTGGAATTCTTCAAGGATGTAACGAGTAGAGTTGATATGTGGAGCCAGTGGATGATGTTCATTTGGATTTTCAAACGGCCTTCAACTAAGTCCCACATAAAAGAGATTAATGTGCAAAATTAAAGTACATGGGATTAGAGGTAGTGTATTGGCAGAAAGGAAACAAGAAGTAGAAAAATGGGCCTTTTTCTAAATGGCAGGCCGTGATTAGTAGGGTACTAGTTCCCCAACCATTCACAATATATGTTAAGGATTTAGATTTGCTGATGACATAAAGCTGGGTGGAAGGGTGTGCTGTGGGGAGAATGCAGAAATGCTGCAATGTGATTTGGACAAGCTGAGTGAGTGGGCAAATGCATGGCAGATAGAGAATAATGCAGGCAGATGTGAGGTTATTCACTTTGGTAGCAAAAATAGGAAGGCAGATCATTATTTGAATGGCTGTAAATTGAAAGAGGGTAATTCTCAGCAAAACCTGAATGTCCAGTGCACCAGTGTCTGAAAGCAAGCAAACGGGTGCAGCAGGCAGTAAAGAATAGTGAGAGGATTTGAGTGCAAGAACAAGGATGTCTTGCTGCAATTATACACAGCATTGGTGAGGCCACAACCGTATTGCGTGCAGTTTTGATCTGCTTATTTGAGGAACGATGTGCTTGCTACAGACGGAGTGCACTGAAGTTTTACCAGATTCATTCCAGCGTGGACAACTGAGGAGAAATTGAGTCAGTTAGGATTGTATTCACTGGAGTTTAGAAGAATTGGGGGGTGGGGGGTTGGTGGAGGGGTGGTTGGAGAAGCTGGTAAAATTGTAAGAGAATTATACAGGTTAGATGCAGGAAGATGTTCGCAATGTTGGGGGAGTTCAGAACCAAAATTTTAATGATTTTAACAGCAAAGGGCGAGCCTTTCAGGGCTGACATGAGAAGAAATTTCTTCACCCAGAGACTAGTGAGCCTGTGGAATTCACAACCACAGAATGTAGTTGAGGCCATATATTAAGGAAGAGATAGAGTCCGTGTGGTTAAGGTGATCACGGTAAATGAGGGAGGGCAGGATTAGGATATTAAGTTTAATGATCAGCTGTGATCATAATGAATGGTAGGGCAAGCTCAATGAGTCTAATGGCCAACTCCTGTTCCTATCTTCTATGTTTCCATATTACTAACACAGATTCTCTGGTTGTGATTACGCTGCTGTTTTCGCAAATTTACTGTGTGTAAATTGGCTGTTGCATTTTCTATGGTATCTACAGAAATATTGAGAAACATTTTCTTGGCTGTCTAGCACTTTTGGAAGTCCTGAAGGCATGAAAGTCTTTCTTTTCTTTACAATGCAGTGGGGGTATCCCATGCCACGATGTTACAAAATACAATTTTGCTGCTTCTGATGACCCGCACTGCCTTATAGAAGCCAGTTTGAGTTGATAGAACATTCTGAAGTCTGTCTGCTTATACTACCATCCTAGGCTATATATTTCCACTACCTGAAATTACCCGGGGAATAAGTTCAGAGTTATGTCTGGATGATATGTCACATTGTAGTGAAAGTTAGGCAAGGAAGTTATAGTTGAGAAGGAATAACTTTCAGAAACATCAGCATGATTAAAAAAAAAATTGGCAGAAACAGCAAGTCTGCAAAAGTAGGTAAATGTTTTCTTATCAAACTGGAGGATGTAGTACACGGTGGTGTTTCTCAAGGATCAGTGCTAGGAACATGCGTTTATATATCCTGCACCCTGGAATACAGAGGAAAATTTTGAAATTTGTTGTTGATAGCAAACTTGGAGATGTGGCAAACAGTAAGGATGATACTAGTTAACAGTAACAGGATATAGCAGAATGGGCAGAAAAGTGGCAGATGGAATTTAACACAGAATATGTTTCAGTAGAGGAGACTGGAGAAGCAATATAGATTACAAATGAAAACGAAAATTGCTAGAAAAGCACAGAAGGTCTGGCAGCATCTCTGGACAGAAATCAGAGTTAACGTTTCGGGTCCAGTGACCGATCAGTGAACTGATGGTAGCTAGGAAATGTTAGTTTTTATGCAGATGATATGGTAGGAGGAGGGGAGAAGGAGTAAATAAAAGGTGGAGATAGAGCCCAAAGAGAGAGACGAACAGCTGGACAGACAAAGGGGTGGGTAACAATCAGCCTAGGAGAATGAATTGCTACTAATGGGGCTAACAATGGGTTGTATGTAATAGCAGACCACGTGATAACAAGGCCTGGTCTGTGGTGGTTAGAGTAAGGACATGGGGCAAGGTTCCCCAAGCAGTAGAATTGTTGAAATCAATATTGAGTCCAGAAGGCTGCAGGGTCCCCAAGCAGAAAATGAGGTGTTGTTCTACCAGCTTACACCGAGCTTCACTGGAGCACTGCAAAAAACCTGAGACAGAGATGTTGGTCAGGGAAAAAAGCGGTGTGTTGAAGACTATACATTACATTTGTCTGTTCTTAAGAATATAATCAGCAGAATAAGAGTGAAGATTCGTTTGAACAAAATGAAAATCAGACTCCATAAAAGGCAGACCAAATTCCACTAGTTCAGGACACAGTTGAAAAATAAGAAATTAAATAATCTAAAGCAGCCTGGACACTGCATAAAAGAGAATACCTTTTCAAATCAAAAAGCAATGGCCTGTTTCAGAAATCTGGGATACTACCAGAAAGAAATTTCATGCTTCAACACAGCATCCTCCTCCAAGATGGTCATTCACAGGATTAAATGTTCCTCCAAAATGATGCAAGAGGAAACTACCTGAGTTAACAGGAATAATGTCACCTATGAAGGAAATTTAGGAATTTAAGAGTCCTCCAAATAAGGTAATAGACTAACCGCCAAGTTTAGCAGAAATGACATCCTCCTTGAAGGACATTCAAGACATAAACAATCCTCCAGTGGAGAAATTATCTGTAGAAAACCAGAATCAAAGTCAACATTCTTCACGACAAAGAGCTGTCAATCTTTCATGGAAGAAGGGAATGTGTCAGGAGGAAAATGCAACCTCCAGACCACTATCCCTGTGAAGTCAGAGACTTGTGGGGAGACAGGTTAATGGTAAATGCATATAGTTAAAGAAATAAATGTAGAAATGTTAACTATGGGGACAAGGGTTTGGAGTGAATTGTTGTATAGGGTAATAATTATGAAACAGTTAATATTGAAGTTACATTAGCTCCACCCAATCTGATGATATAACACAGCATTTGGTAGAGAATCAGATAGTCTTGCATGAGGTCCTGACGGAAACAGACATGTCATTTCTTGCTCTAGATAGTTGTAATCATACCTAACAAAGTGAATACTAATTATACCTATTGCTATCGCACAAAACTATACTTGTTTTGTAAGCCATATACCTCTTTTTTTCAAAACTCTCTAGTGGTTAACTTGTACCACTGATATTTAGGCACATCCTTAGACACAGCATAGAAAAGAGAATAGGTGGCAGTGAACTATCCTAATCACAAATCACTAGTGATTATTACCCAGAACACAACACAAAAGTAATGATCTTCAGACATTACTTGAACAACCTGTGTTAGTAGTAATCTTGCATATAACTTTTAACAGGTATGTATGGAGTTCCATTATTTTCTATTTCAAAAAAAATATTGAGCTGCTTATGAAATTGAATACTGAAATTTATATTCTGTAATTTCATACATGAATGCTTTACGTAATGGTGAATGGAACATATATCGTTAAGCTTAGCTTCATCTGCCTAACAATGGGTTCACCTTAAATGTTACAGGTTTGCATTAAAAACTACCGATTTAAAATTACAAGTTTTAATCGGTTTACGTGCTAATGAGGGGAGCCCAAATTACTGCACTTTAAATGTTTGGGATTTAATTTGAAACATTAAGTGCTTAAATTGATTAGAAGTTTGTTTCAAAAGTTTGCTCTGAGTTTTAAGAAATAGAGGCTGTCTAAGTCGCAGACAGGTCTAGAACTGTTTATCTTCACGATTTGCAATCCACAGAACAATTCATTACAACAACAATAGGGAGGTTTTAGAATGCAGCAAATGACCAATTAATTGATAAAGAAAAAGAAAAACAGAATACAAGAGCAAACGAGCAAGATATATAATAATATATGCTAAAAGGAGACAAGAAGTCAAAGTTTTTCAACTTGTACTCATCATAACAAAGATATATGAAACAGATTTGACAAAAAAAAGACACCATTTTATACAGCATTAGAAGAGAGTGCTGATTGGCTGTGACATCATTGGCATGGAACTCCAGCAAGAACAGTTAACTGTCAATCTTAATTCTCAGATTCTCTTAATTCTAGGCAGATAGATTCTAATAATAAAACAAATAATCAATAACTAAAAATAATCAAAGGACAAAAGGAGAAGAAACATGTATAACAATTATCACTAGAGAAAAAGTGCCAGAGGAACTAATGGAGCTAAAGACCATTATTCCCCTGGACCTAATGGGATGTATTCCACGATATTAAAGGAAGTAACTCAGATAATGAATACACAGGTAGTAATCTTCCAAGAATCCTTGGGTTCTGGAAAAGTCCCAGAGGATTTAAAAACTATCAGCGTAATACTTTTATTTAAAAAAGGGCAGAGACAAAAAATAAGTTAACTATAAATCAGAGATAGTAGGAACTGCAGATGCTGGAGAATCTGAGATAATAAGGTGTAGAGCTGGATGAACACAGCAGGCCAAGCAGCATCAGAGTAGCAGGA
>JAHRHZ010000030.1:8096036-8142990 GCA_024137785.1 Ginglymostoma cirratum
TCCTGCTACTCTGATGCTGCTTGGCCTGCTGTGTTCATCCAGCTCTATACCTTGTTAACTATAAATCAGTTGGCTTAACATTTGTCATTGGGAAAATGTTACTGTCTTTTATAAAGAATGTAACACTGATGTAATAAAGAATGTAATATGATCACGCAGAGTCAGCATGGCTTCATTAAAAGGAAGTCATTCATGACAAATTTACTAGAAGTTTTTGAGGTAAAGGGGAAGCAGTGGATGTGTCACATTTGGATTTTCAGAAGGTATTTGATAAGGCTACATATTAGGCTACTTAATAAAACAACAGTAAATGACATAAGCATAGATGGAGGATTGGCTAAATAAGTGAAGATAAAGTTGGGGTCGGGGAGACATTTTCAGGTTTTCAGGCTTGTGACTAGAGGACTACCACAGGGATCAGTGTTGAGGCTAACATTATTCACAATCTAGATTAATGACTTGGATATAAAAATGAATGTACTATAGCCAAGTTTGCAGATGATGCAAAAATAGCTGCAAAAGGCAAACAGTGAAGAGACACAGAGTCTGCAGAGGGATATATTAAGGGTAAGCAAGTAGCAAAAATTTGGCAGTTAGAATAAAGTAATGGAAAATTTGAGGTTATGCATATTGACAGGAAGAATAGAGGAGATGAGTATTATTTAAATAGAGAAAACCAGCAGAAAACAATCGAACAGAGGGTTTTGTCGTCATCCGTGAACGTTAAAAAACTAACATTCAAGCTCAGCATGTAATAGGGGAGGCCTTTATTTCGAAGGGAATGGAGTATAAAAGTAGGGAGACTTTGCTAAAACTATTAAGGCACTGGTCAGACCACACTGAACAGTTTTGGGCCCCTTCTAAGGAAAGATGTATTGGCATTGGTGGCACCCAAAGATTGTTCATTCAGCTGATACTAGGTATGGAAGGATTGTCCTATGAAGAGACGCTAAGTAGGTTGGGTCTGCACCCATTGGAAGAACGAGGGAGACCTTATTGAAACATACAAGATTCTCAGGGGACTTGGCAGGGTAGATATGGAAAGGTTGAACCAAACACAGAAGATGCTGGAGAAACCCAGCAGGTCTGGCAGCATCTGTGAAGAACGAAACAGTTCTGAAGCAGTCATAGAATCATAAAATCCCTATAGTGTGGAAGCAGGCCATTCGGCCCATTGAGTCCACACCAACCCTCCGAACAGCATCTTACCCAGACCCCGATCCGTGTAACCCTGCATCCCCCATGGCCAATCCATCTAACCTGCACATCTTTGGACTGTGAGAGGAAACCGAACCATCAAACCCAGGTCAGTGGCACTGTGAGGCAGCAGTGCTAACCACTGAATTGTTGTGCTGCCCCCACGGTCATGCGAGACTCAAAACCTTAATTCTGTGTCTCTCTCCTTTGATGTTGTCAGACTTGCTCAGTTTCTCTGACATTTTGTGTTTGTTTCAAATTTCCCACATACACAGTATTTTCCTTTTATTTAAGTGGAAACATTGTTTCCCTTTGTGGAACAGTCTAGGATCAGAAGGAATAATCTCAGAATAAGGGTAGAGATGAGGAAGAATTTCTTCTCTCAGAGGGTAGTGAATCTATGGAATTTTTTTACTGCAGAGGGCTAGAAGTTGGGTCATTAAGTATATTTTAATCAAGGGTTCTAGGTAAACAATCAAGAAAGTGGAGTTGAGGATTATCAGATCAATCATGATCTCATTGAAGGGCACAGAAGACTCAAGGGACTAATCACCTGCTTTTCTCCTTCATCTTTTGGTTCTATAAAAATATATTGAAAACATTTTTTATAGGTATGTAATTAAGAACAGATTAGTGGAAATACCTGTCAGCCCATCTGATGCATAAAGAGATGAAATGGGGAATAAGTAAATGGAACAAATAATAAATACACAGGGTGGAATCTTTCCAGGCACTGAACAAATGTGGGCAATTGTGAAAAATTTGGAAAACTCATGTGAGGAGTTCAGTGATGACTTCCTTCTTGTTAGGAGCATCAGTTTGCCTTTTCCAATCAAGTTTCCGATTTTGAGATAAGATTCTTAGTAGTGAATCACAAGGGGGACCATTGCTCATTGTCTCCTTAATTAAAACTTAACCTTACCTCATTAATATGTAGGTTCCTGTTCTAACACTGCTGGATAGGAACTATTGTCACACTTCACTGGGTTAGCAAGTTGGACAGCAAGCCTCATTATTCTTAGAGTTGTCACAAAAGTTAAAAATTTTTTAAATTATGTAAAATTCCTCAATTTACCTGTTGTTTAGACTCAGGTTGACAGAAAACATAGAGCAGGTTTCTATACTTAATAACAATAAGAATTTATTACGAATAAGAATATTTTAACTAGAGAAAAACAATTATGAATTGCCAGTATATAACTACTAATTAAAATTCTAACCTCTTTATAAACTTCCCTAAACACACATACGAACTGAAACAAGACAAAAAAGGTGAATTATGGGTGGAGAGAAAGACCGGAAAGGCCATTCAATGCTTTCTGTCTCCAGGCTTTGCTGAGATGATCCTTTTGGCTTGACAGGATGCTGCACCTTGATCTTTCTTCTCTAGATACTTTCACCTGCTTGCATGGGCACAGGGTAAAATAAACTGGCTTTCCTCAGGCTTGAGATAGTTATTACAACAGAGCCAAAGATATTGTTTCTTCCCTTTCAAAGATCCAATTCTTTTTCCCTCAAACATTTACATACACAAGATGTTCAGCAACCAGGGAGCCAATAACATTGTTTTGGCAGACCAAGACAGCTTTAACTAGACACGATGGCATGGAACAATCAGCTACTTATTGCCAGTCTAAGCTCCATTTAGACACACCCATAGCTCCAGTTCATCTGTAACTGCACTTGTCCCACTGCTTAAACAAACAGCTGTATAAACAACATTTACAATGAATGTCACGTGACTTGCTTTTAAAAAGTGCAGCAATCCTTCAATCATTCTTGTCTTTTAAAATGGTCCTTTTCCCATTTCAGTTTGCAATCAAAAATATAGGAATATAAAAAAATCTGAACAGCCTCCATACTTAAAAAAAGAATGAAACACCATCATAAAAAAACATATTTCACCACAAAATATGTTTTGTTGTTACCATGTCAAATATGGATTTCAACATGTTGAACAGCCAACGACAATCCCAAAGTCTCTTTTGTTATTTATGGCATGTACTGTTAAGTTCCAAGAAACTCAGGAGTCCGCCGTGCTAAACAGCAGATGTTTTATTATGGAAAAAAAAACCCAAAGAACTGCAGTTGCTGGAAATCAGAAACAAAAACGGAAATTACTGGAAAAACTCAGCAGGTCAGGCAGCATCTGAGGAGAGAAAGCAGAGTTAACATTTCAGGTGCAGCGGCCCTTCTTCAGAACAGACTGTAGTTTGGGAAAGGCTGGTATATATGCTAGAGAACGGGGGAGGGGGTGGGGAGAAGGAGTAAACAATAGGTGGAGATAGAACCCAAAGCGACAGAAGAACAGTTGGGCAAGAACAAGTAAAGGTCAGCCTGGGAGAAACAATAGCTGCTAATGGGGACCATTAGTAGCGACAATGGGTTATTTGTGGTAGCAGCCCATGTGATGACAAGGCTTGGTGTGTGGGAATTGGGGCAAGGACTTGGGAGAAGTTGCTCAGGCCCTAAAATTATTGAACTCAATATTGAGTACAGAAGGTTGCAGGTCCCCAAATGGAAATGAGATGTTGTTCTTGCAGCTTCTGCTGAGCCTTGCTTCAGTACTACAATAAGCCCAGGACAGAGATGTTGACCAGGGAACATGGTGGTGCGTTGAAATGGCAGGCAACTGGAAGCTTCAGATCATTTTTATGGAAAGACATAGGTGATCTGCAAAGTGGTTACCCAGTCTCTGCTTCGTCTCCTGAATGTAGAGAAGACCACGTCGGGAGCAGCAAATACAGTACACTAGAATGAGTATAGTGAAGGTAAACCACAGCTTCAGCTGGATGGTGTGTCTGGGGCCTTGGATACTAAGGAGCGAAGAAACAAATGGGCAGGTATTACATCTTCTGCGATTGTATGGGAAGGTGCTGTGGGGTATGGGGAGATTTTGGCAGTGGAGGAAGAAATGGACCAACCTGTCCCAGACAGAATGGTCTCTGTGGAAGGCTGTTAAGGGAGGGGAGGGGAATATGTGCCTGGTGATGGCATCCCACTGGAGATAGCAGAAATGACAGCTAATGATCCTTTGGATGAGAATGCTGGTGGGATGGTAGGTGAGGACAAGGGGACCCTATCACTGTTATGGGAGGGAAGCGAGACCGAGGGCTGAAGTGCAGGGGATGGTTTGGACTCAGCTAATGTCCCTGTCAATTATAGTAGTGGGGGAATCATCAGTTGAGGAAGAAGGTGGACATTTCGGAGGCTCCCTGTCAAGTTGGCATTATAGGAACAGATGTAACAGGGATGGAGAAACTAGGAGAAAGAAACAGACTCTTTGCAGGAATCAGGATGTGAGGATATACAGTATCTGTGGGAGTCGGTCGGTTTGTGGATATTGGTGACCAGCCTATCCCCAGAATTGAAAACAGAGACATTGAGGAAGAAAATGGAGGAGTCAGAGAGGGACCAGATGAAGATGAGGGCAGTGGAAATTGGAAACGAAATTGATAAACTTTTCCAATTCTGGGTGAGAGAGGGAAACAACACTGATGATGTCATTGATACACTAGAAAAAGAGCTGTGGGTGCTTCACAACCTGCTTCCTGTGAAGACTCTATTCTATTAAGACCATAAGACATAGGAGCAGAAATTAGGCCATTCGGCCCATCGAGTCTGCTCCGCCATTCAATCATGGCTGATAAGTTCCTCAACCCCATTCTCCCGCTTTCTCCCCATAACCCTTGATCCCCTTGATAATCAAGAACCTATCTATCTCAGTCTTAAATGTACTCAATAATCTGGCCTCCACAGCCTTCGGTGGCAGTGAAATCCACAGATTCACCACTCTCTGGCTGAAGAAGTTTCTCCTTCTCTCCTTTCTAATAGGTCTTCCCTTTACTCTGGTCCTAGTCTCTCCTACAAATGAAAACATCTTCCCAACATCCACTCTGTTCAGGCCATTCAATATTCTGTAACTTTCAATTAGATCCCCCCTCATCCTTCTAAACTCCAATGAGTATAGTCCCAGAGTCCTCAAACGTTCCTCACAATATTAAGCTTTTCATTCCCAAAACCATTCTCGTGAACTTCCTCCGAACCCGCTCCAGGGCCAGTACATCCTTCCTGAGATATGGGGCACAAAACTGAACACAATACTCCAAATGTGGCCTGACCAGAGCCTCCTAAAGCCTCAGTAGTACATCCCTGCTTTTATATTCAAGTCCTTTTAAAAAAATGCCAACATTGCATTTGCCTTCCTGACTACTGACTCAATCTGCAAGTTTACCTTGAGAGAATCCTGGACTAGAACTCCCAAGTCTCTTTGCACTTCAGACTTCTGAATTCTCCCCCCATTTAGAAAACAGTCCATGCTTTTATTCTTCTTACCAAAGTGCATGACCTCACACATTCCCACGTTGTACTCCATCTGCCACTTCTTTGCCCACTCTCCTAACCTGTCCAAATCCTTCTGCAGCCTCCTCACCTCCTCAATACTACCTGTCTCTCTACCTATCTTTGTATTGTCTGCAAACTTAGCCAGAATGCCCACAGTTCCTTCATCTAGATCATTGATGTATAAAGTGAAATGTTGTGGTCCCAGCACTGATCCTTGTGGAACACCACTTGTCACCGGCTGCCATTTCGAGAAAGACCCTTTTATCCCCACCCTCTGCTTTCTGCCAGACAGCCAATCTTCTATCCATGCTAGGACCTTGCCTCTTACACCATGGGCCCTTATCTTACTCAGCAGCCTCCTTGTCAAAGACCTTCTTAAAGTCCAGGTAGATAACATCCATTGGCTCTCCTTGGTCCACCCTGCTCGTTACTTCCTCAAAGAATTCTAGCAGATTTATCAGGCATGACCTCCCCTTGATGAAACCATGCTGACTGTGCCTTATTTTACCATACACTTCCGAATATTCAGAAATCTCATCCTTTACAATGGACTCCAAAATCTTACCCATGACCAAGGTTAGGCTAATTGGCCTGTAATTTTCCGTCTTTTACCTGACTCCCTTTTTAAAGAGGGGCGTCACGTTAGTGATTTTCAAGTCCTCTGGGACCCTCCCTGACTCTAGCGATTCCTGAAAGATCACCACTAACGCTTCCACTATCTCTTCAGCTATCTCGTTAGAACTCTGGGGTGTAAGTCCATCTGGTCCAGATGATTTATCCACCTTCAGGCCAATCAGTTTTACTAGCACCTTTTCCTTGGCGATGGCTACCATATTCAGCTCTGCCCCCTGACTCTCTTGAATTTTTGCGAGATTACTCGTGTCTTCCACCGTGAAGACTGATGTGAAGTAATTATTCAGTTTCTCAGCCATTTCCTTGTTCCCCACTACTATCTCTCTGCTGTCATTTTCCAGTGGTCCAATGTCCACTTTTGCCTTTCTTTTGCCCTTTATATATTTAAAGAAAATCTTATTCTCCCAGATCTTCCATCTCTGTCGCATCTGTTCTGATGATGCCAACTTTGACAAGGGGGCCTCCGAAATGCCAACTTTCTTCCTCAGTCAATGATTCCAGTTATTGTTTACTCACACACCCCACCCCCTAGCCAACTCCTACTTTAGCATATATACCAACCTTTCCCTTGGTACAATAAGTTCTGAAAAAAAAGTGGTCACTGAACCCAAAACACTGAATCTGCTTTCTCTCCACAGGTGCTACCAGACCTTCTGAGTTTTTTTCCAGCACTTTCTGCTTTGTAATTGAGATGTTTATTTGATAATGTCATCATTATGTCTTGTGATCAGAATCTTAAAGTGACTGTCCACCATATTTACATAAATACACAAGTATTTCTTCTGATATTGGTTTAGTTTCTTAGAGAAGTACCCGACTGGCCTCTCAATTCCTGACTTATCATCCGCAACAAGACTTGACATATTCCCATGTCACTGGCATCAATTGTCATTTTGAGAGGTTTGAAAAATATCAGAGATGACCACATTGATTCATTTACTTGAAATGTCTTCAGGTTCTCAAAAGCTGCCAAACATTCTGATGACCAGGCCACCTTTGCTCGTTTCTTTAACAAACTTGTTAATGCTATAACTATTATGATGATATTACACACAAATTTACAATAAAATCCACACAATCCTAAAATCTTATGATTTCTCATTTTCTCAGGAACAATGAATCCTAATAGAATTCACTTTCACTGTAATTTGCAACACTTGTCCTTGTCCTACAATATGTCCGAGGTAAGTGACTCTTACTTTTCCAAATTCACTTTTGGCTACATGCATTACTATGCAAGTCAACCATAATTGCCTAAACGGATTTTCTGCTTGTCTCACATGTTCTTCCAATGTATCACCATATACCACAACCGTATCTGAATTATAGTTATGAACCTCAGCTATGTCTTGACTCATAAGCCTCTGGAATGTAGCCGGGGCATTCTTGAACTCAAATGGCATCACTTAACATTGGTATAACCCATTTGCTGGAACAAAAGTAGCTATTTCTTTAGCTCTTGCTATTAATGTCATTTGCCTTCACTCCTTCAATAGCTGAATCTTAGTCAGGGCTGAGGCACTGCCAACCTTAGTAATGCAGCTTTCAAACTGTAGAATTGGGTATGTATTTGCCTTTGTGACCATATATAGTCTTTACAACTAGATGCCTAGAACTCCTGACATGTAAGTCGGAGCAATTATCTGGCAGTTTGTTTTTCTCGACCTCTACCTACAACATATGGTACAAATGTCTCAGGGCAGGGTCCAGGGTAATGGCTGCATACACCTCACATTCACAGATGCTGGCATCCAACTTGCGCTGTCTCCACACACCATAATAATATATCTTCAAACCAATTACAGTATGTTTTTGCATTGCTATGCCACACTTTAAGGTGCACCAGCAACTATCATTGGAATGCTGATAAAAGGACACTGCTCTTGGACAGGCACCCAGCTCACACATTAGACCAGACTGCATCTCAGGGATGCTCATTCACATAAGACCTAACTGGATATTTACAGCATCCCTGCCATGCCTTGTCTTGCCTTTTGTCGCCCCATCATCCAGAGCTAACAGGCACACAATACTTCTTTCCTAACTGGCTTTTGAGCACAGACATAAATGAAACCATGTTTGTCATGACTGACAGCAGGCATCAATCAAGGACATGGACCAGCTACTATAAAGCACGCTATGTCAATGTCACACCTGCAACGTGTCAGAAATCTAAATGGCAAACACATTGCATTTGCTTCATGGAAATGACAATACCTTAAATTCTAAGGGGAGTAGTCTTTAGTTAAGTCAAGGGACACAACCTTCAGTCTGGGGGTCCTGGCACAGTAAGTCAAGTTCACCCTTTGATCTCAGTCCAGGGGCTCATGCATGAGCATTTGGCACTTGGGATGGTCAGAATCCTTTCCTCCTAAGGGATGAAGGGTCGAATGTTGGGTACCCCATCACCAGTTTTGGCTCTTTCTGCCCTATTGTGGACTATTTTCTCCTGGAATGAGAGAAAGGGAGGAATCCTTTCAGTCGTTTCAGCGGCGGGAGTCCGGAAGGAGGCGCGAGGGCAGCCTGGGAAGGTGAGCTTCTCCTTTTAAAAACTTACCTCGTGACGCGGAGTGCGCGTCGAGCAGGAGCAGACACGGGACGGTTGAGTAAGTGAGTTAATATATTTGGGCGGTTGCTTTACCCGAAACGCTACTAAAGTACTGTCTCCCACCCATCCTCCTCCTCTAACCAAAAAGGGTCTGAGCGCCGATTTGGTAAGTTACTAGTGTTTTCTTTTCCAATAGTCTGTTTTTTACAATTCAGAACAATGGCAATGGATGCAAGGGCAGTTGCATGCTCCTCCTGTAGGATGTGGGAGGTAAGGGTCACCACTAGTGTCCCTGCTGACTTCATCTGTGAGAAGTGCACCCAACTCCAGCTCCTTGGAAACCGCGTTAGGGAACTGGAGCTGGAGCTGGATGAACTTCGGATCTTTCGGGAGGCTGAGGGGGTGATTGAGAGGAGTTACAGGGAGGTAGTCACACCTCAGGTACAGGGAAAAAGTAGATGGGTTACAGTCAGGGGACGGAAAGGGAACAGGCAGACAGTGCGGGGATCTCCTGCGGCCGTTCCCCTCAATAACAGGTATACCATTTTGGATTCTGTTGAGGGGGACGACTTACCAGGGGTAAGCCATGGGGTACAGGTCTCTGGTGCAGAGTCTGTCCCAGTTGCTCAGAAGGGAAGGGGGAAGAGGAGGAGAGCATTAGTCATTGGGGACTCCATAGTTAGGGGGACAGATAGGAGATTCTGTGGGAACGAGAGAGACTCACGGTTGGTGTGTTGCCTCCCAGGTGCCAGGGTCCATGATGTCTCGGATCGTGTCTTTGGGGTCCTGAAGGGAGAGGGTGACCAGCCCCAAGTCGTGGTCCACATAGGTACCAATGACATAGGTAGAAAGAGGGATAGGGATATAAGGCAGGATTTCAGGGAGCTAGGGTGGAAGCTGAGAGCTAGAACAAACAGAGTTGTTACCTCTCGTTTGTTACCCGTGCCACGTAATAGCGAGGCAAAGAACAGGGAGAGGTATCAGCTGAACACGTGGCTGCAGGGATGGTGCAGGAGGGAGGGTTTCAGGTATATGGATAACTGGGGCTCATTCTGGGGAAGGTGGGACCTCTACAAACTGGACGGTCTTCACTTGAACCAGAGGGGTACTAATATCCTGGGTGGGAAATTTGCTAGTGCTATTCGGGTGGATTTAAACTAGCTCAGCAGGGGCATGGGAACCTGTGGTGTAGTTCCAGTACACAGGAGGATGAGAGAAGGGAGGACATGGACAGGATTTCACCATCACAGGAGTGTGCTGGCAGACAGCAAGCTGGTTTGAAGTGTGTCTACTTCAACGCCAGGAGTATCCAGAATAAGGTAGGTGAGCTTGCAGCATGGATAGGTACCTGGGACTTCGATGTTGTGGCCATTTCGGAGACGTGGATAGAGCAGGGTCAGGAATGGATGTTGCAGGTTCCAGGGTTTAGATCTTTCATAAAGATCAGGGAAGGTGGTAAAAGAGGGGGAGGTGTGGCATTGTTAGTCAAGGACAGTATAACGGAGGCTGAAAGAACTTTTGACGAGGACTCGTCTACTGAGGTGGTATGGGCTGAGGTCAGAAACAGGAGAGGAGAGGTCACACTGCTGGGAGTTTTTTATAGGCCTCCGCAAAGTTCCAGGGATGTGGAGGAGAGGATCGGCAAAACGATTCTGGGCAGGAGTGAAAGGAACAAGGTGGTCATTATGGGAGACTTTAACTTCCCCAACATTGACTGGAAATGCTATAACTCTAGTACGTCGGATGGATCAGCTTTTGTCCAATGTGTGCAGGAGGGTTTCCTGAAACAGTATGCCGAAGGGCCGACAAGAGGGGAGGCCACACTGGATCTGGTACTTGGTAATGAACCAGGCCAGGTGTTTGATTTGGTGGTAGGTGAGCACTTTGGAGAGAGTGACCATAATTCGGTTATGTTTAGTTTAGCAATGGAAAGGGATAGGAACATGCCACTGGGCAAGAGTTATAGATGGGGGAAAGGCAATTATAATGCAATTAGGCAAGACTTAGGAGGGATAGAATGGGGTAGCAATATGCAGGGGATGGGGACAATCGAAATGTGGAGCTGGTTTAAGGAACAGATATTGCGTGTCCTTGATAGGTATGTCCCTGTCAGGCAGGGAGGAAGTGATAAGGTAAGGGAACCTTGGTTTACAAAAGAAATTGTACCTCTTGTTAAGCGGAAGAGGGAGGCTTATGTGACATTGAGACGAGATGGTTCAGATGAGGCGATGGAGAGTTACAGATTAGCTAGGAAGGATTTAAAGAGAGAGTTAAGAAGAGCAAGGAGGGGACATGAGCAGTCATTAGCAGGTAGAATTAAGGAGAACCCTAAAGCTTTCTATAGGTATGTGGGGAATAAAAGGATGACTAGGGTAAGAATAGGGCCAGTCAAAGACAGAAGTGGGAAGTTGTGTGTGGACCCTGTGGAGATCGGAGAGGTGCTAAACAAATACTTCTCATCTGTTTTCACTCAGGAAAAGGAGAATATTGTAGAGGAGAAGACTGAGATACGGGCTATTAGACTTGAAAGGATTGAGGTTAGTAAGGAGGAGGTGTTATCAATCCTAGAAGGTGTGAAGGTAGATAAATCCCCTGGGCCGGATGGGATTTTTCCGAGGATTCTCTGGGAAGCTAGGGAGGAGATGGTGGAGCCTTTGGCCTTGATCTTTGAGTCGTCATTGTCTACAGGTTTAGTACCAGAGGACTGGAGGATTGCAAATGTTGTGCCCTTGTTCAAGAAGGGCAGTAGAGATGACCCAGGTAATTATAGACCAGTGAGCCTTACATCTGTTGTAGGAAAAGTTTTGGAAAGGATTATAAGAGATAGGATTTATAATCATCTAGCAAGCAACAATTTGATTGGAGATAGTCAACATGGATTCGTCAAGGGCAGGGCGTGTCTCACAAACCTCATTGAGTTTTTTTGAGAAGGCGACCAAGCATGTGGATGAGGGTAAGGCAGTTGACGTGGTGTACATGGACTTCAGTAAAGCCTTTGATAAGGTTCCACATGGTAGGCTATTGGAGAAAATGCGGAGGCATGGGATTGAGGGAGATTTAGCAGTTTGGATTAGAAACTGGCTTTCTGAAAGAAGCCAAAGAGTGGTGGTTGATGGAAAATATTCAGCCTGGAGTCCGGTTACTAGTGGTGTGCCACAAGGATCTGTTTTGGGACCACTGCTGTTTGTCAGTTTTATTAAATGACTTGGACGCAGACATAGGTGGATGGGTTAGTAAGTTTGCAGATGACACTAAAGTCGGTGGAGTCGTGAACAGTGTGGAAGAATGTTGCAGGTTGCAGGGAGACTTGGATAAACTGCAGAATTGGGTTGAAAGGTGGCAAATGGAGTTCAATGCAGATAAATGTGAGGTGATGCACTTTGGGAAGAATAATAGGAAGGCAGAATACTGGGTCAATGGAAAGATTCTTGGTAGTGTGGATGTGCAGAGGCATCTTGGTGTCCAGGTACATAGATCCCTGAAAGTTGCCACCCAGGTTGATAGTGCTGTTAAGAAGGCATACGGTGTGTTAGGTTTCATTGGTAGAGGGATTGAGTTCCGGAGCCGTGATGTCATGCTGCAACTGTACAAAACGCTAGTGCGGCCTCACTTGGAATATTGCGTACAGTTCTGGTCGCCCCATTACAGGAAGGATGTGGAAGCATTGGAAAAGGTGCAGAGGAGATTTACCAGGATGTTGCCTGGTCTGGAGCGAAGGTCTTATGAGGAAAGACTGAGGGACTTGGGTCTGTTCTCATCGGAGAGAAGAAGGCTGAGGGGATTTAATAGAGATCTACAAAATGATCAGAGGATTAGATGGGGTGGACAGCGAGAGTCTTTTTCCTAGAATGATGACGTCGGCTAGTACGAGGGGGCATAGCTGCAAATTGAGGGGTGATAGATTTAAGACAGATGTCAGAGGCAGGTTCTTTACTCAGAGAGTGCTAAGGGCGTGGAATGTCCTGCCTGCCAATGTAGTTAACTCAGCCACATTAGGGGCATTTAAACAGTCCTTGGATAAGCATATGGATGATGATGGGATAGTGTAGGGGGATGGGCTTAGATTAGTTCACAGGGCGGCGCAACATCGAGGGCCGAAGGGCCTCTTCTGCGCTGTATTGTTCTATGTTCTATGTTCTATGAACTGAGTGAGATCAAAATGGGTGGCACAGCTGTTACATTTTGATTTTAGTTTTATTAATATAATGACTGTGTTAAACATTTTGACAAAATTTCTAATTAGTAAATCAAGGAACTAAACGAGAAAAAAGTTTCATTGTGCTTAGTTTTGCTACAGACTACTACCATTAAGAACTTACATTTATAGTGCCTTTAACATACAAAAATATTGACATTGAGTCACATAAGACGATATGAGAATAAATTATGAAAGCTTGATCAAAGGAGTAATTTTTAAGGGGCATCATAAAGGAGTAAAGAGAGTTAGAAAAACAAACAGTTTTAGGGACAGAATACTATAGTTTATGGATGGCAGCTGAAGCACTCAAAACACCAGTGGAGAGAGAAGTTGAGAGAAGCAGTGTGAATGTTTAAATCTTTCCCTTCATATGAAAATTGAGTTTAATTCAGAGGATTTACTAACTTGAATTTCAAAACTGCCCTTGCATTTCTTTAATTGTTGTGTTGAACCTGTTGGACTTTGGAGAAACTATTAAACATGTTTGCTGCAGCTTGCCCACCGTTGTTTTTGCAGTCTATTAAGATTCACTTGGAAATCTCACCTCCTTTCAAATGTCAAAACAATTGCAAGATGATCATTTACAGTGCATAGAGCTTTGTTTACTTTGTTCACACCCTCATGATTTGTGCCTCACTGATGTAGTTAAAATAGTACACTTCCTTTCCTTGTTTATACAGTCTTTAACAAATTATATGATCTCCTGTTGAAGTGTAATGTTTTCCATCAAAATCCATTATTTTATCATTGTACAGTATAGGAGAGAAGAAGTTAAAACTATTATATACTTTTTCAAACCACAGTTCTTTAACTAACTGTGATAGTGCTCTGGAATCTCACCTCCTGTGTGTGCAGGCATTTACCTGCCCTTGCATACATCAGAAAATGAGCTCCTTTCAAGTTATTCAAAGCTGTTAGAGGCAATCATTTACAGTCAGGCAAGCTGAACATGTACAGGCTAGCTGTATATCCTTTCAGATTTCAATAAAGGAACACTTTCTCAAGAAGACAAGCATGGGGCTGGATGAACACAGCAGGTCAAGCAGCATCATAGGAGCAGGAAAACTTGACATTTCGGGCCTAGACTCCAGCATCTGCAGTACCCTTTATCTCTGATACTTTCTCAAGAAGAATGTTTGGTGAACCTTTCTTCATTTATTTACAAATACATTACATAATGATGTAGATTACAACGTGACACATCACATACATGTGATGCTTTTGTGACAGTAGTAATTCCAGAATCTTCCAGATCATTTTATTCAGGCAACAGTGAAAGGTTTACTTAAAAAAACTATTTCGCAAGTAGGTGATTGTCCCTGTTTAAAAAAAAGCATTAACTTTGTTCTTAATGTGTGGTGAAGGCAGTAAGCTACTGTGCCATTACACCTAAGGCATAATTGTAACTCTGCTATGAACAGACAAGCCCTGGCTTATGCTTTATTTTATGTGTTGCAATATACAGCAGGTATGTACACACGGATATTAGTTAACCCTAAAAGTTGTCACTCAAAATATATAATAGCTACATTATTTTGTTGCATTACTTTGCACAGGCTGCTCTTTAGATCCATCACAACTACATTCTAAATGTTTTATTGAGGAAAAGATAAATAAGTATAAATATTCAGGATTGTAAAGAGTAAATTTAAGGGAGATCAAAGCTTGAATGTTAACATGAGGTGGTAGTCATTAGATGAAGCGTATGGAAAACCATTTGTGGGCCTTGTATATGTTGGCTCCATCAGTTTACTACCTACAATTGGTGGAAAAGTCCTGCTGGCTCGCAGGCAAAAGTGCAATGTCAGCTGGTAGAAGATTGCTGCTAGAAACTGTTTATCACTCAGGTAATTGGCTTAGAATGTGTGCATGAGGGTCCTGTGATCTCAAATGGTACAATGCCCAGAGCAATGAAGACTTAGGTTTTCTTTGAGGTGTCTAAAGGAGCACTCATGGCTACACAAGGAACATTAAAAAATGAGGAAAACCAGCTTTTTAGTTCTTTACTCATCTGGAACCATCTTCCTTCTAGTCTAATCTGGTTGATAAGCACAATGGTGTCCCCATGTTATTTGCTTGTAAAAAATTCCAGTTTGGCCCTAAAGATGAAATTGGAGTCTGACCTGCATATCTAAATCAGGATCCACAGGCTTCTGCTTGGTGTTCCTGTTGCCTACTCAAAAAACAAGGAAAAACTGGAATCTCCCACATGACAGCAAAACCTTGTTAAAATTGAGTGTGTATGCAATTTTAATTCCTTAGTAACCTAGTTACTGCCAGTCAGATAGGATTAAAATTGACTCTCAACAAGTATCTTCTCAAGCAGAAAGTGACTGACCACTGGACAATGTTGCTGAGAACAGCACATTGATGTTGAACTCACTTAAGAAACAATAAGAATATCAGATTAATATCAGGGGCTCTTGTGTTGTTGTGGTAGTGTCCCCACCTCTGGAAGAAGAGGCTCAGTTTCAAGTTCTACCTGCTCCAGAGGTGTGTAGTAACATTTCTGAACAGGTTGATTAGGAAAACATCTATAAGTTAGTGTTTTGGTCAAATAGCTTAAACAACAATACCTTCAACCTGGGGCCTAAAAGAAAGAACTTGAATGTATATAGCACCTTTCACAACCGCTTCACAATTAGAGGACGATGGCCTAGTGGTATTATTGCTAGACTATTAATTCAGGGACCCAGGTAATGTTCCATGCACCTAATTTTGAATCCTGCCCTTGGCAAATGGTGGAATCTGAATTCAATAAAAATCTGGAATTGAAAGTTCAGTGATGACCATGAAATAATTATGAAATCCTATCTGGTTTCCTATTGTCTCTACCTAGTTTGTGGAATTAACTCATAACACCCCCTCTGGGTAAGTGGGAATGGGCACTAAATACTGGCAAAGGCCAGTGATGCCCACATTTTGTGAATTAATTTTTTAAAAATTACTGTTAACCACTACTGTAATGTAGGAAATGTGGCAATTTGTACGCAGCAAGAGCCAACCGACTGCAAACTAGTAATCTCATTATCTGTTTTAAAGGTGTGGCTGAGGAATGGTGAGAACACCTCTGTTCAGCTTTGCTTCACTTCCCACCTAAACCAAAGAATTCCTGCAGAAAGTCATCCACATTTGTTTCTTGGGTAGATATTCACGGCACTTTGTAAGTAGAGCTGTCCCGCTTACACAGCTATTGTCTCAATGGAATGTTTATAGAGATTTTATGTAAGGCCTGTTACTACACATTCCAGGTTGTGAGTGTCAGAATTACACTTATTCCACTGCTTTCCTGAATTGTTTCTCTATGAAACAGACGGAGGTTCTCAGCTTTAACAGGCAAGTGTCGCTATTGGTATTTATTTTTCAAGATCACACCACTACATTGAGTAAATTCAATGTCATTTTGTTTATTTACATTTAAATCCTAGAGTTGCAAACGGAGAGTGCTGGTTCCCTTATCAGGGCCAATGGCACTGAGGAATTGCAGAGCCTGATACTGTGAGGGAGGTGATATGTTTACATTTCAGAGAAACATCAACTGGAAACAGATCTGTATGCTGGCTTCCCAGTGTAGTGGAGCTTACATTATTTATACTGCATAACAGATTCTGCCACACCAACAACAATAAACAAAAATATATGTGAAAGCTTGTTTGTGTCCATTTCTCTGGGCTGTAAATCATGAAAGAAGATCTTTGCGCCACAAAAATGGATATCTGGAATTCAGGTATGGAACTCAGGGCATTCTGCATAATTTTCAATCCCAAGTGGGCAGGAAGTATTGTAAAGTGTGCTAATCTCTGCACCCTGACAGACTCACTTGTTCGACAACGCTTTACACTTAAGATTGTCAATTTATAAAATCATCTCATTCATTTTAAGCGATAAAAAATGATGTGGTCTGATCTTGGTGAAATATACAAGACCTTAAGGGCTTTTAGGGTGAATCCCGAGAGGATGTTCCCCTTACGGGAGACAAGGCAGAATTTAGGACCACAACTTCCCCTCCACAGTAGTCGAAAACGCCCTCGACCGTGTCTCTTGCATTTCCCGCAACTCATCCCTCACACCCCGTCCCCGCAATAACAAAAAAAAACAGAATCCCCCTCGTCCTCACGTACCACCCCACCAACCTCCGGATCCAACACATCATCCTCCGACGCTTCCGCCATCTGCAATCCAACCCCACTACCAATGACATTTTTCCCTCCCCACCCTTATCTGCTTTCCGGAGGGACCTCTCTCTCCGTGACTCCCTTGTCCGCTTCATACTCCCCACCAGCCCCACCACACCCGGCACTTTTCCCTGCAACCGCAGGAAGTGCTACACCTGCCCCTACACCTCCCCCCTCACTCCCATCCCAGGCCCTAAGAAGACCTTCCACATCAAACAGATGTTCACTTGCACATCTGCTAATGTGGTATACTGTATCCGCTGTTCCCGTTGTGGCTTCCTCTACATCGGGGAAACCAAATGGAGACTTGGGGGCCGCTTTGTGGAACACCTATGATTGGTTCGCAACAAACAACTGCACCTCCCTGTCGCGAACCATTTCAACTCCCCCTCCCACTCCTTGAACGACATGTCCATCCTGGGCCTCCTGCAGTGCCACAACAATTCCACCCGAAGGCTGCAGGAACAGCATCTCATATTTCGCTTGGAAACTCTGCAGCCCAATGGTATCAATGTGGGCTTCACAAGCTTCAAAATCTTGCCTCCCCTAACTGCATCCCAAAACCAGCCCAGCTCGTACCTGCCTCCCTAACCTGTCCTCCCACCTATCCAGTCCTCCCACCTCAAGCCCCACCCCCATCTCCTCCCTACTAGCCTCATCTCACCTCCTCAACCTGTCCATCCTCCCTGGACCAACCTATCCCCTCCCTAACTCACCTTTACTGGCTCCAACCCCACCTAATTGACCTGTCTGTCTCCTCTCCACCTATCTTCTCCTTTATCCATCTTCTATCCGCCTCCCTCTTTCTCCCTATTTATTTCAGAAACCCCCTTCCTCCCCCATTTCTGAAGAAGGGTCTAGACCCGAAATGTCAGCTTTCCTGCTCCTCTGATGCTGCTTGGCCTGCTGTGTTCATCCAGCTCTACACCTTGTTATTACAAATAAGGACTCTCCTGTTTAAAATATAGACAAGTAACAACTTTTTTGAGAGGTCTATTGGTTTGTAGAATTCTCTTTCCCAGAGAACAGTGGAGGTAGGACAATTTAATATTTTTAAGCCTGAGATTATTAGATTCTTGATTGATGAGAGAGTCAAAGAATATAGGGGATTGAGAGGAGTATAGATTTGAGGTCACAATCAGCCACGACTTATTCTTCTAAAGGATTTGTATATTCATTAAATAAACCCTTGAAGGCTAGAGTCTATTTATTGTCAAGTTATTAGCTAAGAATTTGGGCACGTGCTAGAAGAAGGTAACAGAATAGAAAATGTTTTCGAAGGAACATAGGAAATAGGGACAGGAGTAGGCCATTCATCCCTTTGAGCCCACTTCCCCATTCAAAATGATCCTCTTTCTCAATGCCATGCTCTCTTTCCCTCCCCATATTCCCTGACACCTTTGGCTGCTAGAAATCTATTTCTTTCTTGAACACATTCATAGCTTGATCTCCACAGTCTTCTGTGGTAGAGAATTCCACAGGTTCACCACCCACTGAGAAAGAAAATTTTTCCTCATCACAGTCTGAAATGTTCTACCGCCTCAACCTGAGACTATGAATCCTCGTTTCGAACTCTTCTGGCGAGGGGAAAACATCACCATTGTGTCTAGTCTGTTCAGCCATGTCAAATTTTATATGATTCAATGAGAACCCCTCCCATTCTTCTAAATTCCAGTGAACACAGGCCCAGTTGACCCAATCTCTCCTCATTTAACAAACATGCCGTAGCAGGAATTTTCTGCATTTCCTCCTTGGCAGGTGTATATTTTCTTCAGTATGGAGACCAAAACTGCACACAATACTTTGAGTATGGTGTCATCCGCTTTACAGTTGCAGTAAGACTTTCTTGCTCCTATACGCAAACCCTCTTGCAATGAAGACCAACATACCATTGTTTTCCTAATTGTTTGGCTGCAACAGTGTGCTTGCTTTTAATGGCTAATGTATAAAGAGATCCAGGTCCCTTTTCACATCCTTATCTATCACCATTTACATAATATTCTGCCATTCTGCTTTTCTTACAAAGACAATCTGACAGTAATCACTTATTTTCCAAATGTAACTCTTACTTGTCCAAAGTACTTTTAAAATAAAATTGCCGCGTTTTAGATTTTTTTTCCAGGTTTGGATGAGATTTTGCGTTTTTGTGAGTTATTTTTTCAGAATGATAGCTGGATATATTTGCTCATTTTAAACCATTTGCTAATTATCTTTACATCCATACGTTTTTTCATTTAGTAAGTCTTTTTCTGGCAATCTGCTTGTTATTTCTTTGTTAGCACAAGAAACTTAGCTGACTTAAGTGGGTGCCATGGTGGCTCAGTGGTTAGCCGTACTGCCCCACAGCACCAAGGACCTGGGTTCAATTCCAGCCTCGGGTGACCATTTGTTGGAGACTGCACATTCACTCCACGTCTGCGTGGGTTTCCAACACATCTTCTGGTTTCCTCCCACAGTCCAAAGATGTTCGGGTTAGGTAGATTGGCTATGCTACATTGCCCATAGTGTGTAGGGATGTGTCAGTCAGGTGAATTCGCCATGGGAAGTACAGGATTACAGGGATAGGATAGGATGGGGAGGGAGGAGTGGAGGCAAGTCAATGTGGACTTGTTGGGCTGAATGGCCTGTTTCCATGCTGTAGGTTTTCAAAAAAAAACCTGTTTCTGATACAGAGGTATATGCAGTCATAAATACGTACACATATTTGAAAACATCACCTCCCTTTCATATTCAAATGTTATTGTGGTCAGTAGAGAAGTGGGACAGGAGATAAATCAGTCCACGAACTTTAGAATAGGGCATAAAATGATAAACCTACTACTTATGTGGAAATTTTGGAGGACAAGAGAGAAAACTGAAAAGGTATGAGGTTGTTGACTTGCTCACTGAGCTGGCTTGTTTTTGTTCAGATGTTCAGTCACCATGCTGGGTGACATCATCAGTGGAGTCTCTGATGGTGCGATGTTATTCTATTCCGCTTGGAATTTCCAAGCGGAGTAGAATAACATTGCTTCATCAGAGGCTCCACAGATGATGTCACCTAGCATGATGACGAAACATCTGAACAAAAACAAGCCAGCCCGGCGAGCAAGTCAACAACCTCATCCACAACCCGAGCTACAGTTCTTTGCCAATACTTTAAACTGAAAAAGTATATTTGTAGGAATAAGATCGGTGAGAGGGAAAAAAACAGAGATGAAAAATTGTTTGAAGGCCAAAGGTGACAGGCAATGAACATATTAATCAAGTAAATCTTTCTTATTATATCCTGTCCAGCTTTGACAGAGAACAGCCTGTGGAATTAAGATTGAACTTGCTTGAATAAAGTGATATTTCTAAATGTTTAATGCCTAAAAGATTTCTAACTGTACTAAAATCTTGCGAGGAGTGTATCACCACAGTGAGTCAGAAACTGGGCTTTTAGGAACACCGTTCCCTCTCCATTGCTGGTAAAAATATGGTCATCAGGTGTGAGGTACTCTCTCTGTTGCTGTCTGTGGCACAGGTCTAGCCCACTGCCCAAATCTGCACTGTTGCAGTCACCCAAGACATCTTCCATTTCATCTGGAGATCTAAGATGGACCATATCCATAGTGTACAGAGCTCTGCATAAGGGGAGGAAAAACATATCCAGCACTGCCCTCATCCTGATGACCACCTTTGCATGCTGCTACATTAAGCTGTGCATAGACCCTCAGTACGCAAACACCAAGTGTCAATATGTTCTGAGGGTCTACCTTTCCGTGGTATTTTGAAGGACGGGACTAACCTCAGCACCACAGAATGCTCCAGGTAGTTCTGAATCACCTGTCCTACGTGGAGAAATTTGCATAGAAAAACACCTTTGACCACAAGTCCATTAGAAAGTGGTCAGGATGAAGCATCCTCAAAATCCTGTGAGAAAAGGGGACGGTGGATCCTGTCACAACAGGATCCCTATTCCCTGAACAGACTGACAAAGTCATTGGGCAGACTACCTCATCGTCAGAACTCTCCAACAAACACCAAGACATCACTTGGCTAGTGGTGGGAAGGGCACCAACAGAGAGATCCTTTATGTACATCCAGACTCTCTGTGCCACCACAAGCTGCCTTCAAAGTGGCTGTGGTGGGGATAGAGATTGTCACACATCTCTACCTGGAATGTGCCTTTACAAAGGAAGTGTGGAGAGAGATGCAATGGTTCTTATTGAGGTTTGTGCTGAGCAGCTCCGTGACGCAGGACATGTGCTCTACAGTCTGTTCGCCTTGATGCACAAGACAAACATCGACTGCATCTGGAGGACCATCAACTCAGTGAAAGATGCTTCTTGGTCAGCCCAAAACTTGTTCGTCTTCCAGAGCAAGGAGTTGACCTTGATCAACTGTTGTAGACTGGCACAATCCAAGCTCCTGGACTACGTGCTGAGGGACGCACTAAAGCTTGGGGCAGCTGCTGTCAAGGCGCAATGAGGAAAAAACACTAAGGTCTTTCTGCCAAAGTTAAATGGGGGTCTGTTCAGTTATTGGAAATTCCCAGTGCCTCAAATATATGTAAACATAGGCTTGTACAAGCAAGAAATACCTTGGGTTTGTTTGCTGGTTAATGCCAAACTCCAATGTTTGTTTGTTTCGACATACACTACTGTACAGAGCCGAAATGCTTTGCTGACTATGTCTGTGTATAAACATATTTTATGAATAAAGTGTATTTTTGAATTTAAAAAAAAATTAAAGTCCCTAGACGCATTTCTGGTTTTGGGATGGTATTGAGGCTTCCATCAATGTCAGAATAGAGATGTTCATTTAACATTTTCATTAGATTCAAGGATTAGTGTATAAGTCCTGATGATGGCATATTGTTTATGGCTGAGTTTTAGAAGAAGTATCATTAACCTTACATATATATAATTGGAGAGTTTTGGTGGTGCATCCAAGATCCTATTCTGGCTGGCCAAACCAACTATCAGTTATTCCTTTCCAGAAGAAACTTCAACCCACTGCTTGTTCCTTGCCTATATCAGTTGGAATCTTGAAAGCTCATGTGACACAAATACAGTTCTTCTTTCTTAACGGTCACTTGTGAATATTCTAACATTCAAAGTTCCAAACGGTTTCCGTTCTTTCACCACAAAGATGGTGATCCTATAAAGTGTGGATACCCAGCCAGAAGAAAGTAAGGCAGCCTATATTTAAGGATCCTTTTTCCAGCAACCTCAAACCGCACTGCACTGCATTACACCCTCCTCCTCACCGTCAGGCCAAGCAGGAAGTTTCTTGTACAGAACTGCTGAGTACCAGAGGTACTGCTTAAAGGCAACTCAATCTCAACATTGGCAACTAACAATATTTAGTTATCTCTCACCTGTGTGCATATTCTTGACTAAGGACTTACAAGTTCACAGCCCTGTCACCATCATCACAAGATTTGGCAATGGATACTGGCAGAAGTCTGTCAGTGACTTTGTTTAATGTGGATGCCATCATTGTTCACATGATTTCGACAGGTTAGTGTCCAACCATGATAAATGAACCACCTTTTCAAAGCAATGATCTCAATCAATGAGATACATAGACTTCTTTCATCTCCTCTGCTGCCGAGAACTCCTCGATCCACGCTTTGTGTAGCACCTCCTCTGACCTTGCTGCCAAAGATGACACCGCCAGAGGCAACAAGCTCCCAACAGCATTGTTCAAGGGATCATCAGAGTGCACAAGCATCCCCACTCACATGGAGTTTGTGACCAACATAAAGAGTTCCTTTAGGTATTGTGGTGATGAAGGGTGACAATGTTGAACACACGCGATTCAGCAAATTCTCTGAAGGTGAATCAGCTTTAATTTGATATATTACTCTTTCAGAAATTCCTTACTCAGTGAACAGAAATGATTGTTGTATCTCTCAAATAATTCATCTTACATATTAAAGGAGATTGAGTAGTCATCCTCAACAATGAAATGCCATTCTTCATTGTGTGTCAATAAACTGACTTCTACAGTATGCTATGGTCTGAGCAGTACTTCAGTAATTATCATCACCTCTTTCTGCAGAGGAGTATTTTACATTTCTGGTTTACACTGCATGTAGACAACATTCTGTCTTTGTAAATGCACATTGAATACACAGTTCATATGGCTCTCAACATACATTTCTCCACTCCAATGTGGCCATTATGAATATTCTGAACTTTTTTCTTCATTGTTTTGGGGATGATTATTCACAACCAGGCCAGTAAAACACCATCTTCCAGTGAGGTGCCTTCTTGAATAGACTAGTACTGACATATTGGTAAGTGTTTCCTATATCTTATCAGGTTATCCTTGATCACTTGCTAAAAGGCTTTCTGCAACTCTTCATCATTGCTAGTCTTATCTCTAATTTGACTCAGTTTTTGTAGCGCTCCATCTACGAGGTAATGGATCTTTATACCTAGATCTTTTATCTCGTGTTTTTCCTGTGTCAACAACTGATGTAAGGCATCTGCCAGTACCATTTCTCCCCTCACGTTGTATTTCAGAATCAAATTGTTACTTTGAAGCCGCAATTGTACCCCTAGATCTTGCTGGTGCTCTCTACACAGATTTTTCTTGTAGGTTTGCTGTAATCAATGTGATCACCCTCCATTATGAACTTTCTCCCAGAGAGCTATTTAAGGAATTTTTCACATCCATACAGAGATATCAAAAGGTCTGTTTATATGTTGACATATCTGGTCTCAGCTCATGTCGGAGACTTGGAGCAAATTCTCTCCCTTCTTGTACCAGTGTTATTCAGTCCTTTTCATGAGGCATCCACTTGCTGCATGACAGATTGCTCTCTAGTGTAGTATAACAGACTTGTATCCTTCTACTTCTGTAAGTTTGTTGAATCTTGTCCTGTGAGTCTACCACTGACACTCAATTTCTTCTCTCATTGACTCCCAGGCTGTGTGTTGATATGTGCCAAGTTAAAGAACACATATTCTGGATTCACCAGGGAAACTTTTCAAATTTTTCTTCCATCTTGGAGCTTCCATCAGAGAGAGCTGTAGCTGAATGGGTACCATTCCAAACAACTAATACTTTGCCCCCATTTGTCTGCGTTTAGCTTGAGTTCAGCATTCCTAAAGTCATATAGATGACAGTCATGATCATCTCCATGTACATCATGGATTTGAATATCATCAGTCATGCTGACTGATGACTTTTCATTTCTCCGCATCTCCCACCTATTTTGTGCTGGAACATATCCTGTCTCACTTTAAGGCCGTTAAAGATGTTTGTACTGACCAAAAGGTGTACTGAATGTTGTCAACAAAAAAGATTCCTGTTTCAGTAATAATTTCTGGCATCAAGCTTGCCGTAAATGTATGCCCATGCCAGCAATGGAACAAGGTAATGATTCTTCTTTATTGTTTCATGGAATCATAGAATCCCTACAGCGTGGAAGCAGGCCATTTGGCCTATTGAGTTTATACTGACACTCCGAACAGCATCCTGCCCAGACCCAGCCCCTACCTTATCCCTATAACCCTGCATTTCCCATGACTAACCCACCTAACCTGCCCATCCCTGGACACAACGGGGCAATTTAGCATGGCTAATCTACCTAACCTGCACATCTTTGGACTGAGAGAGGAAACTGGAGCACCCAGAGGAAACCCATACAGACATAGGGAGAATGTACAAACTCCACACAGACAGTCGCCTGAGGGTGGAATCGAACCCAGGTCCCTGTTGCTGTGAGTCACTGTGCTGCCCTGTTCGATCAAGATCTTTGGATCCACTCCAATCTGTAGTTGTCGAACTTGGCTTCTCTTCTTTACCACTTTGGAATTTATTCAATTTGTAGGCTCTATGACTCTGGCAATCACCTTCTTCCACCTCTTGAAGCTTCCTTTCAAGCTTTTGTTTTATTTCAATTGGTACCTTTCGTGATGAATTCACACTTCTTTTGCTGAACCATTACTGAAATACTCAAATTCTTCAAAGCATCCAAGTGACTTAGCAAAACACTCTGGAAACATTTGTACAAGATATTCCTTGTTTCTGAGTGGCTGGTACTTTTTAATTGATGTATTACCTTCAACCCTCAAAATACCCTTTTTGCGTCATGGTTTACTGATGTAAGCTGCAGTTCGTTGCAACTGTTCAACCCTGCTATAGCAAAACCATTCATTCACTGACATAGAATATAGTTACAGTACAACATTTTTATCCTTTATGTATCTCTTCGATTTGAGCTGTTCCTAGCTGTCAAATATTAGATCCTCTGTGTTACTTGCATGATGTCGCTCGGTTTCAGGTCACCTTTCCTTGGGTAACCATTCTCCTGAATTTTCAGAAAAGTCTTCTGGTACAGTCTGAGAAGAATGATGTTACTTTGTGTTTCCGTATTAAACTTCAGCTTCAGATTTATGGTTGTTGGCCTGTTTCTCACCCTCTTCCTGATATGAAAAGTTGTCATAACTTTCTTTGCTGTGGAAACTGTTTCACTTCTTTGGCTCTGAAGTTAGAGTCCATTCATCAGTCAAATATCACAGGAAAGAAGCTATTCTTGAACCCATTGGTACACATGTTCAAGCTTCTGCATCTTCTTGAACACAGTATTCCAAAAGTGGCCTCACGAATGTCCTGTACAGCCGCAACATGACATCTCAACTCTTATACTCAATGCACTGACCAATGAAGACAAGTGTGCCAAATGCCTTTTTCACTGCCTTGTGTAACTGGAACTCCACTTTCAACGAACTATGAACCGGCAGCCCTAGGTCCCTCTGTTTGATAACACTTCTCACAGCCCTACTATTAACTGTGTAAGTCCTGCCCTGGTTTTGTCTTACCAATATGCAACCCTTCACATTTATCTAAATTCCATCTGCTATTCCCCAGCCCATTGGCCCATCTGATCCAGGTTCCATTGTGCCCTGAGATAACCTTCTTCACTGTCCACGGTACCACCAATTTTTATGAATGGTGGCTATTAATACAGAAAAATATCCATTGAGCTAACTTTTTCCTGTGGTCTTAAATATTCTGAATAGATGGTATGCTGTAGAAAGTACAGAACAATTCTTTTGTTAAGTGGAGAAACTGAAATCTCAAACTTAACAGACATACATGTAATTCACCGCACCTCAATATGTATGTCTTTTTAATACTAACAAACAGGTGTCATCTGCATTAGTCAAACTACATGGAAAAGTAGTACAATCGAAAGATAGTTCATGTTTATAATGTACTTTCCTCAAGAAACAGCAGCCATACTGATGGTTACCTAAATCTTTTACATTAAGTTGAAGGAACAGTGCTCAGACATCAGCTCATCACCTAAGGTATTTGCTGACCAACATTTAGTCTCATTTCAAGTTATCTTCAATAATTTTACTCACTGAGAGCTTGGTAATAGGTTCACAGTTGAATCAGGAGAATCCAGGAGTGATTAGGTAGTTTGTCAGGATCAAAGTTAACTTTTTTTCCAGGCCGGTGGTGTGGATCCTGAGATGACTATACTAAGAGTGGATCCATAAACCATTCCACAGATGAGGAGAGTGGTGTTTGCTAAAGCAACGGATGGAATGTTCAGGGTTTTCACACGTCTTTTCCAGTGTTTGCACTCGACTTCCCTTTGGGTCTGTTGGGAGATGTCTCAATGTTTGTCACCTTCACAGGTGTTTCTTCTCCGGTTTGGGTGGTCATGACTAGAGATTCCAATAAATCAGTGGGAATATTGGAATTTTTCAGAAAGGCTTTCAGAAGGTCCTTGAAGCAATTTATCTGCCCTTCTGGTAGCTGCTTGCCAAGACACAGCTCAAAGCAGCGTTTGTTTTGGAAGTCTCGTGTCAGGACATGCAGACCACGTTATTCCTTGGCCCATAAATCTGGGTTCAAGTCTCACCTCAGAATGTAATGTCACGCATAACAGGTCCATACAGGTCGATTTTTTAAAAAAAAAGTTAAAGATGTGCCTACACGATACAACGCCAACTACAGTTTGGAAAGAAGACTCCTATTTTACAGCGACCGTTCGGGGGTGGGGCTTAACGGTTTTACGCGATGACATCGCTACGTGCCAGAGACGCTGTTGGAGAAAGAAAGGGTATGCGCACGCAAGTAGGTGCTTGCTTGCGAGATTGAGTCCGTTCGACAACAATCGGAGGAAGACTACGTTAACGGTCCGACCTTGTTGGAACACTTTCGAATTCCAATTGGAACGACGCAGGGAGCGGATCGTGCCGGGATTCGGCGCCGCGAGTTCCCATCGCAGAGAAAGAGAAAAACTACAAGCAGGGAGAATGAGCAGAAGTTACAAGTCCACCACGCTGAAGTGTTTGGATAGGGTGGCGGTGGAAGTGAAGAGTAAGGTGAGCGGGTGAAAATTACACAATAAAAGCCTAGACTGCAGGTCGTGGGGAATGGGTCTTCCTTCACTCGGAGCCAGCGGCTTTAAATGGGCGCAACTTGTTTAATGTTTACTGCACGACTACGCTGTGAATCCTGCTCCCTTACCTCCAACCCTCCCCCCAACCTTTCCTATTTAAAAGTGGAGCGCAACATGTAGGTGTAAACTGAATAGGACACGGAGAAAAGGTTACTTTCAGAATTTTTTTTGGAAATTTCTTGCTTCGATTTTCTTTTCTTTTTCCTCTTTTTTTAAATTGAAGGAATGAAATATTCCGGTCCGTTGATATGAGCCAGTGGTTTCGTTTTTTTTCGTCTCTGGCGCGTAATAAGAGGTTCAAGGCCAACATCTGGAACGTGGTTCACAAACAGAAGTTGCTGGCGACACTCAGCGGGTCCGGTGGCATTTGTGCGGAGAAAGCAGAGTTAACGTTTCGGGTCCTTTGACTCTTTCAGAGTGTGTTTCACCCACTTGTGCTTCTTGCTTTCTCCCTCGCACTCCGGAAAGGTGCTGGAACTGGCATGATCTGGCCACTAAGCACAGGCGCTTAAACCCAGCTGCTGGAGAATTGCTGCCTTTCCTGCACATTATGAAGCATTGTCATTCTCTATATAATTATCACTATTTGACATTTCTCAGAATCTGTTTGCGTGGGATCAGATCAGGAAAGGGAAATTAGATACAAGATGAGTTTTTATGTTTTGTGAGTTGGTATTCATTTGATACCAAAGCAGTTCAAGCATGTAAGTGAATTCCCACACCATTTTGATTGATTTGATGTGCTATCTGAGATTGTGATTTTAATAAAATGCGCTGGATGGAAGATTTTGCTGAAAGTTGTATTTGGACAATGGATGCAGCCTATGGGTTTAAACATCATTGACGCTGAGACTGATTCAATGAAAATAATGTGAAATATGTGACCACCTAGAACAGAAATAGCATTCATTGCCTGGTAGACAACTCAACATCCAAAGTCAAAAAGACAGCATCCCAACAGCTTGAGGCTGAAGCCCAAAGACAAACCTGGAGAACAAAGGGACAAATGGTGAGAAGAGAGAGCCCATTAAATCTGACAGTGACATCATGACATTTAAAGATCTTTTGAAGCCACAAGGCATTTGTAGACCAAGGTCAAATGGACAAGATTTCTTTCATTCCCAGGATGACAATCATTCCAAGGGATGTAATTGCTGGAAAGAACATTTTCAATAACTCCTTTCCTGTCGGATGATACTCTCAAGGCTATCTCCCCCAAGCCATCCCCCAAAAGTCAGAAAAGAGACCATGGTAACTGTCTTCCAGAAGGGAGATAGTTTCCGCAGCAGAAGTCATCAAGCTATTTTCCTCTTGGCTATACAGGGAACATTCTGACTCATTTACCTGAATTGTCTTACTTCCTGTGGCTTTACATCTTCCACAGAAACTTCTGGTCTTTGTCACCGGACGAATCAAAAACAAAATGTCAGGAACTCTACATTGCATTCATCCAAACACTTAGACTGAGCCTTGCAATTTACTGAGTTATGACTCTCCAAAGATTTTGATGTCCAAGAAACTTCTTCACAACCCTTAAATCACTTCATGGTGATTGCCTGCGACAATCTTGAGAAACTGGCCCATCGTCAAGCAAAGCTGTATGATAGACTGTAAATCATGTAGGGACTGACTAACAGTGCAATTCCCCTCATCCAAGATCAGCTGCCATCTTGTGTGAAATAAAGAAAATTCTTTAATCCAAGCCACAGCTAAGCTGATTCCCATGAACATAACTTGAAGGTTGCAGAAGAGTGCACTGTCATTTCTCAATATGCCAGATTTACAAGCCAGTCTTCAATTCATACACATGCTCTGCCTAATCTTGATTGTTGCCAAAACAAAACTCTTAGCAATCTAAACCTGGTAAGTCAAATATTCCAACTTCTATATATGTTGAAGAGGTGATACTGGAATACATGTGATACACTTTCCATACATTTGCAACCATCTGTTTTGCAAGGCCACCATTGATGATGAGATCCAACATAGAATCAGCTGCACCAGCTCAGCCTTCTACATGTCATGGTGGAAGTTTTTAGCCACCGTGTCTTTTTCCAACAAAATTCCTAGTATACAGCTCGACTGTTCTTGCACTCCTGTAATTTGCAAAACCAGGACTGTATCATTGATACGTAGGAGCACTAGAGAAATTCCTCGGTCAGTGTCTGGGCCACATCCTTTGATTCAATGGGAAGACTATCGAACAAATGCTAGTGCCTTTGTTGAAGACAACTTCACAAACATTCAGCTAAATTCCTGTCAAATCAACAATGATGTGGATACACTTTTCTGATCGCCAAAAATCATCTGTCAATAGAGATAACAAGATCAGATGCTGGAATCCGAGACATTGCAATGTGAGCTGGAGGAACACAGCAGGCCAGGCAGTATCAGAGGAGCAGGAAAGTTGACGTTTCACGAAGGGTCCTGACCCAAAACGCTAACTTTCCTACTCTTCTGCCTGGCCTGCAGTGTTCCTCCAGCTCCAAACTGTTGTCTCTCTCATTAGATGCTGTTTCTCAAATTTCATGGCCATGCTTTTAGGGGGCAATAAAGGAAGCACCACCAAAAAAATTCTAAAGTTCTCCTTTAAATGCAGCAACGTCGATCTTAATAACTGGAAGGAGCTTATTTCTGGTCATTCAACGTGGCAACAATATATCTATCGAGCTGCATCATGACTTAAGTCCAAACGCCTTAATACTAAAGCAGAATGGTGACAGCAAAGGAAAATAAATGAAGCCAGTCCTGCACTGTAGACCTGTAGGATGTCTTGCACCGTGTATCCTATGACTCTCAAGTCAAGAATTGGCCTGTAGGGTCACATGAAATCCAAGGCAGAAACTCTCAACCCTGAATAGATGTCACCTTTGAATGAAGGGACAGCTGACAACAAGAACATGTGTGATGAGACCACTGAGCAAACTTAACCAATTCTTGGTGAGTTGCTGCCTTTCTCTTTCTACATAAGGAAGCTCATTGTTATCTGACTTTTCCCAGATCTGTTTGAATCCATCCCGTCAAGTCTTCACCCTTGCTACACCACAAAATGGCTTTAGCAAAGGTGTAAGTGATGCCCTTAAGTATGAGCATAGTAAACTATCCCTCATTCCTTTTGCTATGCTTTCAGCCTTTGAAATGATTGACTGCACCATCTTTGAATGCTTCCTATGTCATTCAGTTGAGAGGAAATGTCCTTGATTCGTTCTGTTTCAGTTCATCCAGATTGTAACCCCTGCAGTAGCTTCTCTTTGTGCTCCAGACTCTTGCCTCTGGAATACTAAAAGGTCAGTCCTTTTGCCTCCTTTTTCCCCTTTATGTGCTGTTGCTAAAACACAATGTCAGATATGTATTTATGCTAATGACATCAATTCTTCCTTGTCACCACCTGTATCAACTCTTGCACTACCTTGTACTGTTTGTTTAATAGCCAGTACAGGATGAGCATACATTTCTAGTAATTACTTAGAAAAACCAATGCAATTTCCTTTGGTTTCCTTCACCTATGTAATGATCTCTTGGCTGGCTTCCAGTCTCGTCTTCCCTATGAAATGGAAATCCAAAGATTTGCTGTCCCATTCTAATTCACAGAGTTATATTAACTCTCAGTCGGGCAATGCCTCAGCTTTTAAAAGAAAATCCCAGTGTTTCTTTTTTACTTTGGATCTCTGCACTCCTCTTGTCCTCACTCTTGCGCATTCTAGATTATAGTCAGTGGCAGCCATGTCCTTAGTTGCCTAGACCCTAATTTCTCAATTTCCTTCCCTGAACTGTTTTGCCTCTTTATCTCTTAAACATAGTACTTTATCATTCTTTTGGTCACCTAACTTGGTATTTCATTGCAAGGAATCATGTCAAATTTTGTTTGAGAACGTTGCTGTGAAGTGCCACAGAATGTTTTACCAGATGAAAAGCATTATATCAGTGCAAGTTGTAAATATGTTTGAGATTCCTTTCTGATTTACAATTGATGGATAGAAGCATCAAATACTAATATCACAGTGTACGCTGTATTTTGTATTTTCCTTCCTATCAGCTGTCTGCCAGTCCCATTTGATGGAAAGTACAAGTTGATTCAGGATTCTTAGTTACAAATATGTTCAAATAAATTTCAGGAATCTGCCTAGGGGCTAAATTGAGCTGTGGTATTATGGAATCTGTTCTATTTAAGCTGCAGGGTGGATTCCACCACACCATCAGTGACACCACAAAGCAGCTTTTGGCAAGTAATGTTCAGTACAGATAGTAACATGCAAAAGTCATTGTTCACATGTTGTTCAGCCCATGAACCCTCCTGCAGGGCTAATTGGTCACTGAGCCATGATGTCCTGGGTTCCCATATCTGCTACGAAGGCATCTGCAAGCGAGATATGTGACTTTTAGATGCTGTTTGGAAGGGCACTGGAAGGGAGTAGATATAAAAAATTCAACTGGCCGAGGGATATCAGACCAGTGAGTCGTGCCCTTTCTCAGTCCACTGTTTTCCTTTGCACCAAGTACGGCAGAGATTGCCATGCCAAAGTGGAGCTTCTGAACCACATCATACAGTGCTTAAGAGTTCAGCACCACATCTTAAACTATCCTCTTATGAAACGAAGGTTACCCCTGCCAGAATTATGTTCAACCTATCCAAGCTGAAAAATGAGTGATTGGCCAAGTCTGCTATGATTCCATTTTATTTTGCTGGTTGTGCAGGAAGAGGATTACCACTTGAAGTGGAGCTCTCCACTTAAGGTGGGAGAATGCTTATTTTGCATTATATAATCTTTAATTGTTAAATAAACAGCACTCTATAAATTTTCAACTTTGGTTTTACTCTGCACTTCATATTCCATGCCATAAGTCTGACTTTGCTGTCATGAATTACGTATCATTGTGGTACTGTGTTTAGAACTAGTTGTTGGTATTGGTTTCAGTACTGGAAGGCTGTTCTTTTTTGTTGTTTAGAGTAGTTTTAAGTTTGCTAATTAGCGCTATGATTCACTGTTTAAAACCCGATTTCAAGTGTTTCATTTTCTACAAATAGTTAAGATTGTTTAGTTTTTATATTTCTTTTAAGGAATCCCTTATATTGCCTCGTTTCCTGCTACGCTGCTTCATTTCATAACCAGTGTCATTTTTGAGTCTTGAAGTGGCTTGGAAGCAAAGAGAGCCACGTGTTAGAACTAGTCAGGGGGAGTCTGGCTTCAGATTAGCACTTGGGCCAGTGCCAAGTGATGGCCCTTATTTTCTGGAATGTGTCTTTCTTGACAAGAAGTGTGCCAAACATGACTCTCTTCCTGCAACAGTCAAGTAGTTCTCAACACTTATAAACATAATTGGGCTGTTCAACTCCTTGAGCATATTCTGCCATTCAAATTTGAGATTTTACTATGGCTTTAAGGCATTGATAATCAATGCCTGTTGCTTCTTATCTTGTAGCCATTTAAAACTATTTTTACTTTAGTTACAAATTACTCTTCTATTGTTGTCATATTGTACCTTCTTGAGATTTTCGTGTGTGTTTTTGAGGCTTCAAACTAATCTTGAGCTATGGAGAAGGTTACATTAACATACTCTGACTCATGGCAGAATAGACACTACAGAAAGAGAGCAGTTGTAGTTTCTGAGATAACAAGGTATAGAGCTGGATGAACACAGCAGGCCATCAGCATCAGAAGAGCAGGAAAGCTGACGTTTTGGGTCGAGACCCTTCTTCATGCTCAGTGTATATTCTGTACCTATTGATTTCAGATTGCTACGACTGATAGTACACTGTTTCGTTACTGCAGTTGCAATCTGGAGAGAATTATACAATTTTCTCTATCCAGAGTGTTCTCTCATTAATTTCATTAGTGCTTGTAATTTGCTCATTGAGGCAAAGCTTGCCAGCCACGTGTGCTATCTGGAATGTTCAGTCGAGTTCTGATGGATACATGGGTGATTGAAATGGCCAATCTGTGACAGGAAAGTTCTGTTGCAAAGAAGGCAGTGCAGCAGACAGTTGAGTTTTAGGTGAATTGCTTTCTATATATTTTCTTTCTTTGACTTTCCTATCTACCAAAACTAGTATGGTACTATCTTAGAATCTCAGCTAATTCTAGCACTGTAAAAACAGGCCTAAATAATCAAAAATGGCTCCGTTATTAAACAGTGCAATAACATAACTGAGGTAAATTGCTTTACTCATTTATTCTGCATAGTTGCAAAGTCATTTTTTAAAAAATTTTAAATGGTTCTTACACTATTTATAGTGTGTTTGCAATAAAATGTTTTAACAGCATCTTTATGAAACCAGTGTCAATAAGTTATTTTCCGTATTTTAACTACTGCTTTGAAATTCCGTAAAATGATTTAAAATTCTTGAGTAGAAATGAACTTGTGGGTTGCTGCAGAGAACTAAATAATTTTTTTTAAGCACAACAAATTATTGCAGAATGCTTACTGCAGAATGCAGACATTATAATATATTATAATGTAATGCCTCCACAAACTTGTCAAGATGCAAATAAGACTTGCTACAGGTTTTTTTAAAAAAAGGTCTTCTCATCATTGGGAGACTAATTCCATTGTAACAAGTTTTATGTACCGTTTCTGTTCTAAATTTTTAAATAAAAATTTATTATGGTTATCATTTTCTTTGTATTCACTGGTATATCGGAACCTAAGTATAGAATGTGACTGAGTTCAGTGTCATCTTTCAGTTTGAACATCTGCCAGTTCAGGTGGAAGTAAAAGATCCCACAAACTGAAACCAAAGTCTTTGTCCTTTGCAGAATTAAAATCATAATTGCTTACTGAAGAGTAATTCCGATAATGACACAATGGAGCAGAAGCTCACTATCCTGAGTAGATGAGGTCTGTTGTCACCAGCATTCCACAAGGATCGGTGTTGGGTCCACTGCATTTTGTCATTCATGTCAGTGATTTGGATGTGAACATAGGATTTATGGTTAGTAAGTTTGCAGATGACACCAAAATTGGGTGGTGTATTAGACAATGAAGAAGGTTATCTCGGAATACAATGGGACCTTGATCAGATGGGCCGAGCAGTGGCAGACAGTTTAATTTAGGTAAATGTGAGGTGCTGCGTTTTGGTAAGGCAAATCATGTCAGGACTTATACACTTAATGGTAGTGTGCTGGGGTGTGTTGCCAGACAAAGAAACCATGGGGTGCAGGTTCATAGTTCCTTGAAAGTGGAGTCACAGGTGGGCAGAGTAGTGAAGAAGGCATTTGGAACGCTCACCCTTATTGGTCAGTGCATTGAGTATAGGAGTTGGGATGTCATGTTGCAGCTGTACAGGACATTGTTTGGGCCACCAGAATTCTGCTTTCAATTCTGGTCTCCCTGCGAGAGGAAAGATGCTGTGAAACCTGAAAAGGTTCAGAAAATATTTACAAGAATGTTGCCAGGGCTAGAGGGTTTGAGCTGTACAGAGAAGCTGAATAGGCCGGAGTTATTTTCCCTGGAGCATTGGAGGTTGAGGGGTGACCTTTATAGAGATTTGTAAAATAATGAGGGGCATGGGTAGGGTGAATAGCCAAGCTCTTTTCCTCAGGGTAGGGAGTTCAAAACTAAAGGGCGTAGGTTTAAAGTTAGAGGGGAAAGATTTTAAAAGGATTCTCGAGGGGCCATCTTTCACACAGAGGGTGGTGCGTGTATGGAATGAACTGCCAGAGGAAGTGGTTGAGGCTGGTACAGTTACAACATTTAAAAGGCATCTGGATGGGTATGTGAATAGGAAGGGTTTAGAGGGATATGGGCCAAATGCTGGCAAATGGGACTAGATTAATTTAGGATATTTGGTCAGCATGGATGAGTTGAACCAAAGGGTCTGTTCCATGTTCTGTGACTCTGAGTACATCTCGGATAATGTCTTTGTCTCCTGTCAGACATGAGAATACAGAGTAATGCAAATTACATTTTAAATTGTTCATATGAATTCTGTTCTGAATTAACATCTGGCGTGGACATTGACTTTTAAAGCCTATTGGTTTGGATCTTCCATGAGGCATTAGTCATGGTTGGATTATCACTCTGGACCTTTCGTCCACTATGATGCTGTTTCATATTTCTGGCCCAGTCTTCCAACCCCAGCTTCTTTAAAAAAGTGTAGTGTACAGTCTCTCAGAGTTTGATTGCAGTGCTGAGCATGGGAGAGGGGATTCACTCGCGACCAGCGTGATGGATGAATGATGTGCATTGGGTGTGAAAAGTTAAGTTGGTAGATGATAGGGGATAGTTTGGTTGGGATGCGTGGTTAGATTGGGAGTGGCAGTAGATAGACCCAAGTCAGTCAGAGGAAGGGGGCAATCAGGGGATGGGTTGTGCAGCTATCCAAGAATTAAATTAAGATTTTTTGCATATTGTTGAGAAAGGGCAATTTCATCAAATAAAACCAATAAACTGCAGATGCTGGAAATGTGAAATAAAATACAGTGTTGGAGAAACCCAGCAAGTTTGGCAGCATCTGTGGATAGAGAAACAGAGTTAACATTTAGAGTCCTTTTCAAATCAGATTGAGCTTACAATATTAACGGTTTCTCTTTCCTAAGATAATGCCAGATCTGCTGAGTGTCTCCGATTTGTTTTTATATCAACCTCTTCATCTGGCACTTATGAGATCAATTCACAAGGATACTGATAAACAGGGAAACAGTTGTGCTGCAGGAGAGGAGAATGCTGAATGACTAGTGGGCTCAGACTGGTAGAGGCATTGCCATGCAGAGTGCAGTTGTTAATGATTGACTATTAATTGCTAGACTTTATTTAGATTTCAGTCCAGACAGCTTGACTCCGGTCAGGGCGTTACACGTGTTCTTTATGTCTGCAACAAACAGGATCCTGTGTATCAATATCTGTAGTTTCCAGTATAAATAAGTGTATTATCTCAGTGCAAGACCAATTGATAGTCTTATATTGGATGTCATATTCATTATTTGCACTCAGGATTATCCAGCAAATGTTACCACAAATTTACAACTGAGGTCCCTGTGTTAAATGCTGTAGTGACATAATTGACCAGACTATTTCAGTTGATCTTATTCCTGAACATAGAGTGCTGCCATTGGCGGTCCTCTGCCATTAGACCACTTGCTTTACTAAAGTTGCACAGAATGCGTGAGGTTGTACCTCAGGCAACCAAAGTTGGAGATGTTTAGAATGATGAGTAAGAGCTCATGGTGTATGTTGCCAAATAAAACTAACATGTTGTAACAACAGTGGTAGTAGGAACTGCAGATGCTGGAGAATCTGGAATAACAAGGTGTAGAGCTGGATAAACACAGCAGGCCAAGCAGCATCAGAGGAGCCGGAAGGCTGACGTCAGCCTTCCTCCTCCTCTGATGCTGCTTTGCCTGCTGTGTTCGTCCAGCTCTACACCTTGTTATCCCTAACAACAGTGGTCTGTTTTCTGCTTCAGGTCTTAAAGCTGGGCAAATTGAGTCAATTTTTTGTGGTCTCTGTCTATCCGTTATGACACTAGATATGTCTCTGCCGCTAGTCAGTGTTGGAATTGGGCCTTTTTCTTCCTTCAGGAAGCTTCTCGACAATGCTAGTCAGATTCCACCCATTCCACCCCCACCTTTAAATACTAAATCAAACAGACTGAAGATCCTACAGTTCCTGTTGTAATCATGTTTCAACTTTTAAATATTCCTTTCTATTCCTGTTATAGTTAACAAAAATTGAATTCTTCCAGTGTAAATTTTATCACCTGTATACTGGAACAATTCAATTTTCCCAAATTGATATATTCAATCAATTTACGCTCCAGTTATTCCAAGTTCACAAAACAAAACACATTTACAGATTTTTATCTTCTCTTCTGACGTAGACGTTGCATTATTCTCTTGTTCTCTCACATTCATGAGTCTTGGCAAACCTTTACTGTCCAGTAGAATGTTTGTTCAATATTTTTAAAACATTTATGATTCCAGGCACTAAAATCTCTTGTATTTTCAATCTTTCTGTTGGCTGTCTGTTTTTCAAAAGTAACTTGCTGAATTTCTTTAGATGTTTCACATCTCAAAATTATTGAGCGATTAAGTTAACAGGTTTCCTTTTATTTTAAATTTTCTTTTCTAAACTTGTTTGTCATAGAAACTACTTGTGTATGTGGGTGTCTGTATGTTCATCCGGTACTTTTTATGACCCTTGACCTTGACCTTGATTTGATGTGTGTTGCTAACTGCCTTCCAGAAAAGGAAACAAAGAAAATACAAAATATTATTGGCCAATGTTACACTCCAAATAGTATATTCCTGTATGTGCCCTTTATCTTTAACAAATTCTATTTTAAACTTTGCTTCCTGATTTTGTTTTTGTTTCTCCCAAAAATGTTTTTTATATATTTTCATCAGACATTCACCAGCCCTGCATGTTTTTAGTTTCCCAACCAGTGTGATTTTTAGCTAACTTGTTCCACAGACAGCTTCTTGGTGTCTGACCTATCTATGCAGATTTGGCTCCTTCCATTCCACTAGCGCAGTTCTACCTCTTCACCTGGCCTGCTGTCCTAAGTCCGCTTTCAGGTTGTTTGGATCTTGCCTATGTCGAGCCAGTGCTGCTGGGGCTGCCTTATAACATATTCAACTGAATGCAGTGCTGGTCTTAGTGATGTATCACAGGATCCTGCCATATACAGCAGATTCTATTGTGGTTCAATTTGACAAACCACTAGGAACCCCAGGTACAGATTATGATTATTTATTCAATTGAATATAAGGATAGCCCACCTTAAAAGTCTTTGAGATTAATCTCTGCAAATAACCACCAGTTTCTAGCTTTTCTACACCTACAGGTCATGTACAACTGTATGTTGACCACATTTATGTTAGATTACTCCTTTCCCACTGTTCATGCATCAGGTTTGTTTGTGTCCAACCAACACCTCCTTTATCTTTGTATGGCCCAGCTGTTCCCAGCCTTATTATGGTACTGTACATCTGTGATCCTTCAGTTCTTTCCATGTTTACTTTTTACTAAAAGCACTTCTCACTGAATCTGCTTATCTCTATTTTGACCTTTAACTAATTCAAACTACTTAATTCCTATTCAACTCCTTCAGCAGGCTTGTTGGGAATGGTCAGTACTTGCGAACAGCTGAAGGGATATGTTTGATTCAAAATTCCAGACAGACTACCTACATATCTGATATCACACTGGTACTGAAATTCATATGCTATATTGCCCTTGTTGGCAAACTCATAAATAGGGCCCGAGCCTTTGGTTACCATGCAAACTTAATGCTGAAGTAGGATGCATCAAAACCTTCCTTTGGGATAATGCCAGATACGTTTTTTGTAGGTCCCAAAGACTGGCAGATTGTATCAAACAGCATATCCCTTGCTCTGTTCAAAATAAGCAAGATACTAATCGTACCCAACCAGTCTATGCTTTGCAAAACTCTCAACAAAGTGACCAAAATTAGATCTGATTCTGCAATTGGGCAATATTTGTTGGATTATCCGGAGTGTGCAAAGAACTATATTGACTAATTTAGAGTTGTCAGTTAGGCTTGCAGAGTGATACACTTGCATGTACTGGAAACTACATACAGTAAAACACAAGGCCTTGTTCTTTGCAGACAGAATGTGCATGTACTGTGCCTGTTTCAACTCGACAGAAAGACTACAACCATTTGCTGATGCATTGGTCAGGGCACTGTTCTGTAAAAAATCAATCAACTTGCTTGATTTGAAATCTAAACAAAGCCTGACAGTTAATAGCCAATCATCATTAACTGTTGCCATCTTCATGACTTGTCTCTACAATCAGAATACACTTGCCAATCAATCAGCACTTTCCTCTCATACTGTGTAAATTTTGGTTTTCCCTTTTAATGGTATTATTGTGAATTGTCCTAATGAAAGCAAGATGAAAAGTTTTGACGTGTCTTTTTTTCCATCGATATTAGGACTTTTCTTGGTTAACTTTTCAGGTGAGTCCAGAATGGTCTTCTGACAGTTTGGAATCTGGAAGGACTGGGCCATTAGTTTAAAAGATAGTGGATGACTAATATGCAGAAAATAAGATAAACATCTAAATGTCTGTATTTATATTTTGTGTTAAATGTTTTATTTCTGATATATCGTACCTAAAAACCAAAACAGTTACCTAATTCATGTTCAGGTGGTAAATGCAAAACTGTTGAGATTTAGTTGTCTTTGTTAGAGCCATTGACTTGCAATGTTTACTTATTTATTAATATGTTTATATTATCCTGAAGATGCTTTTTTTCAAAATGTTTCAAATACAATCATACTTAGCACATTGTGCCCTTTTAATTTCTTTCCTCTTTCCCTTCTCAATGTTCCTTCAGTTGGAATCATGCCCAACCTTCAGAAGTGACCCTGACAGGTCTGCTACTTCCAGAAACCTCACTCTGTTCTTGAAGCAGCAGCCTATTGGAGTTTCACAAGAGAATGCATAAATGTGCATTTCATGTGACTGACTATTCTATATTTAAATATCACCAGTATATTGTATATTTTTTTAAAATTCCTTTTGTAGTATTAATTTGCTCTAGGGCAGTTACTAATGAGACTTTTTTGTTTTTAATAAGTTTGGGGCAGAATTTCGAAGATTTTCCTTAAGCCGCTATAAACCTGGAAAATTTGATGAATTCTACAGCCTGATCATTCATATGCATAACATTTCGAACATGGATATATTAATTGGATATGCTGATGTCCATGGTGACCTGCTGCCCATCAACAATGATGACAACTTCTGCAAAGCTATTTCCATGGCAAACCCATTGCTAAGGATTTTTGTACAACGAAAAGGTATGGTCTTAAAAGATTATCATCTGAATAGAAGTTGTTGAATACATTAGGTACTTAGGCCCTAGTCTAGTTAGAATTTTTATTCGTTGTTTAATTTGAACATTCTCACTCTTGTCTCTGGTCACTCACGTTCTTTCAGTTTTGCGTTAAGTAATTCACCCACTTTTTATACATGAAACTTGTTGAGTTAACTAGAAAGTATATTTTCGCCATATTATTGCAAGTACTTGATCCACTTATTTTAATTGATCAACTAGCAATGAGAAAATGCACAGTAGAGTTTGTGTTCATCATGAAATGAGAAAGATCAAATAACTAAAGTAGTATAAAATAGATGTACTGTGCATATGAGCTATTTTTTCTATTTTAAGTTTTGAGTTATTTACGTTTTAATAAGAATTGAAGTCTTGTGAGCTGTCAGTATAGATGCTGCAAACTCAAAAGTCCTGAAAATTGTTATTTCAAATATCTGTCATTTCTGTTGGATCTGAGTCTGATTAATGTATGACTGAAAAAAAGGGACATACTGTGCATATTCAGATCTGTTTGCATAAATAAATAGAATATGAATATCTTACTCTGGCTATCATAATACCTTGAGAAATATGAATTGTGGTAGACTGTTTGGCTGAGAGACCTGTTCTATCATTCAGTAGAATCAAAGCTGATTAAAGTTCCTCATGTCCACTTTCGTACCTTTTTCACGTAACCCTTGATTCCCCAACTGATAAAGAATCTGTCTATCTCCGCCTTAAGTATACACAAGGACTCTGCCCCCGCAGCTGTGAGTGTCGGTGGGGAGGTAGGGAGGAGATAGGTCAGTCCAGGGAGGACGGACAGGTCAAGGGGGCGGGATGAGGTTAGTAGATAGGAGATGGACTGACCTATCCCCACCTATACTCACCTTTACTGGCTCCATCCCCGCCTCTTTGACTTGTTTGTCTGTCTCCTCTCCACCTATCCTCTCCTCTATCCATCTTCTATCCGCCTCCCTCTCTCTCCCTATTTATTTCAGAACCCTCTTCCCCTCCCCCATTTCCGATGAAGGGTCTAGGCCCAAAACGTCAAGCTTTCCTGGTTCTATGATGCTGCTTTACCTGCTGTGTTCATCCAGCTCCACGCCTTGTTATCTCGGATTCTCCAGCATCTGCAGTACCTATTATCTCTTATAATTAGTCATATGCTTTTGTTTCGTGAAGCCATGCTGATCTGCTTGATTAAATAATGATTCTGCAAATGTGTGCTGCTATTACTTCCTTATTAATTGATTTCAACATTTTTTCCAACAATAGATGTCAGGGTAATCAACCCATACTTACCCACTTCTTGTGTTCCTCCCTTTGAGTAGGAATATCACATTGGCAGTTTTCCACCCCTCTGGTACTTCTCCACAGTCCAAGTATTCTTGGAATATTACAATCAATGCATCCACTATCTCTGTAGCTACTCCTTTTAGGATCCTAGGATACAAGCCGTCAGGGCCAGGGGACTTATCTACCTTTAGCCTCATTATTTTGTTTTATATTACTTCTCTAGCAATGGTAATGATATGTGATTCTTACCTGTATTCTTTAGTATTAATGAGATATTTGAAGTATCTTCCATTGTAAAGACTGATGCAAAATATCTGCTCATCTCCTCCGCTATTTCCTTGTTGCCCATAACTATTCCCTCAGAGTTATTTTCTAAGGGATCCATGTTCACTTTGACCACTCTTCATTTTAATATATTTAAAGAAGCTCTTATTGTTAGTTTTTGTATTCCTCACTAGCTTGCCCTAGATATTTATTTTCTCTGTTTATTACCTTGTCGTCTTCCTTTGCTGATTCTGAATTTATCCCAGTCTTCTGGGCTATCACTGACTTTTGCCTCCTTTTTCTTTCAATTTTATACTCCTCTTAACTTCCTTGGTTATCTATGGTTAATTTATCCCTCTCTTGGAATCTTTCTTCGTTACTGGGTTACTGGGCTAATTTATTTGTCCAAACTACTTTCACTGACTGTATCCTCTTTTCATTATTATTCCCTTTGTTTAATTTAAACACAATTGTCTCCAACCAAATTGAATATTAAATTCTATCTGGTTATGATTAGTAGTTTCTGGGGATCTTTTACTCTGAGGTCATTTATTAAACTTGCCTCATTACTCATTGCCAGATCCAGGGTAGTCTTTTCCCTAGTTGGCCCTTTAGACATTGTCGGAAACTATCCTAATGCAGTCTCTAAATTTGTCGTTACTTCCCTTTCCAACTTGATTGATCCAATCAACATGAAGATTAAAGTCACCCATATTTATCGCTTTGTTTTTTTAATGGTTCCTATTATTTGTTGATTTATACCATGTGGCTACTGTTTGAGGGCCTATACACTACTCCTCCCAGTGTCCTCTTTTCCTTGCTGTTATTTACCTCCACCCAAATGGACTTTACATCATCCAAGCCTAGATCATCTCTCCCAACTGTCCTCGTTTCATCTCTTATTAACAGTGCAACTCATCACCTGTCTTTTGGAAAGGTCAGATATCCCTGAATATTAAGTTCTCAGTTCTGATCTTCTTGTAACCATGTCTTCTTTGTAATGGCTATGAGAGCATATCCATTTACCTTTTTGTGCTGTCAATTTGTCTACCTTATTCCAACTGCTTTGTGCATTAAGATACAAAGCCTTCAGGGTTGCCTTTTTGCCATTTTTAATCATCCTGACTTTTCCTTTTATGGTGACCCTATTTGCCCCTCACCCTTGATCACCCTGTCTACTGTTTTTGTATTTTACTGTTTTGTTTTTCTTTTATTACCATCCTTGTTTCTCTTTCCCTGGTCACTTTGCTTAGGTTCCCCACCCCCCCCCCCCCCCACACCATTCTAGTTTAACCAGACCTCCACCTCCCCCCACTCCCTGAAACAATGCTAGCCTGGTAGTTTAAAGGAAATGCAGTTCCATTAGAAGAAGTATGGTGTTGTACAAGTCATTTGACAAGGTAAACATGCAGCAACAGTTGAAGCTACACCAGTTTGTCATGTACCGTGACCCCAAATGCAAATTAGTATGCTATTATATTTAGAGAAGTTATGTTGATTGAACGGCGTGAATGTGATCATAACTGTGCTTCTGTTATTAATGGAGAGGCTGAGGTTTGTGGAGGAGCTCAACAGTAGATGACAAGGAGCTTATACCAAATTTAATACCATGGCCTCATTTGAATAATTTTGAATAGATTCCCACTGAAGCTGACTGACTTGTGGAGGTGATCAATTAGCCAACGCAACTTGACACAGTTAAGTATAACAGTATGCACTGAAAAACTGTCTAACAATCAGGAGATTATAGAATTCATCTGGAAATAGTAACCAGAAGAAACCAGATAGAAATCTGGGAACTGAACAGGCAAAATTGTTGTTAGTATAGAATATAGGTTGAAGGCAGTTTTGTTGTCATTGTACACAGCATTGATTAGGTTACAGATGCAGGTTTACATGCAGTCCTGAATCTTTCGTACAGGAAAGATATAGCTAAGATGAATAAGGCATGAGAATCTTAAAAAAAAAAATGAGTTGTCTGTCGGAACAAAGCCTGGTGTTAAGGAAGAAAACTGAGTTGACATGAATGTGTCCATCAAGTTAATGAAGCTCAAATCTATACAAGATCATTTGGGTCTGTTTAAACTTTGTTTATGAAATAAAAGGAAATGAGCAGATGCTATGATTTCCATGAATGATTTCCAGATAGAGCACAAGAAAGAAATATGCCACTACAAATTTGGGCAGTTTTTGGAATAGTTTGGGTACGTAGCTTGGATCTAGTCACCGGTCAAATTGTGCAAGTATTTTGAAACAAAACCTACCATTTGCTTGGTACATTAAGAGGTTGAACTAGAAGGATCCAAAACCTTTCCTTATGTTGAGATTTTTTGGTTTCTACTGAACTGTCAACTTCACTAGAGGATCTGTTCCCTATAATAGGGCTTGGATCATTCATTTTCCATCACGGACATGGAATCAGTTTTAACTCTAGAGATACATCCAGATCAGGTTTTTTTTTTTTTGGTGCTCTAGAAAATAGATTCTGTCCTCCTCTCTATCTCTGAATCATAGAATCCCTACAGTGTGGAAAAAGGCCCTTTGGCCCAACAAGTCCTCATTCTTTTTACAGTAAATAGTTTTGAGCTGATGACTGTGACAATATTCAGGAGAAATGTGATCAGAATGGATATAAAGAATAGCTGCATTCATGATGCCATTCATTCACTTGTCGTATCAGTTATCTCCCAGTTAGTTTTTACTATCATTGCAAGATGTTAATTTTTGATCCCATAGATTTTAAAGATACCCATTGTTGGCATATAATCAACATTTGAAACCTCAAACTTCTTCCAAAATTGGGAATTGGCTGATACTATGAATATATAAGTGTGTTGTTGGGTCTCAGTTTGGGTGGTAACCATTTTGAAATGTCATCAGAATCCAGTGCAGCACCAGCCCATATTACCAGCTTGATCCTTTAATTGCAGTTATAGTGTGATTATTGAGGCAAAAACAGCGTATATGGGTGAAAGATGGGGATGATCAACTTAACAACATCTTTCATAACATGATTTTTGGAACCAGAAAATTGAAGTTGATGTATACACTATGACTTGCGGTAATTTCTATCATATTGGCTAGCCAGGAAAGACAATACGCTATCACCGATTCAACTCCAAAGTAAAAGATTCTTGCTGAGGTAATCCAGAGCATTTTTCAAGTTCTGTTTTCCCACCAGTAAGTTTGAAAGCAAAATGATTTCCAAATTCTGTCATCATTTTTACAATCAATGGTAACATAATTTTTTTCCTTGGAATCAAACGCTTCTGTACAGATTTTCTGTTTTCCCATGAATCCACTAATATAGGCGATTTGTGCTCAAAGAGGAGATGTGAATGTAACCTGATTAGATAGGCTACCATGGATAGTCATAATACCACATAGGAAATACTCCATTGTGGGGTCAGTTTTGCCTTGGAATCCAGCACTCCTTAAACATTTGGCGTGATGTTAGGCAATGTGATTGATAGAAACATTTCCTTTAATTTTTGAGTGCTTGGACAATCTGAAGTGCATAGACCCTTTTAAATAATGTTGTGCTACTTGTTTGGAAATTTTCAGGTTCTATGCATATGCCTACATGATTTAGTTGCTAGACCAACATAATTACTGCTTTGTCACATTTGAGTTCCCACGTAGAGTTTGTATTGCATTCCTCAAAAATCAGTTGAATAAAATGATCTAGTTTTGTAGATCCTTAAAAGTACCGTATTGTGTTATAAAAACTTGTAAAGCTTTTCCAATACAGTCAAAGTTAATGTTCTTTTTGACTATAAGGTACTGTGTAGGCCTATCATGTTATTATGCCTTACCCGGTACCTCGTTAACTGTTTGTGTCATTTCCATCCAATAGTAGGAAATTTACAGCATTGGTGGCAGGTCACTACATCCATTCTGATGCTATTATGTTGCTATCTTAAACAGCTATGTGTAAACACTGAGCTGGTTTTTGCAGTAATAACATTGCTTTACTGAAGTAAATCGTCTAGCAACTTCACATGTCCATATACACACAGATGAACTTGCAAATTTGCAAGTTGCTGTCAAATATCCTGTAAAACAAGATATGCCATTGCAGCTGTCACTGAGATGTCCAGCATTCACGTGACTGCAACGGTGCAAATTTACTGTGCTTGGTGAGTAGGTCTGTACAGCAGATGAGTGAAAGTTTTTAGGGCTTGTGTATTCCAGAATAAATGTGAATAATAGTAAGTTTTGCTGAACCAGCTGTTTGGCTCAGAAAAATAATTTTTACAAGTATGGTGTTTCATTCACAAGAAAATTAGTACTACAGAATTATTGGGGAAAATTTTGCCTTCCCTGTCTGTGACACTTGTCTCTCTCTCCCTTAATTTCATCTATACTTGTCTGTCTTTATTATTCTTTTAGTCCATCATTTAAATTTAATTTGTAATCCTTGCTTTATACTTCTCATATGTACTCTGCATCTCTTTTGGGAATTCTGTGGTCTGAACTGGTTTAAACAGTATCTCAGCTGTCCTGCTTCCAAAGACAACTGATTTCTTGAATGTGTTATGCTGGAAGGAACATTTGATTGAAAGGAAACTATTGAGATGTTTGTGAAATCTCTGGGCAGATGACAGCGATGTGAACAACCAGTGTTGTTTCTTTGCTGATCTGGGCAAGTAAATGAAGCAGCTGTGTAAAGTAAACATGTTGGTAGATGCAGTAGAACTATCTTTCCCTCCCCTTCACATGGTTTCCAACAGTTTGTGCCATATGCAGAAGTAAAAAGACTATATACTTTGAATGCTCATCTTTATTCTGCTAATATGCATAATCCTGACACTGCTTCCCACTCCACTGTGCAGGTGTGAAGGAAGTGCAGATAATATTGTTGTAATTTAGAAACGTTCTGAAACAAAGTGGTGGGTTCGTGGTATGCAGAACTCTGTAAAGTATACTTTACAGAGGAATAATAATTGTATTATCAGCTGAGTCATCCAGCATGGAAACCCTTTGGTCCAACTAGCCCATGACAACTATGTTCCCAAACCAAACTAGTCCCACTTGCCTGTATTTGGCCCATATCCCTCTCAACCTTTCCTTTTCATGTATGTATCTAAATGTCTTTTAAATGTTGGATAAC